>JAIOJX010000005.1:7105000-7587500 GCA_022376925.1 Tragulus kanchil
TGGTAAGGTTTTTCTGTTAAATATAAATACATGATAGAGGGTGAGAGAAAGTAATACTGGGTGACCTGAACAAAGGGAGAGAAACTGCCTGAAGTTTGTAAGACCTGACAGTGTTTTGGATGATATTTTCCATTTCATGAAAAAGCAGCAAATATATTATGATGCCCACACTCTCCCGCTGGAAAGGAAATCCACAATCGAGGGACGCACGCGCACCACAATACATTCATTTATAACCAGTGACAACCAAAACCTAGGAAGTTTTTAAAAGAATGTGATTGTTGTCAGAAGGCATCGGTCTGCGCTGCGCTCCGGCTGCGCTGGGAGCCGTGGCCAAGGGGCGCGGGGCGAGCGGCCCGGAGCCTGGTGGGCACAGACCAGCCAGGGAGGGAATTCTGCATACTGCACACATCACCGCTCAGTTCAGGCCAGTCACATTGCATCTGGGATCACCCGACTGTGCTTCATGAAACCGTCAGCCCGCATTTGTGTCTGGCTGTTTTCTCCTGTCCGGCTGTAAACAAGGCCGGCGCGGGGTCGTGGCCCTCTTGCCCGTGCGCGCAGGACCCTCCGGTCAGACCCACTCAGCGGCCCCAGAGCCAGAGTTAAAGTTCCTTCTTCCAGACAGCGGTTCCAGGGGGTGCGTGGGGAAGTCACCAGGAGAAGCGGCTTTGGAGTGACAGGCTCGGGGTCACTTCTCAGAGATGCATAGCTTAGATTCCTACACAGCCTGGCGTGGCGTGTCTCTTCCATGAAATTCACATAGGTGTTCTTAATGTGAACATCTTTGTTGTTCGGTAGACTAGCTCAGCCAGTGACCGGGCTGAGGAGGAGGAGGTGGTGGGGATTGTTTGTGTTGTTTCACGGCTCTGGGGCTTTGCTTGGATCAGCCCTCCCACCCCCACCAAAAAAAGACACTGGTAGAAATGCTGTCCCTCTGGTCCGCCTGGGGGGAACCCATCCGCCTCAATGGCTGGAAGGAGAGCAGTGGTGATTCTCATGGACAGGTAGGTTGGCTTCTATTCCCACCTTTCAGTCATCCTGTTGCCTTTACAATAAAGCCAAAGCTCTTTGGAAGCTGCATCCTCTCAGTAATAAAAGACAGGGGTGTGATTGGAGCCGTCTTCCTTGGTAAGTGACGTAAAAGTGACATTTAGCAGTGGAAGCATTGACTCTCCTAGCCAGCTGGTATGTCCCTGTTAAGACTGTCATTTATTCAGTCGCTTTGTGTTCTCCCTGTCTATTGCTTTGTCGATTTAAGGGATAACAGCCAGAGTGAAACAGCTTGCAATTTGCACCTGTCTGCTCTAAGTATTCCAGGTTAGATTACGTGGTGAGCACACCCTCCACTGCTAATGAGAATAAGACTGTGTAAGGCTGAGTGCAAGTTTATGGGGGCGCTTAGAGGATATGAGAGTGAATTCTTCTTTTGTAAATGATCTGATGAGTACCTCCCCATTCTGATCTTTTAGGGTTCCCTGAGTAGAAGAAGAACAATCTCAAAATGTAAAATTGCATATTCTTTTTTTAAAAATTAAATGTCATTTAACTAAGAATTGAATTCATATTTAGCCTGAGCTGCCTCTGATGAGAAAGAAAAGATTTAAATACTAAATGATTCCCAAGTTGTTGCAAGCATAAAACACCTATGAAAACTGAAAGTGTTAGTTGCTCAGTCATGTTCAATTCTTTGGGACCACGTGGACTGTGGCTCTTCAGGTTCCTCTGTCCACAGGATTCTCCAGGTAAGAAAACTGGAGTGGGAGCCATTCCTTTCTCCAGGGGATCTTCCTGACCCAGGGATCGAACCTGAGTCTCTTGCATTGCAGACAGAACCTTTACCATTTGAGCCACCAGGGAAAGCCCCAGATACCTATAGAGACCTTTAATTTGTGAAACTGCCCGTGGGGAAAAATAATAGATAAAAGCATTTTAGACAAGTTTCAGAAATGGGACTAGTTTGGGAAAAACTGTCAAGTGCTTGAAAGTAAACCAAAGTTCTCAGCTTCTATTGCCTTTGAAAAGTTAAGAACTGAATTGAAAATAAAACCTCAAGCAACTGACTTCCAAATCATGCATAGATATATTGATCAAACTCATCATCATGTGAATCAAACTCTGCTTTCAGCAAATGCAAAAATGTCAGCCCATATAAGTCTCTCCAACTTTTTTCCACAAATGCCCTGCATCTCCCTCAGCTTTGAATCCTTTGAGGAATTGTATCAGGGGACTGGCATCTATTTTTCAAGAATTTAAACTCATTGCAGTAAAAGAGCTTTTTATTATGGCTTACAGCCCTTTCCCAAACCTTATGTATTTTTTTATATCATCACAATGGTGGCTAAACAACTGTCCAAAATTTCCTTGAAGATGATCCAAAATTTAGGAAATTACATGTATATGTTTCGGTATCTTCTGTTCATCAAAGGGCCTGGGCTCCCTGTGGATTCCACAGATTTCTCACATTGGTACTTCCTATTGAAATAATTATGATGGGTTCAATGAAGTCAAGGTGGTCACCCACGGGGTCTCGCTGGTAATTACTCTCGTTTAGTATGACTGTTGGCCCGCATCTCCCCGACAGAGGACCTTCCCGCTTGTCAGCGATGGACCCTTTCCACACCGCTTCCTGAGCCCCACCAGCCACTGCCGAGTCTGGTCAGGTCAAAGGGTTGAGCCATGTGTAATTCAGAACAGAGGCGGTCCCACGGTCACTCCACAAAAACAATTACCTACTTATTTCGCTCTAGCCCTTGCCCAAAACTCACAAGCCTCACGGTTTCAGTGCAGTCAATCTGATTCTGCCCCTGGGCGATAAGCCACATGAAAATATGTGGGGCTGTGTTTATAAATCTAATCAAAAATAGAAACAGTGCCCAGGCACAGGGAAGCCCTACTATGGATGGTGGGAATCCTTGGATATTCTGAAGGCACTTTTGTTTAACTGGCTAGAGACTCTCTTTGGCTGTTACATCGTCGGCTCCCCTCGTTAATCATCCTTTTTCCTCGTGAGGGCCACAGTGGAGACCACATTTCTATTCATGTCTTTACTTTCTCACCACAGATAATGTTATGAAAAACAAAGCTTAAAAGGCTGCTTTTAAAGGAAAAATAAAAGTCAAAAAGGGGCTACTGTTATATCAATCTTACCTCCCTATCCATGTTCTCTGCTTCTTGCCCTCGGCAATGCACAGATTTAAATCAAGTTCTTCTGAAAAAGAAAAATAGCATTTGAAAACTGGAATGGATGGGCCCCATTGTCAGATATATTAAGCAATTTGGGGTTGGAGAAATAGAGCTGTGATGCTTCTTAATGATCCCCACAAATAGTTTATAGTCAATAGCATTTGATTTGGTGTCTTGTATTTTTTTTTTAACTTTTTAAATTTCATGGACATATAGGTGGTTTACCATGTCATGTGAGTTCCTGTGTACAGTACAGTGATTGAATTACACACATACATATTCTTTTCCCATACAGATTATTACAAAATATGGTGTACATTTCCCTATGCTGTTCAGATGGCCACTTGATTTCATTGTTGTTCTTTGCTTAGCTAGACTTTTAACAAACCGAGACCTGGTAAATATTCACAAGATGTTTTACACAAGTAATCTCTTGGAAAAATTCAAAAACTTCATGTAGATAGTTTAAACTTCCTTCTTTTAGGCCTAAAAAATAACTTCAGTCCAGACTGCAATGAAGTTGATGGTGAAAACTTGCTGTCACATGCTTTAGGCAGCTTTCATCTTTTTAAAATATTAAGATCTAGTTATGCAACTGTCATAAGCAGATAATATCTGATAATGCTGTTTAGTTGCTAGGTCACATCCAACTCTTTTGTGACCCCATGGATTGTACCTTGCCAGGCTCCTCTGTCTGTGGGATCTCTGAGGCAAGAATGCTGACTTGGGTTGCCATGTTCTTCTCCAGGGGATCTTCTCAACCCAGGAATCGAACCCACCTCTCCTGCATTGGCAGGCAGATTCTTTACCCCTAAGCCACTTGGGAAACCCCATAGCTAATAAAGTCAATGATAAATACGTATACTTATGTACCAAGTAGACTAAATCCCGAAAACATCATCCAACCACAATATGTATTATGCACACTGCACAGAAGAAAATTTGTTTGTAGCACTCATAGAAACTCCTTAGAGCCTAGTATGAATGATACATGTGACTTTTTTTTTTCATTCAGAACTCTCATTCATAGTTTTAAAAAGTGAGTTCACATAGGGGCAAGTGAGCTCTTCCACGGTAATTAGTGTTGCAAAAGGAAAAATTTTAATCCTTTTGGTGGTAATTTTAAACTCTTTCATGTAAAAATTCAAAGGCCATATTGATTACTTCCTAAAATAAGGGAAACACATGTAAAATTATCTTTAAAAAGTGACATTAAAATGAGAAAATTTTAGCCAAGTAACAAAAATTGAATTTCAATTTACTTATTTTTTTTTTCCGTATCACGGGGACTAAAGAGAAATTCAAAAGCGTCTATTTCTAAGAACAAATGTGGAGTGGAAATCTGTTTTCATTTGGTTCCTTAAATTTGGTATCAATCTAATGCATAGTTAGAACTTGTCTTCAAAACATTTGTAAAATTTGCTCACTTTATGCTCATCATAGATTTATGTGGAGACATAAAGTCCAAAACATGCAAGTCAAAGACCTGTGTTGGCTCTGTTCACATCATTCCAGTGCTTAGCAGACTTTCAGATAAGGCCGCTCCTCCTCTCCCTTCACAGAAGCCTGCATTTTAAACAACTTGCTGCACCAATATTCAGAATGCAATATACATTCAGTAAGACTGAGTACAGTTTATGAAATAAGATCAAGATCCTTCGTTCTCTCAAAGAAAGCATGTCCTTGAATCTAGAAAGTGGTTTGATAGAACCAAGGGGTGTATCATTTTAAAGGCAGGTATCACTTATTGGATGAGTAAAGGCTGCAGCTGTCATAAGCAGATAATATCTGATAATGCTGTTTAGTTGCTAGGTCACATCCAACTCTTTTGTGACCCCATGGATTGTACCTTGCCAGGCTCCTCTGTCTGTGGGATCTCTGAGGCAAGAATGCTGACTTGGGTTGCCATGTTCTTCTCCAGGGGATCTTCTCAACCCAGGAATCGAACCCACCTCTCCTGCATTGGCAGGCAGATTCTTTACCCCTAAGCCACTTGGGAAACCCCATAGCTAATAAAGTCAATGATAAATACGTATACTTATGTACCAAGTAGACTAAATCCCGAAAACATCATCCAACCACAATATGTATTATGCACACTGCACAGAAGAAAATTTGTTTGTAGCACTCATAGAAACTCCTTAGAGCCTAGTATGAATGATACATGTGACTTTTTTTCATTCAGAACTCTCATTCATCGTTTTAAAAAGTGAGTTCACATAGGGGCAAGTGAGCTCTTCCACGGTAATTAGTGTTGCAAAAGGAAAAATTTTAATCCTTTTGGTGGTAATTTTAAACTCTTTCATGTAAAAATTCAAAGGCCATATTGATTACTTCCTAAAATAAGGGAAACACATGTAAAATTATCTTTAAAAAGTGACATTAAAATGAGAAAATTTTAGCCAAGTAACAAAAATTGAATTTCAATTTACTTATTTTTTTTTTCCGTATCACGGGGACTAAAGAGAAATTCAAAAGCGTCTATTTCTAAGAACAAATGTGGAGTGGAAATCTGTTTTCATTTGGTTCCTTAAATTTGGTATCAATCTAATGCATAGTTAGAACTTGTCTTCAAAACATTTGTAAAATTTGCTCACTTTATGCTCATCATAGATTTATGTGGAGACATAAAGTCCAAAACATGCAAGTCAAAGACCTGTGTTGGCTCTGTTCACATCATTCCAGTGCTTAGCAGACTTTCAGATAAGGCCCGCTCCTCCTCTCCCTTCACAGAAGCCTGCATTTTAAACAACTTGCTGCACCAATATTCAGAATGCAATATACATTCAGTAAGACTGAGTACAATTTATGAAATAAGATCAAGATCCCTTCGTTCTCTCAAAGAAAGCATGTCCTTGAATCTAGAAAGTGGTTTGATAGAACCAAGGGGTGTATCATTTTAAAGGCAGGTATCACTAAGGGAGAAGTAGAACCCAGTACTCCTGGGTCTTATGAGTAAAGGCTGCAGCAGAAGATCCCTCCTGCGAGAGATTTCCGAGAGTTTAGATCAAGAATCATTGGCAATGAGGAATGTCAGGCTCCAGGTTTGGATGAGCTGGGATTTGGGGTTTGTAGTCAGGGGCTTAAAGGTTGAAAGACAGCATGCCCAACAAAGGTGATAGGGAACAGTCAAGCCACCTGGAGCCAGAGACAAATCAGAGAGCATATATGCTGGCTGTAGGGCAAAAAGAGATGTGGGCAACCTATAGGTTCTGGCCTAAGCATTGATCCCTGAGAGTATGTTCCCAGTGTGATTCCTGGGAATTTAATTTGAAGGCCTCCAACATGGGAAAGCAGTGTTGAAAAGTTGCAAAATAAAAAATGGCCCAATTGCTAAAAGCTGTGACAAGTAGAAGAAGAAAATAGGTGTGAGGGCAGAGGTCAAATCAGTGAGATGATTGCAGAGGACTCCGCAGAGATGATTGCAGAGTAGATTCTGAGGAGTGGGCAGAACTCAGAAACAAACAGGAAAAGACAGATGGAGGAAACCTATGAGCACAGAGAATGAGACGTTCATAGAACAGGGAGTAGAATCCATCCACAAATAAGAATTTTAATAAGTTACTGACAGGTGAACTGTCACCAACTCCCCTGAAAACCAATCACTTGCAGAACTCAACAAAGAAGGAGTCAATCAGAGAATTGATATATTTGCCAAACTATTTTTATGACCTGTCTGGTCAAGAAAGTCAGAAGTGGTTTTATTTTTATGAAAAAAAAAAAGGAAAATAACAGTTATAAACACTATCAATATACCCTAAACTTTGTTTGGCCTTTCAGGAACACCTTACTTAATGAACTAATGAGCAAAATTTTCACTAAGGCTATAAATATGGACCACAGTGTAGCATGTTTGTTGAATTTCAAGCAGTCTACAATAGATCTTCCCTGGTGGCACAGAGGGAAAGAATCCACCTGCCAATTTAAGAGATGCAGGTTCAGTCTCTGGGTGGGGAAGGTCTCTTGGAGGAGGAAACGGCAACCCACTCCAGTATTCTTGCTTGGGAAATCCCATGGGCAGAGGAGCCTGGTGGGCTGCAGTCCATGAGGTCGCAAAAAGTTGGACATGACTGAGAGACGGAGCACACACAATAGGAATTGCATTTTAAAAGCCAATTTCAAACTTGCAAGCAGGTTGACAATTACAGTATAACCTGCTTGGGAGTAGCCCATTGACTATATCCTGTGTAGTCAATAATTACTAAAAAGCTCATTTGTACGGTCTCTTTTGGGTTTCCTTTAAGGCTGATTTTAAAATGGCTTTCACTGAAATTGTTGACCTTGTATTGCAAATTAAATCGTGGCATTGCCAAATCTCTGAGAACTGGTTCATTGCTTCCAGAGAAGGGAATTAGCATGGCTACAGCTGTCATTCCATTGCATTTTTCTTCTCAAGCAGACCAGCAAGGGCAAAGATGGTGTTAGACAGAGGTCGCAAGCCAGATTCTGTCTGCAAACATGCTTTGTTTGACCTCCACAGTGATTTAAAACAGATTGAGCCAATATATAAAAATAAGAAAATTGCACTCAAGATCCAACTTCTGGCTTCTCTTGGACAATTCTAAAAATTTGGCACCATCGGGGGGCCTGTGGCAGCACGCTCTTTAGGCAGCATTGTTGATGTCCAGGGCTCCCACTCTCCACAAAATGTAAGTTCCATAAGGGCAAGGCTCGCTGACTTCATTGCTGCATCCTCAGAGCCCAGAATAGAGCCTGGAAGGAGTGGGTGCTTGGCAGCTGTTTAACGCTGAGTGAGACGATCTCAGGACTTCCCAAGTTGCTCAGTGGTAAAGGATCTGCCTGCCAATGCAGGAGGCACAGGGGGCATGGGTTTCATCTGTGGGTCCCCTAAAGGAGGGCACCAGCAACCCGCTCCAGGATTCTTGCCTGAGAAATCCCATGAACAGAGGAGCCTGGTGGGCTACCGTCCTTGGGACCACAAAGAGTCAGACACGACTGAGCAACTGAGCACGCACGAACCCACAAAATGCTCTCAGGAGCAAACAGGTAACTTTAATGGGTACCTTTAAATCAACAGGCAGTTCCCAGGAATTGTCGCAACATGCCTCAATTTAAAACATAAATAAATGTGCAGGTCAAATAAATTCTGCCAGTTCTCAAGGCAGAGAGAGAGACAGAATACCCACATATCATTCTGCTAACGCTGCTGTTTTCCTTATAAAGAAATATTTCTCTGTATCCCTGTCCCTCACAAAAGTGGAGCCGCAAGTGTCAGGGAAAATGACTGTGACCCCAGAGCTAGCAGTCTTCACTCAGCTGTATTTCTGGCCTGGCTTCTACAGGCATCTGAATCTGATGCTTCTGGGAGAGACACGAGAGTTGGTAGCTGCCTCTGATAGCAAACTGGGCTACCAAGTCTCCTCTCTCATTCTGTATAGTCTTTTTCTGTAGTACAATCTAAATCTATATCTGAGAGTATATAGAAGGGAGCTATAAAACCCACCTTGAAAAGTCATCAGTTAAACCTAACATGTGCATGTGTGATCAGTTGCTCACTCATCTCTGATTCTTTGCAACCCCATGGACTGTAGCCCACCAGGCTCCTCTGTCCGTGAGATTTTCCAGGCAAGAATACTGGAGTGGGTTGCCATTTCCTCCTCCGGGGATCTTCCAGACCGAGGGATTGAACCTGCGTCTCCTGCATCAGCAGGCAGATTCTTTACCACTGGACCACCTGGGTCCTGGGGATGAAAGAGCCAAAGAAAGACTATTAATAAGTGAGTGTTTCACAGATTCATGCTGATCAGGAGGCTGTACACGTGTGCAGGGAAGACCCGAGAATATACAAGCTGTATACAGTTGACTGGGATGCTGTGCAGATCTACGAAACAGATTCAGGAAAATGTGGCAGAAAGTAAACCTGTAGATATCTGAAAACTGAATTTTAAATGTGTCTCAAGCCCCACACACAGACGCATCAGCAGAGGAGGGAAATCTTACAGATGCAAGGTGTCTGTGGACGATCACTAGTTGACCACTGTGCTATACAGATGCAGAGAAGCCTCCATAAAACCCACATGCTAAAACTGTTGATTAAAGTTTTAAAAAATTGAGAGAGACAGCAGCAGCCACACAGAACAGGGAAAAGAGATTCAATAGTGTAAGTTCAAACAAGTCACTGAAAACAAAACAAAGGAAATACAAGTCAAACAACAACAGAATAAAACAGCAACAATAATGATCCTCAAGGCAAAGACTCAAAATCCTATTTGCTTCACCATATTATCTAAGATGCAGGTTTTCAACAAAAATTTATAGGACAGGGAAGAAATAGAAAAGTGTGACCTATATTCAGGAAAATAAGCTGTCAACAAAAATTAACTCTGAGTGAGTAAGGAGGTTGTATTTCAAAGCAGGTTTTATAAAATGTCCAAAGAATTCAACTACACCATGGTTTAGAAATTAAAGGAAAATATATTAATAGACTCCACTATAAGAAATCCCCCCCAAAAGAAACTATAAAACCAGTCAAGTGGAAATTCCAGGTTTGAAAGACATAATGACTACAATTGAAAAATTCACCGATAGGCTCAACAGCTCCTGAAATGAGATGGTACAGACAGAATCGAGAATATGAAAGATGGATCAATAGAAATTATCCAATTTTAAGAAGAGAAAGGAAAAAGGCAGAGAAAAATGAGACTTCTAGGAAGAGATGAAGAAAAATAGGAAAATACCTGGAAAAATGGTGACCTAACAGCACATAGGTTTCTCTGAAGGTTTCTTGCATTCTGCTTGCAATGCAAAATATGCAGGCTTGATCCCTGGGTTGCGAAGGACCCCTGGAGCAGGAAATGGCAACCTACGCAAGTATTCCTGCCTGGAAAATCCCGTGGACAGAAGAGCCTGGTGGGCTACAGTCCATGGGGTCTCAAAAATGTTGGACATGACTTACGACTAAACAACAACCGCAACAGCCAATCGACCTTGTATTTGCAATTTGCCTTCCTACTCCTGGCCAACTCTTTTGGGTTTTGCTGGATCGAATGGCTTCCTCTCCCACAGCCACTTCCTCCAGGTTACAACATTTTTGATTCTGCTTTATCAACCAGTGCTGATTCAACTGTATTTCCTTTATCAGAAATTCATTGTCATCTCTTATCTGCAGATTCCTACCATCCTACATGCCCTTATTAGTCTTTTACAAGCCTGTGAATAAAAATCAAGAGAAATATGAGAATATATTTATGAGGTCTTATATATAAGACATGTATAAATATCAAATGAAACTCATAGATCATTTTATATTCACCACCTAATCTAAACAGAGCACTAAGGGCCTTTCCTGGTGGCCTAGAGGTTAAGACATGGCCTTCCAGTGCAGATGCTATGGGTTCAATCCCTGATCAGAGAGCTAAGATGGATCCCACATTCCTCAAGGCCAAAAAGCCAAAACACAATACAAAAACGATGTTGGAACAAACTCAATAAAGACTTTAAATATGGTCCACATCAAAAAAATCTTTTAAAAAAATAGAAAAAAGAAATAAAGAGTATTAAAATATGCCCTACCCAGACCAGTGAAGGTCCTTTCACTGCCTGTTCAAGGTCGCCCAGCTGTTCCTTCCATCACTCAGCCTTGCCATTTCTATCATTTATTGTATAGTGACACATATGTATGGAATCTAGAATGATGGTGCTGATAAATGAATATGCAGAGCAGCAATGGAGAGGCGGACATGGAGAACAGTCTTATGGATATTGAAATGAGGGAGGGGAATATGCCGTGGGACTCGGGGATCTCAAACAGGGTCTCTGTGGAGACCTGGAAGGGTGGGATGCGGAGGGAGATGGGGGAGAGGTTCAGGGGAGGTGGGAATGTGTGTATACCTGTGGAGAATTTGGATAGATGTGTGGCAGTAAACAACAAAACTCTGTAAAAAATAAATTAAAATAAAAAAAGAATTTTGCCTAACGGAGGCCACAAAGCAAGACACTAGTGACTTGGACTGTGATTGAAGTTTTAGGACTAGTGAAGGCAAGCCCCAGCTTGCTTTATCCGAGCAAGAATTCAGCTTTCAATGTTCCTAGCACCACATAAAAGAAAGATTCTGAACTGCATTTACAAGGTAGTACCAATAGGGGGAAAACGGTTGTCTTTAGCGAGCACACTTGAGAAAACACACCTGTTTCTTTGTTACGGGTAGCGATGAGTTGATCTCTAGAATCTGATTACAAACATTGGGATGTAAATCAGGCCTCGCATGCAGTTCCAGAAACATCACCGCTAGTAATTCATAGCATATTTCAACTGCCCCTGGTGTGCATTTCCGATTAGTGTCACACAGGGGCTCACAAGAGACAACAAGCACTGTTTGCTTATATGGCCACATTTCCACCCTTCCTTTAACCTCACATTCAACCTGACACGGGCTTTACGTATCAACTAATACATCAGATGGGTGGGTTTACCTTTCTTCATCAGGTATCCAGGAACAAAATAGTGGTTGACTGGCATTAAAGGGAAATTAGTGTCATAAAAGAATAAGTTTGTGGTCTAAGGAAACAAACATTATTTCCTCGGGGGCTCACTGCCTGAACTGTTCCTCTAAGTAGGAATCTTCTCAATCAGCAAGTTAATTGCTGGAATATTCTGTATTTCCAAGGCCCACAAGCACTTATGTATTCTCTCAATCATTCCACACTTATTGATTGGGAACCTATGCTATGAAAGACACTGTTCCAAGTGCAGTGGGTGACGACAATTCCTGTCCCCAAGGGAATTAGAGCCTGGGAGAAAAATGACTAGTACATAAATAATAGCATCTTCCAGTAGAAAGAAAGGCACAGCCAGGGAGATAAAAATGACACCACAAGTCATCAAGAGACTACTGACACATTGATTAAAGCCAGAGAGCCCTCAAAAACTTAGACTGAAGTGGAAAAACATTCAAACTCATCAGACATGCCAATGTTAACAGCATGGTAATTAATTAGGGACTAAGGCTTTACATATATGGTATCACTTCATCCTCATGTCAACCTGTCAGAGGAGCTACATTATCCCCACTTTATAGATGAGGACATTGAAATTCCAGAGAGGTTAGGTGACAGGCCATCTACAAAGCTGTGATCCAAGTTTCCCCGCCTGACTTCGCTGAGCTGACCACACCCTTATATAAAATGTTCCTAGCACCACATAAAAGAAAGATTCTGAACTGCATTTACAAGGTAGTACCAATAGGGGGAAAACGGTTGTCTTTAGCGAGCACACTTGAGAAAACACACCTGTTTCTTTGTTACGGGTAGCGATGAGTTGATCTCTAGAATCTGATTACAAACATTGGGATGTAAATCAGGCCTCGCATGCAGTTCCAGAAACATCACCGCTAGTAATTCATAGCATATTTCAACTGCCCCTGGTGTGCATTTCCGATTAGTGTCACACGGGGGCTCACAAGAGACAACAAGCACTGTTTGCTTATATGGCCACATTTCCACCCTTCCTTTAACCTCACATTCAACCTGACACGGGCTTTACGTATCAACTAATACATCAGATGGGTGGGTTTACCTTTCTTCATCAGGTATCCAGGAACAAAATAGTGGTTGACTGGCATTAAAGGGAAATTAGTGTCATAAAAGAATAAGTTTGTGGTCTAAGGAAACAAACATTATTTCCTCGGGGGCTCACTGCCTGAACTGTTCCTCTAAGTAGGAATCTTCTCAATCAGCAAGTTAATTGCTGGAATATTCTGTATTTCCAAGGCCCACAAGCACTTATGTATTCTCTCAATCATTCCACACTTATTGATTGGGAACCTATGCTATGAAAGACACTGTTCCAAGTGCAGTGGGTGACGACAATTCCTGTCCCCAAGGGAATTAGAGCCTGGGAGAAAAATGACTAGTACATAAATAATAGCATCTTCCAGTAGAAAGAAAGGCACAGCCAGGGAGATAAAAATGACACCACAAGTCATCAAGAGACTACTGACACATTGATTAAAGCCAGAGAGCCCTCAAAAACTTAGACTGAAGTGGAAAAACATTCAAACTCATCAGACATGCCAATGTTAACAGCATGGTAATTAATTAGGGACTAAGGCTTTACATATATGGTATCACTTCATCCTCATGTCAACCTGTCAGAGGAGCTACATTATCCCCACTTTATAGATGAGGACATTGAAATTCCAGAGAGGTTAGGTGACAGGCCATCTACAAAGCTGTGATCCAAGTTTCAAAGACCAGCCTGACTTCGCTGAGCTGACCACACCCTTAGCTGTGTTCCTCACCTGTCAGCGCCTTCCATAGACTTTAAAACCTAGAGCTGTTCCACAGGGGCACCTCGAGGATGCTGGGCCTGGGTCATGGAGTTTGCACAGCTAACAAGTTGAAGGCAATGCTGATGCTACTGGTTCAAAGACTAGCCTATGGGAACCCCAGTCTTAAACCAAGCTGAATGGGAAAGAGCCCTGAATTAAGAATCACCAGACCCAGGGTCTAATCCTAGATCTGACACTGTCTTGATGTGTAGCTTTATGGAAGTCGTTTGATAGCTCAACTTCTGTTTCCTCATTAAATGACATACTTTAATTAAATAATTTATGAAAACCCAGTATAACTCTGTAATTCTGTAACTGACCTAGACAATAGAGTCTACTCCACCATGCATACCAAACAATATGAAAAGACAGTCCTTTTTTTTTCCCCTCCATCATGCCTCTTTTTTTAATTTATATTTATTTTTCATCCACCTTTTATTCATTGGCCTGTGTGGGCCTCCCATTGCAGTGGCCTCTCTTGTTGCAGAGCATCAGCTCCAGGTGCATACACTCCAGAGCACTGGTTCACAATTGGACACACCAGTCCAAAAGCTACACAGCACATGGGATCTTTCTGGGCCAGGGATCAAACCGGCGCCCCCTGCACTTCAAGGCGGACTCTTCAGCCACTGGACCACCAGGAAACCCGGTAGGTCAGTTCTTAACAGCTAAAATAGTCACCGTGTTTCAAGAAAAACATACTATTGCCCCATTCTGTCATGTCAGCAATGCCATATATGCATTTTAAGCATCTTCACATTGATTAAAGCCAGAGAGCCCTCAAAAACTTAGACTGAAGTGGAAAAACATTCAAACTCATCAGACATGCCAATGTTAACAGCATGGTAATTAATTAGGGACTAAGGCTTTACATATATGGTATCACTTCATCCTCATGTCAACCTGTCAGAGGAGCTACATTATCCCCACTTTATAGATGAGGACATTGAAATTCCAGAGAGGTTAGGTGACAGGCCATCTACAAAGCTGTGATCCAAGTTTCAAAGACCAGCCTGACTTCGCTGAGCTGACCACACCCTTAGCTGTGTTCCTCACCTGTCAGCGCCTTCCATAGACTTTAAAACCTAGAGCTGTTCCACAGGGGCACCTCGAGGATGCTGGGCCTGGGTCATGGAGTTTGCACAGCTAACAAGTTGAAGGCAATGCTGATGCTACTGGTTCAAAGACTAGCCTATGGGAACCCCAGTCTTAAACCAAGCTGAATGGGAAAGAGCCCTGAATTAAGAATCACCAGACCCAGGGTCTAATCCTAGATCTGACACTGTCTTGATGTGTAGCTTTATGGAAGTCGTTTGATAGCTCAACTTCTGTTTCCTCATTAAATGACATACTTTAATTAAATAATTTATGAAAACCCAGTATAACTCTGTAATTCTGTAACTGACCTAGACAATAGAGTCTACTCCACCATGCATACCAAACAATATGAAAAGACAGTCCTTTTTTTTTCCCCTCCATCATGCCTCTTTTTTTAATTTATATTTATTTTTCATCCACCTTTTATTCATTGGCCTGTGTGGGCCTCCCATTGCAGTGGCCTCTCTTGTTGCAGAGCATCAGCTCCAGGTGCATACACTCCAGAGCACTGGTTCACAATTGGACACACCAGTCCAAAAGCTACACAGCACATGGGATCTTTCTGGGCCAGGGATCAAACCGGCGCCCCCTGCACTTCAAGGCGGACTCTTCAGCCACTGGACCACCAGGGAAACCCGGTAGGTCAGTTCTTAACAGCTAAAATAGTCACCGTGTTTCAAGAAAAAACATACTATTGCCCCATTCTGTCATGTCAGCAATGCCATATATGCATTTTTAAGCATCTTCACATTTTTATAAATTGTAGAAAAAAGATGATTTGTGGGTAAAATGGGATTCAAGACACAATACTAAAAAGTGCTAATCAGTGACTCAGAGGGGAAAAAGAGAGAACCTAATGACAGTGGTAGAATTTCCAACATAGTCAATGATTAAGAAATGCACAAATACTACAATAAGCATGGCACTTTACCTTGAAAAAGACTGGAAGCTTTCTGTAGACCTGTGCTGGGAAGAATTGTAGGTTGTGAATGATTTCAAAGTAGTGGAAGGTGATAGGAAATGAAACAAAGAGTTGTCACTGCAGATGCTGACAAGTGTAGCTCATTGATCTCGATTGAGAGTCGGCGTGAGCATCACAGTTCAGTGATCTTTAGCAGCCTTAAATCCTGGGGCACGCTTTCTTGTCTTGGAGATGAAGGTCCTTTGAGGAATGCATTTATAGGAGGTACTTGTTTCATTACATGTGACAGTTGAGTCCAATATGTAGCCTCCTTCTTTAATTCACTTCTGAAGCACTGCTGGGAATATTTTGGTGACTTTCTCATTCAAGCTCACAATTTTGCCCAGCATCTCCTGAAGGCTTTGGAAAATGTAGCAACAGTTAAAGTTACTACACTGGTCACTACTGGAACCAAAAGGAGCTAAGTTTGACAATTTCCATTTCAGGTCTTTAAATATGGATAATGCTTTTCTTGCATGCTTTCCTTTCTTACACGCTAGGCAACTTTACCCTGAACACTTAGATTCATCTGGACTGTTAGATGAGGTGAGGTTTGTTAGGTTTTTTTAAATGTAGAAAAAAAAAAATCACATATGTGAAAAACAGGAAAAGACAGTCTTCAGGGATAATGTTACCCAGGGATGTCTGATGTGTGTCCATATGTGTTTGTGTATCTCTATCTGTTTTGGTTTATGGAAGGAATATGCATAAGCAAGCTCAAAATTCACATTTTACTAAAATTATTCCCTGACTTATCATTCACATTTATATTTTCAAAACAAGTGTTTGGCAAAATGACTATATGTTTAATGACAAATATTACAGCCTTGTTGTTGGAGATACTATTTGGTGAGAATATTGTGAATCTCCAATAATCTCTTCTAGGTGGGATTGAATACATTTAAGAAATGACTTCTATTATATGGGGGAATAACCCAAGAGAGTCATGACTTTCCTACAATTAGTCATAGCAGACATGAAAATGTAATAACTGGGCCAGGGGTCCTTAAATGGGAGGTCCAGACTAAGGTCAGATGTCCATCAAGGCTGATCCTTTGCTGTTTTTGTTGGACCACTAAGTTGCTCTGTGACCCCATGGACCATACCCCACCAGTATCCTCTGTTCATGGGATTTCCCAGGCGAAAATACTGGAGTGAGTTGCCATTTATTTCTCCAGGGGACCTTCCTGAGCCAGGGACCAAATCCAGGTCTCCTAAATTGGCAAGCAGATTCTTTACCACTGAGCCGCCAAGGAAGCCCCAAAGTTGATGCTACCTGAGGTCATTTCTGATGCTGCTCAGTGACACAGTAGCGTTTCCATAAAAACTGAAGTTTCCAACAAAATCAGCCCCTTTTCTTCTCTTCAGTTACCTGTTAAAGAACATGGTGCTCATTGCTCTCCAAATTTTCATAAATTGAAACCAGTTTCCTCTTGATTACCCTTGTGTAACATCTTTATGGGAATTGTTTTCCCATACTTATTATGAACATTTTAATAGAGTGTTAAAAAAATAATAGAAGAATTTCAGGAAACAGCCATAGGAAGTATGAAAAGTGTGGACACATTTTTTGCAAGCATACGAAGAATCTACTGGAGTAATTCAAGTTCGCAAAAGAAGAGTCAGAGAAGCAGTTTAATAAACTGTAAATTTTCTCATTTCCTCTCTTGTACCTCACATTCTGTCCACCAGGAAATCCTATTGTCTGCTGTATTCAAAATACATCTATGATCCTGCAACTTCTCATTACCTCTACTGTTCATCTCTGGTCCAGCCTGCTTCCATCTTTCCCCCAAAAACTATAACCCATCTGGTCTCTCTGCTTCCTTCTTTCTTCTCCCTGCTTCCTCTCCTAGCTATCCTAGAACCATCAGTCAGTTATCCTTGGAAGCTCTGCAATGTTTCCGTGGCTCATTCAGAACAAAAGACCGCTCGTCTCCTATCTCTCCCTCTCTCATAGCACACTGGCTTTGTTGGTATTCCTGGAACACAACCATGCATGTCCCACCATGGCCTCATGGCTTTGCTCACACATCGCTGCCCCAGTGAGATTCACCCTGACCATTTCAAACTTGTCAGTGACTCTTTAACACTTTCACACACGTGCACACACTCATACCAGTAATTCCCTTTATGCTGTTGCCAAACTCCTGGCCTCAGTTCTCCAGTGCCAAATAGGAATACAGAGGCAGAGGCGTGGGTGAAGTAGAAAAGAGTAGCTTTTATTGTTTTGTCAGGCAAGGGGGCCACGGTGGGCTAATAACTCGAAGACTGGGTGACCTGGAGGGGGTGGTCAGACGTTTCCTACTGTTCATGGAGCAGGGAGTGATCAGCTTGTGGACAGTTCCTGGATTGGTTGGCAACTAGGGGAAGTTTCAAGCATCATCAGCCTTCTGGTTTCAACCAGTTTAGGGTCTATGTTCTTGTGGTCAGCAGTTTTCATCTGGAGAGGGTCTGTTTCCTATAAATACAACCTAGGAATGTGCCTCAGGCCCTTATCTATATCTTTCAGGAAACTGAGAGTTTGGCGATTCCGTTACGTGGCAGAATTACAGCCTAAATTGTTACCAGTTCCTTAGCCCAACAGCAACTTTTGTTCCTACATCTTCAAGTTTCCCAATCATTACCTCTTGAGTCAGCATTTTATCTCAAAAGACAAGGACACGGGAACTTGTACATGGTTTCATTGTTCCTTTTTATCCCTGAGAACATGGGTTCCCTTCCACCATGCCGGGTCATTTACTTCCAACCGTGATTGTCGTCTGTCCTCTCCCACTACATGAGCACCACAAGAACAGAGACCTTGGTGGCCTTATTGGCACACTGATCAAGAACAGCACCTCGCATATAGCAGGTGCCCAATAAACACCCAGGCAATGAACCATTTTCAAATTAACAGGAACTAATATGAGGAGGAAGTGTGCTCACCTTCACGGGAGAGAAAACAAGAACTAGAAGTGTATAAAAAGAAAATAACAAGGCAAGCTTTTGTGCAAAACTACTAAGATAAACTGCCAGAAGGAAGCTTCTTTTGATGGACTGGGTGATTTTTAAAAGATAAGATGGCTTCATGGGTTAGAAACCAGTAAGAAAAAGAAAGAAAAGAAAAAGGCAATATGGGATAAAAATCCCAGCTTGTATTCTCAATGGTCATTGGTCATGTATTTCTCTGTTGTTCCTTTCCTTTGCTAGAAGATGTCACTGCTTCAGTGAACTACAAATTACAACTTAAGGATTTCCATCCTTTCTGTCAGGGTGAGGCTTAACTGTATATAGCATTGCATGTGGAGCTATGGATATTTGAAAATACACTGTCCTAATTCGCTAACTGGAAAGTTCAAGTGCACTAATTACTTACCCATTTTAGGGTGAGGGGGAGATCACATTTCTTATTGGATAGAAATAAAATGACCCCCCAAATCCTCTATTTTAATATACTTGGGAAGTTCCCTAATTAAGATTCCAGAGAGGCATGCCAACATACTACATGGGAATATTCTAGCTGTTCACAAGGAACAAAAACACAAACAAAAATAATTTGATTTTAGGAGCCACTTTATAGATTAAAATGGGGATATTGGATATTACAGCTAGTTAGGCCCAACAAGCTGAGAGTTTGGCGATTCCGTTCGTGGCAGAATTACAGCCTAAATTGTTACCAGTTCCTTAGCCCAACAGCAACTTTTGTTCCTACATCTTCAAGTTTCCCAATCATTACCTCTTGAGTCAGCATTTTATCTCAAAAGACAAGGACACGGGAACTTGTACATGGTTTCATTGTTCCTTTTTATCCCTGAGAACATGGGTTCCCTTCCACCATGCCGGGTCATTTACTTCCAACCGTGATTGTCGTCTGTCCTCTCCCACTACATGAGCACCACAAGAACAGAGACCTTGGTGGCCTTATTGGCACACTGATCAAGAACAGCACCTCGCATATAGCAGGTGCCCAATAAACACCCAGGCAATGAACCATTTTCAAATTAACAGGAACTAATATGAGGAGGAAGTGTGCTCACCTTCACGGGAGAGAAACAAGAACTAGAAGTGTATAAAAAGAAAATAACAAGGCAAGCTTTTGTGCAAAACTACTAAGATAAACTGCCAGAAGGAAGCTTCTTTTGATGGACTGGGTGATTTTTAAAAGATAAGATGGCTTCATGGGTTAGAAACCAGTAAGAAAAAGAAAGAAAAGAAAAAGGCAATATGGGATAAAAATCCCAGCTTGTATTCTCAATGGTCATTGGTCATGTATTTCTCTGTTGTTCCTTTCCTTTGCTAGAAGATGTCACTGCTTCAGTGAACTACAAATTACAACTTAAGGATTTCCATCCTTTCTGTCAGGGTGAGGCTTAACTGTATATAGCATTGCATGTGGAGCTATGGATATTTGAAAATACACTGTCCTAATTCGCTAACTGGAAAGTTCAAGTGCACTAATTACTTACCCATTTTAGGGTGAGGGGGAGATCACATTTCTTATTGGATAGAAATAAAATGACCCCCCAAATCCTCTATTTTAATATACTTGGGAAGTTCCCTAATTAAGATTCCAGAGAGGCATGCCAACATACTACATGGGAATATTCTAGCTGTTCACAAGGAACAAAAACACAAACAAAAATAATTTGATTTTAGGAGCCACTTTATAGATTAAAATGGGGATATTGGATATTACAGCTATTATCAGTCTGTAGATGAATAGGCTTCCTTTGACAGAAAGATAAATTAATACTATCAATTATCATCTAAATGGCCATGTTACTCTTAAGCATTGTAAGTAACCCAATGAAAATTTAAGAAAAGCAAAATGAATTTTCAGAATTATGTATGACTCTTTTTTTCAAGTGAGATTAATGTAGAAACTCAGATATAGAAAAGTAAATAAGCATAAAGTGGCAATCTGAGTACTTCTACCAAACTAACATTCGCCTCATAATAAAAGATCTCCTTAATCAGTCTTGTGCCAGCTATTCCTTTAGATTTCAAATAATCTTGGTCAGTATACAAGCAATCATAGCTCTCTTTTCCTTTAGCCAGTCTCAGTTTCTGGTATCTAATGACTCATGAACAGATTTCCCAGATGACCCTGTCTCTTCCTCTTTCACTATTGTTGGTTATTTCTGAATCCCCTTCCACAATACTTCCGAATGAATATTATAGAGCCATGCCTCAGGAACATTCAAAACACTTTTGTCTTACTCATTTTATCTATTATTAGGGTATCTGATTTAAAAATTCCGTAAACGTATGGCTCTTCATTTGACTCATCGTTTACTTTTCCAAGTCTAAGTAAGGTCATTGGTCTAATTAAGGGCTGTCTTTATAGTTGCAGGTGTGGAGCTAGAGTTGTTTTTTTGTGTATTTGTTTCTCTAAGTAAATTGGTCTTCACACCGACTAGTAACCCGTGGGAAAAGTAAGCATAAGTCTAAGGATTTCCATTTCTGTCAGGGTGAGGCTTAACTGTATATAGCATTGCATGTGGAGCTATGGATATTTGAAAATACACTGTCCTAATTCGCTAACTGGAAAGTTCAAGTGCACTAATTACTTACCCATTTTAGGGTGAGGGGGAGATCACATTTCTTATTGGATAGAAATAAAATGACCCCCCAAATCCTCTATTTTAATATACTTGGGAAGTTCCTAATTAAGATTCCAGAGAGGCATGCCAACATACTACATGGGAATATTCTAGCTGTTCACAAGGAACAAAAACACAAACAAAAATAATTTGATTTTAGGAGCCACTTTATAGATTAAAATGGGGATATTGGATATTACAGCTATTATCAGTCTGTAGATGAATAGGCTTCCTTTGACAGAAAGATAAATTAATACTATCAATTATCATCTAAATGGCCATGTTACTCTTAAGCATTGTAAGTAACCCAATGAAAATTTAAGAAAAGCAAAATGAATTTTCAGAATTATGTATGACTCTTTTTTTCAAGTGAGATTAATGTAGAAACTCAGATATAGAAAAGTAAATAAGCATAAAGTGGCAATCTGAGTACTTCTACCAAACTAACATTCGCCTCATAATAAAAGATCTCCTTAATCAGTCTTGTGCCAGCTATTCCTTTAGATTTCAAATAATCTTGGTCAGTATACAAGCAATCATAGCTCTCTTTTCCTTTAGCCAGTCTCAGTTTCTGGTATCTAATGACTCATGAACAGATTTCCCAGATGACCCTGTCTCTTCCTCTTTCACTATTGTTGGTTATTTCTGAATCCCCTTCCACAATACTTCCGAATGAATATTATAGAGCCATGCCTCAGGAACATTCAAAACACTTTTGTCTTACTCATTTTATCTATTATTAGGGTATCTGATTTAAAAATTCCGTAAACGTATGGCTCTTCATTTGACTCATCGTTTACTTTTCCAAGTCTAAGTAAGGTCATTGGTCTAATTAAGGGCTGTCTTTATAGTTGCAGGTGTGGAGCTAGAGTTGTTTTTTTTTTGTGTATTTGTTTCTCTAAGTAAATTGGTCTTCACACCGACTAGTAACCCGTGGGAAAAGTAAGCATATTTTTTGTATTTATTTATTTTTAATTGGAAGATACCTGCTTTACAATGTTGCATGGGTTTCTGCTACTCATAAACAGGAATCAGCCGTAGACACACAAGGGTCCCTTCCTCTCAAACCCCATCCCATCCCTCTAGGCTGTGACAGAGCACCAGGTTGAACTCTCTGCATAGTACAGCCCATGCTTCCCAGCTACTTATTGTACATGTATTTCTCACTGTTCGTTTCCTCACTGTGTCCACAGGTCAAGAACAAGCGTATCTTGAGGTCACTGCCTGGCCTGGCCATGCCATATGGTGCCCGCAGGCTACCAGTGAAACAGACTCTACCTGAAACAGCCAAAATAGGCATAGCTGCATCTCCACGAACACGGAGATGGGAATACAAGCATCTCTGAGAGAGCTAACTGCTGTCCTAATTGACTCAGAGGGTGAGCATGCTTTCAGGACCAGGCAAACACACACACACACACACACACACACAAAATCCAAGTAAGAAGCTAACAGCCAAGCCCATTCCGTCATTCCAGGCATAGCATCATGTAAACTCAAAATGCTCTGCTAAATCATGTTGCATCAACCAGCTTTGTAGCTAAAACCCGCAGGCTTTAATTACTTTCAGGGGAAAATTTGGTGTCCAAAGAAAGTCTTGTAACAAACTGGCATTTGCTCCAGGGTGGAAGGAAGCCCAGAAATGAGGCTGTCTTGAGGTCCCTTTACCAAATCAAATACCTGTTCATCTTTCACGGTGCGGCGAGCACCGAGATCTACACTCACATCAAAGTAAACGTGAAATGATTAAACAAGAAGCCTTTAACTAGGCAGCATGAGAGGAGGGAAA
This sequence comes from Tragulus kanchil, assembly GCA_022376925.1. Taxonomy (NCBI): domain Eukaryota; kingdom Metazoa; phylum Chordata; class Mammalia; order Artiodactyla; family Tragulidae; genus Tragulus; species Tragulus kanchil. Next base: position 7,127,909 of record JAIOJX010000005.1, read on the forward strand.
AGACAAGGACTATTTCCAAGTCTAATTTAAAAGAGTTTCCATGCCTCAGGAACATTCAAAACACTTTTGTCTTACTCATTTTATCTATTATTAGGGTATCTGATTTAAAAATTCCGTAACGTATGGCTCTTCATTTGACTCATCGTTTACTTTTCCAAGTCTAAGTAAGGTCATTGGTCTAATTAAGGGCTGTCTTTATAGTTGCAGGTGTGGAGCTAGAGTTGTTTTTTTTTTGTGTATTTGTTTCTCTAAGTAAATTGGTCTTCACACCGACTAGTAACCCGTGGGAAAAGTAAGCATATTTTTTGTATTTATTTATTTTTAATTGGAAGATACCTGCTTTACAATGTTGCATGGGTTTCTGCTACTCATAAACAGGAATCAGCCGTAGACACACAAGGGTCCCTTCCTCTCAAACCCCATCCCATCCCTCTAGGCTGTGACAGAGCACCAGGTTGAACTCTCTGCATAGTACAGCCCATGCTTCCCAGCTACTTATTGTACATGTATTTCTCACTGTTCGTTTCCTCACTGTGTCCACAGGTCAAGAACAAGCGTATCTTGAGGTCACTGCCTGGCCTGGCCATGCCATATGGTGCCCGCAGGCTACCAGTGAAACAGACTCTACCTGAAACAGCCAAAATAGGCATAGCTGCATCTCCACGAACACGGAGATGGGAATACAAGCATCTCTGAGAGAGCTAACTGCTGTCCTAATTGACTCAGAGGGTGAGCATGCTTTCAGGACCAGGCAAACACACACACACACACACACACACAAAATCCAAGTAAGAAGCTAACAGCCAAGCCCATTCCGTCATTCCAGGCATAGCATCATGTAAACTCAAAATGCTCTGCTAAATCATGTTGCATCAACCAGCTTTGTAGCTAAAACCCGCAGGCTTTAATTACTTTCAGGGGAAAATTTGGTGTCCAAAGAAAGTCTTGTAACAAACTGGCATTTGCTCCAGGGTGGAAGGAAGCCCAGAAATGAGGCTGTCTTGAGGTCCCTTTACCAAATCAAATACCTGTTCATCCTTCCCAGTGACGAGAGGCTGGTGATCTACACTCACATCAAAGTAAACGTGAAATGATTAAACAAGAAGCCTTTAACTAGGCAGCATGAGAGGAGGGAAAAAGACAAGGCATTTATGGGTAACAGAGTCTTAGGAACAGGGGAGAGTATTACATGTTATTCCTGAACCAAATTTTCTTCCTGTCCAAAACCTAATTGGTTTTTAAACTTCTTTCCCCACAACAGGTCAGACTAGGGATTTTGGAGTATGTGTTATACACACAATATTTACATCGTGGCTCTTGCAGCCTAGTCAGCAATTTGTGGAATAGCAAATTGAAAAAGTACTACTGTAATAAAAAAATAATAGTTGAATAACCTGAATTCCTTAAAGACCAAATTGGAGAGCCAGCAAGAGAAATCCTGAGCAACCAGCAGCTCTGATGTGGTTGGAAGGGCCAAAGTAGGGATCTTTACTTACTTTTACTGAGTCTGCTAGGGACCAGGCACTGTGCTAACTGCTGGGAATGGGTAATTTCATTCAACCATAAAAGCGACATCTCATGTAAACTCTCTGATATCCTTATGCAGGACACATGAGGCTAGTCCATGAGAACTATTAAGCAAAGTGAAGCAGATATGCATGTCCCATTATCAAAAAATAAATCCCAACAAGATCAGGGAAAATGTTAATACCTGCAATCTCTCTTGCTTAAAGTCTCCTTGTCTAGAAAGTATGAGATTATATTTAACTTGCTTTCTAATGCTCAATAAGGGAGTTAAGTTAAAGGGAAGATAATCCCCTGCCTGGAAGCTTTCTGCATCCGGAAAACAGTTATGTTTAGATTCAGCTCAGATCTTTCCTCAGATGGTGAGCTATGGGTGGCTGTCTCCAGAGGCCCAGAATTCAAGGTAGAGACTGCATAGGGCTCTTTTCCTACCTCAAACAGAACAAATCACGCATTTCCCAGAGGACTGATGTCCGAGTGAGTAATGCTGCATTCAATAGGAACCCTTAAAGAAACTCCCCAGACTCTTTGGGCTTTGCCTGTCTCATCATCTCCTAGAATGTACACTGCATCTTAGTGTTTCCTTTTGTTTTTAAGTTAAGCAAGACCCAGCACATGGAGCAGAGGCAGCTGGTAATTCTGCTATTGTCCTAACATCCAGTCCTTTGAGGAAGGCACTAAAGGGCATCTCCATTCGCACAGAGAAGGAAACCCACTGTGGGAGAGGCTGACGTCCCAGTTGTCCTCACGGGCAGTAAGAATCAGAGGCTGAGCCAGGAAAGTTCATCCCATGTGTGTGCTCTCGGCACGTCCCTGCAGCCCTCATGGCTGTGGCATGCTTTGGCTGTGAACGAATATCGAGTGTAAACCATCTTTGGTCATGGATTCAGAAACATATCGGAGGTCATGGAAAATCAGGGAGATGGGGAAAAGTTGTGACTCGGGAATGCTGAATTTGTAGCTTGTTTCTTCCCAAAGTTCCACACCCCATAGATTGTAGCCTGCCAGACTCCTCTGTTCATGGAATTCTCCAGGCAACAGAACTAGAGTGGGTAGCCATGCCCTCCTCCAGGGGATCTTCCCAACCTGGGGACAGAATCCAGGTCTCCTGCATGGCAGGCAGATTCTTTGCCCTCTGAGCCACCAGTACCTAGCAGGCTACAGCCTATAGGGTCACAAAAGGTCAGACTCGACTGAGCAACTAACACTTTATTATTATGGGAAAGATGCAAAAGGGAGTAGAAAATAACTACCATTTTTTAAAAGTCTAACTTTTAAAAGCTGGATGGAATCTTGCTGGACATCTTGCATTTGGCAAGCTCATTATCTTGGCTCCAAAATTAGGAAAACGTGTCTTGTTTTCTGATTAAACATGAGTTTTGTAAGTACAAACCATCTAAAAAATCATTCACAAGGCTCAACAAGTTTAACCCAACTTCCTAAAAAACTCTTCTGTCACCCAAGGGCTGTGCCACAGAACGGAGGAACAGAATGCAGAAAATGTTTCATTAAGTAAGTGCAAATCTGGGCCCAAAAGAGACAACGAATTGGTGATTTCGCTAACCCAGACTCCTTTGAGGACTATGTGCCACTAAAGGTTTGGCTTCCCATCATCTCCTAGAATGTACACTGCATCTTAGTGTTTCCTTTTGTTTTTAAGTTAAGCAAGACCCAGCACATGGAGCAGAGGCAGCTGGTAATTCTGCTATTGTCCTAACATCCAGTCCTTTGAGGAAGGCACTAAAGGGCATCTCCATTCGCACAGAGAAGGAAACCCACTGTGGGAGAGGCTGACGTCCCAGTTGTCCTCACGGGCAGTAAGAATCAGAGGCTGAGCCAGGAAAGTTCATCCCATGTGTGTGCTCTCGGCACGTCCCTGCAGCCCTCATGGCTGTGGCATGCTTTGGCTGTGAACGAATATCGAGTGTAAACCATCTTTGGTCATGGATTCAGAAACATATCGGAGGTCATGGAAAATCAGGGAGATGGGGAAAAGTTGTGACTCGGGAATGCTGAATTTGTAGCTTGTTTCTTCCCAAAGTTCCACACCCCATAGATTGTAGCCTGCCAGACTCCTCTGTTCATGGAATTCTCCAGGCAACAGAACTAGAGTGGGTAGCCATGCCCTCCTCCAGGGGATCTTCCCAACCTGGGGACAGAATCCAGGTCTCCTGCATGGCAGGCAGATTCTTTGCCCTCTGAGCCACCAGTACCTAGCAGGCTACAGCCTATAGGGTCACAAAAGGTCAGACTCGACTGAGCAACTAACACTTTATTATTATGGGAAAGATGCAAAAGGGAGTAGAAAATAACTACCATTTTTTAAAAGTCTAACTTTTAAAAGCTGGATGGAATCTTGCTGGACATCTTGCATTTGGCAAGCTCATTATCTTGGCTCCAAAATTAGGAAAACGTGTCTTGTTTTCTGATTAAACATGAGTTTTGTAAGTACAAACCATCTAAAAAATCATTCACAAGGCTCAACAAGTTTAACCCAACTTCCTAAAAAACTCTTCTGTCACCCAAGGGCTGTGCCACAGAACGGAGGAACAGAATGCGCAGAAAATGTTTCATTAAGTAAGTGCAATTGGCAAGAGCCTTTATCCACCACCTCCCAGCCCCAGGCACGCCCTCCAAAGAAGGCAGACAACGAATGGGAACAACGTGGTGAGGCTCTGCTCGTGGCACACATCTGTTCACTTAGTCAGACTGTGTTTTCTATTTAGGCATAACAAGTTTGGATTGCCTTTCTGTACAGTGACAGCAGTGCAGCGAATGTTGTTTGAACTCTGAATTGTATAAATATGGAGACATGTTGATTTGAGAAGAGAAAACAAGGCATGTGAAAATTGGCACAATACCCATTTTAAGAATTATGGATACTCTTCTTTAAAAAAAAAGCTATGCAAGAAACTCAACTGGCAGACCACCCACGTAGTACCATTAAGATCAAAACAACGTGAACGAAAAAAAAAAAAGACAACGTGCTCCAGTCAGTACAATTTTTGAAAGCAATAGCTTTAAAAAGCCTTTAGCTTAATCCAGGGACCTTAGCATAGTTCCTAACATTACAGACTTCTTTGAGTATGTACATCTGTGAAATAAATTGGGATAATTAGGAAAAAGTAAGATTAATAGTTGCTAGTATATATAAGATACTTCTATGAGCTAAAGAGAAATGTCATATATGTTGCCTTATATAATGCTATAAAGTAAATTCCATACAATAAATATTAAATGAAATACATCCTGGTTTTCCAGATAAAGAGACTGAATAAGTAAATAAAGTTCATGGAGCAAGGTTGGCAGTGGAGGCTGAATTCATACTCAAGCCCATTTGCCCCTCTACCCTTTTGACCATGCTGTGCTGCAATATGGAGTTGAATCCATGCCTCCTGTGTTGAAAGGAGTCTAAAACTTTTAAAAGCTGGATGGAATCTTGCTGGACATCTTGCATTTGGCAAGCTCATTATCTTGGCTCCAAAATTAGGAAAACGTGTCTTGTTTTCTGATTAAACATGAGTTTTGTAAGTACAAACCATCTAAAAAATCATTCACAAGGCTCAACAAGTTTAACCCAACTTCCTAAAAAACTCTTCTGTCACCCAAGGGCTGTGCCACAGAACGGAGGAACAGAATGCGCAGAAAATGTTTCATTAAGTAAGTGCAATTGGCAAGAGCCTTTATCCACCACCTCCCAGCCCCAGGCACGCCCTCCAAAGAAGGCAGACAACGAATGGGAACAACGTGGTGAGGCTCTGCTCGTGGCACACATCTGTTCACTTAGTCAGACTGTGTTTTCTATTTAGGCATAACAAGTTTGGATTGCCTTTCTGTACAGTGACAGCAGTGCAGCGAATGTTGTTTGAACTCTGAATTGTATAAATATGGAGACATGTTGATTTGAGAAGAGAAAACAAGGCATGTGAAAATTGGCACAATACCCATTTTAAGAATTATGGATACTCTTCTTTAAAAAAAAAAAAGCTATGCAAGAAATTCAACTGGCAGACCACCCACGTAGTACCATTAAGATCAAAACAACGTGAACGAAAAAAAAAAAAGACAACGTGCTCCAGTCAGTACAATTTTTGAAAGCAATAGCTTTAAAAAGCCTTTAGCTTAATCCAGGGACCTTAGCATAGTTCCTAACATTACAGACTTCTTTGAGTATGTACATCTGTGAAATAAATTGGGATAATTAGGAAAAAGTAAGATTAATAGTTGCTAGTATATATAAGATACTTCTATGAGCTAAAGAGAAATGTCATATATGTTGCCTTATATAATGCTATAAAGTAAATTCCATACAATAAATATTAAATGAAATACATCCTGGTTTTCCAGATAAAGAGACTGAATAAGTAAATAAAGTTCATGGAGCAAGGTTGGCAGTGGAGGCTGAATTCATACTCAAGCCCATTTGCCCCTCTACCCTTTTTTTTGACCATGCTGTGCTGCATATGGAGTCTTAGTTCCCCAACCAGGAGTTGAATCCATGCCTCCTGTGTTGAGTGTGCAGTCTTAACCACTGGACCACCAGGGAAGTCCATCTGTTTCGAAGACATATGGCCTTGTCACTACAATGCCATGACCTTCAATAACATCTTTCCACAGTAGGTTTAATCAACATACAATGAATCAAATTCATTATTGACAATAAAACAAGAATACATAACCCAGAATAAGGGTTCAGTTCCTAGAAGAAGAAATTCCATTGACAGAATCTTCCAAGGAAACAAATAAGCAATTAAGTAAATGTGCACTCAATTTAAGAGAAACGAAAAGAGGAAAATGTCCCACACTAAGGCAAAATACGTCTGTCCCAAACAATGAAGAAGCAGTGAGTAGCAGTGAGAAGCAGTAATCCAAGGATTTTCCCTCTATGGAGTTAACAGGCTGCAGAACTCGTAAGCCAACCTGTCTTCAGAGAGACCATAATTAAACATGGGGAGATGCCCTTTGATTCTTTCTCCTGTTTACCTCCTGCACTTCATATCTGGACGGCTCCCTCACTTTGTATGATAAATTTCCATTTGCATGTACAGATCTCTACCATGAGCTCCTTGAAAAAAGCAAGTACATTCTGGACCTCTTCATATGTCTCATAACACTTTGCACATAATACACACTCAAGTAATTGTTGGTATTATTCAGGGCAAGATGTCTGCCACTAAGATGATGTAGACTCACCAAATTTGACTAAAATATAAGGTTATGGTTCTAGCTAATGGGGCAATCCTCGAGACTTTTTGCAAAGGAGTGGGTATTTTCAGCTCAGAGTGCCCAGTATTTTCCAATGGCCATCCTCCTTTTCTCTTTAATAGACAGATTGTTGTATTTGAGAGTAATAAGTCCAGGTGACAGGAATGGATACAAACGGGCTTTTTATATTAACCATGTTTTTCAAAAGCTGTATTTCATTCTAATTTCTGCCATTCAAGACTTCCTTGAGGAAATAAAGGGCACCACCGATTACAGCCTGCACTGCGAAGCATAAAAGACTGTGGCTGGAGAGGTAGAAAGAAGGGACCAAAGTTTGGAAAATATTGCCAAGAAGAATAAATCCAGGGAGAACGGACCCTTAAGCCCCATAAATTGCAGCCACTGGAAAAAAAAGAAAAAAAAAAAAAAAGAAGAACATACAGAAAAAGAGGGAGGGTGAAGCAGAGGGACCAAGACATTAAGATTTGTAAGAGAGAATTAAGGTTTAAGATGTTCTATAAACGTTTATTGAGTGGCTGAAGGAATGGATGCATAAAATCAGAGTCCCTTCATAGAGCTTGAGAGAGCAGAGGCGTAATTATAGGATAGTAAGAGGGGACGGAAGGTCAGCACTGAGAGGCACGTAAAGGATACAATTAGGCCGAGACAACCAAGAGCTCTTTGGGAGCTGTACAGAAAAACTGAACATGTTGTATTGCTTTTGAAAACTCCAAAGAAGTTTCAGGCCACGTTGGCTACTGAGCTCAAGAGTCGTGGTCACACTGTGCCTCTCAGAGTCACCCAGATGTCTGGGTGGAAAGCAGATGCACCATTTAGCAAACTCTTTCACAGCTGTCTTTATGTGTGAACTTTGAAACTGCCAAACTGTACATGAATGGCCCATTGGCCTCCACCGCCGCACAGGCGCAGTGAGCCCCTGACGACAGCAGATGTGCTGCATTTGTGCAATAGCCACAGTGGCTAGAGGGCAGCTCATATCCTCAGAGGAGGCTGGGTACACCAGCTGCTGGTGACGGCAATAGAATCAGATGGGTTCTGCCCTGTAGTTTTTAAGTGCTGCCTGCTTCTCAAAGGCAGAGCCTCCAAACAGTACCAGAGCTAACAAGTTTGCAAAGGAAATGCGCTTGCAGTACAAAAACCAGAGCAGCTGGATATCCAACTGTGTGAAGAAATTCAGAGGGCTCTTCTTTTCCCTTAAATTGATATTATTCACCCACATTTTATAGAGTGAAAGCATATGCTTAAGTATAATTGCTCAACAACTCAGACCAATTTCCACATCACAGCCATACAAATGGAACGTTCAGTTCCACCTAGGTGGTTAACTGTGAGACTTTTTTGCTTGGGGATTCCTAATGAGCACTATAAACCAATGGCTCTGGAGGTGACATTTTTAAATTAAAATTAAATGTTTCGTATACACAGTTATGTATGACACTGTATATAAAGTAGGGCTTCCCTGGTGGCAGTAGGGGTAAAGAAACAGCCTGCCAATGCAGGAGGCATAAGGGACGTAGATTCAATCCCTGGGTCAAGAAGGGCGTAGCATCCCACTCCAGTATTCTCTCCTGGAGAATCCCATGGACAGAAGAGCCTGGCGGGCTACAGCCCATGGGCTTGCAAAGTTGGGCATGACTGAGTGGCTGAACAGAGCACAGCAGTCAAACAACATGTCTTATTTCTGATGAAACTGATCCATTGGCCTGTGCTGTGTGATATATTTTGATTTGCGTCTCTTCTGTTATTCCGTGCTGTTTGCCCTGTTTTCTTCATGCTGGTTTTCTCTATCTCACCCCATTTCAATTTCCTCTACTGGTTTAATTGAACTCATTTCTACTTTCCCTTTGGAATTGTAGCATACCTACAAGTCACTGAAGGTTAATCTGTGTCTTAACGTTCCAGCCAACCAATGTAGAAACCATAGGATATCTGAACTCTTGTCTATCCTCCTCCAAATCTATAAGCTATTGTCATTCAATATTTTGGTTCCATCTTGTTTGTTTAGCCCCACAAAGTAAAGGGGTGAGTATTATTCTGTATTAACTTTATCTATGTATTTATCCATTTCTTTGCTCAGCTTCGTTCTGGCAGCTCAGACGTGCCTTCTGAAGTCACTTGTCTTCCTCATGAAATCCAGCTTTTGAAAGTTCATATAGTATTAAATTCATGTTTTACCTAAAATAGGTGTTTCATGTGGGGTTTTTAGAATGGCATTTTGCTCACTAAACTATTTAGGACTAACAAATGCTATGTCTCAATGTAGCATCTATGGTCACCGTCAGTCTAGTTGTTGCTTCTTTTCTTTTCTCCCTGGATTATATTAAGATCTTCCCCATGCTTACCGCTCCTCCATATCACCACAATGTTTACATAGAGGGGTAGAGTTCTCCTTTTTATCTTGCTCAGAATAATTAGTGCTTCTAATGTCTGATGATTCAAGTCAATTCTGAAAACATTTCTGGTCACTCCTTATTCTAATACTGTCTCTCCTAATTCTCTCTGTTGTCTCTTGCTGGAACTCAGACTTAAAATGTTTTTTTTCTCACATTTTATATTGTCAGTCTCCTGGTATATAAAGAAGGGCTAGCCATGCCAATGCAGGAGGCATAAGGGACGTAGATTCAATCCCTGGGTCAAGAAGGGCGTAGCATCCCACTCCAGTATTCTCTCCTGGAGAATCCCATGGACAGAAGAGCCTGGCGGGCTACAGCCCATGGGCTTGCAAAGTTGGGCATGACTGAGTGGCTGAACAGAGCACAGCAGTCAAACAACATGTCTTATTTCTGATGAAACTGATCCATTGGCCTGTGCTGTGTGATATATTTTGATTTGCGTCTCTTCTGTTATTCCGTGCTGTTTGCCCTGTTTTCTTCATGCTGGTTTTCTCTATCTCACCCCATTTCAATTTCCTCTACTGGTTTAATTGAACTCATTTCTACTTTCCCTTTGGAATTGTAGCATACCTACAAGTCACTGAAGGTTAATCTGTGTCTTAACGTTCCAGCCAACCAATGTAGAAACCATAGGATATCTGAACTCTTGTCTATCCTCCTCCAAATCTATAAGCTATTGTCATTCAATATTTTGGTTCCATCTTGTTTGTTTAGCCCCACAAAGTAAAGGGGTGAGTATTATTCTGTATTAACTTTATCTATGTATTTATCCATTTCTTTGCTCAGCTTCGTTCTGGCAGCTCAGACGTGCCTTCTGAAGTCACTTGTCTTCCTCATGAAATCCAGCTTTTGAAAGTTCATATAGTATTAAATTCATGTTTTACCTAAAATAGGTGTTTCATGTGGGGTTTTTAGAATGGCATTTTGCTCACTAAACTATTTAGGACTAACAAATGCTATGTCTCAATGTAGCATCTATGGTCACCGTCAGTCTAGTTGTTGCTTCTTTTCTTTTCTCCCTGGATTATATTAAGATCTTCCCCATGCTTACCGCTCCTCCATATCACCACAATGTTTACATAGAGGGGTAGAGTTCTCCTTTTTATCTTGCTCAGAATAATTAGTGCTTCTAATGTCTGATGATTCAAGTCAATTCTGAAAACATTTCTGGTCACTCCTTATTCTAATACTGTCTCTCCTAATTCTCTCTGTTGTCTCTTGCTGGAACTCAGACTTAAAATGTCACATCTTCTCATCATATCCTCTATTTCTCTTAACCTGAATTTTATATTGTCAGTCTCCTGGTTTATTTCTCTGTTTTTATCTTCCTATTAACTAAATCTCTGTTTGGCTCTGTCTAGCTGCTACTAAGTCATTCTTGACATTTTTTATTGCAATAATTGTATTTTTTCACTCATGAGTTTTATTGTGCCTTTAGGAAGCAAAATTAGTTCAACGCTAGGAACCAAGAGAGAGATGTGTCCATTTCCCCAAGCTCACCGTTTGACCTGAGTCCCAAAGGAGGCCTCCTTTGAGCCATGGGTTACTGGACAATGAGAGCAACTGGTCATCCTGCTTGTGTTCAGTTCAGTGAGCTTGTGAAGACAGCATTAATCACCCTTCCTGCTGATGGTAATTCTGTCATCTCTGTATCAGAGTGGTGCCTTTTGCGTGGTGCCAGTGGGCTTCATTACACTCTGCTGTCACTTTCGAACAGGTAGCAGGCTAGGAAGCCACCCAGTGCTGAGAAAGGAAAAAGGGTTGTCCTACAGATCATTGGTGACGTCTGGCCAGATACAAATGAGGGCTGGAAGCTGCTGAAATTGATGAGTGGGAGAGGGAGGCGGAGGTCATGTAGCCAGGCAAAGGGGAAGAGTGAGAAGAAGAAAACTGATGTGAAACAAAAGTGTTAGGCTGTTGACCTAGTCCTAGGGGTTTGGAGTCAGGGAACGTGTGATGGAGCCATTAAACTTAAAACTCCCAATCCCTGACTTTCTTAGAGGACTCTTTATCCTTTTAGATTGGTTGCATTGTGTGTAGATAGGTATATACATGTGCAGTTTAAACTTATTATATATAGTTATATAGATATATATAGATAGATAGATAACATACATATTTTAAACCTAAAATGTAGGATAGCCCTAGTATCATATTTGATATTTCATGATAGCATCTGCTCTGAAGATGGTGGAGACAAAACTTCTAATGTCTGATGATTCAAGTCAATTCTGAAAACATTTCTGGTCACTCCTTATTCTAATACTGTCTCTCCTAATTCTCTCTGTTGTCTCTTGCTGGAACTCAGACTTAAAATGTCACATCTTCTCATCATATCCTCTATTTCTCTTAACCTGAATTTTATATTGTCAGTCTCCTGGTTTATTTCTCTGTTTTTATCTTCCTATTAACTAAATCTCTGTTTGGCTCTGTCTAGCTGCTACTAAGTCATTCTTGACATTTTTTATTGCAATAATTGTATTTTTTCACTCATGAGTTTTATTGTGCCTTTAGGAAGCAAAATTAGTTCAACGCTAGGAACCAAGAGAGAGATGTGTCCATTTCCCCAAGCTCACCGTTTGACCTGAGTCCCAAAGGAGGCCTCCTTTGAGCCATGGGTTACTGGACAATGAGAGCAACTGGTCATCCTGCTTGTGTTCAGTTCAGTGAGCTTGTGAAGACAGCATTAATCACCCTTCCTGCTGATGGTAATTCTGTCATCTCTGTATCAGAGTGGTGCCTTTTGCGTGGTGCCAGTGGGCTTCATTACACTCTGCTGTCACTTTCGAACAGGTAGCAGGCTAGGAAGCCACCCAGTGCTGAGAAAGGAAAAAGGGTTGTCCTACAGATCATTGGTGACGTCTGGCCAGATACAAATGAGGGCTGGAAGCTGCTGAAATTGATGAGTGGGAGAGGGAGGCGGAGGTCATGTAGCCAGGCAAAGGGGAAGAGTGAGAAGAAGAAAACTGATGTGAAACAAAAGTGTTAGGCTGTTGACCTAGTCCTAGGGGTTTGGAGTCAGGGAACGTGTGATGGAGCCATTAAACTTAAAACTCCCAATCCCTGACTTTCTTAGAGGACTCTTTATCCTTTTAGATTGGTTGCATTGTGTGTAGATAGGTATATACATGTGCAGTTTAAACTTATTATATATAGTTATATAGATATATATAGATAGATAGATAACATACATATTTTAAACCTAAAATGTAGGATAGCCCTAGTATCATATTTGATATTTCATGATAGCATCTGCTCTGAAGATGGTGGAGACAAAACTTGCTAATTACATTTTTAGCAGTCACACCAAAGAATGAATATTTCATGAGAAACGTAAAAGAATTACTTTTCCAATTTCTTCATTGAGGAAAGAAGGCTATCTCTTGAAGAGGCAGCTTAAAGGGGCTGTTTGGATGTTGTAAAGAGCCATCAAGTTTATTATTCGTGACATAAATGGAAACTTTTTAAGTAGATTATGTTCTGACATAAAGGATTCCAGTTAAAGACACCAGATTGCAAGGAAAGACACAAACAGCTGCTGCAGCTTTGAAACTGTACTTACTGCTCAGTTGTTCACAAAAATGTTTAGATCAACTTCACTACTTTTAAACTTTCTGTAGACAAGTGGCATGGATGTATTACAGGCCCAGGGAATGGTTTTAGAAACAATCAAAGGCTGACAGCAAAGCCAGGAAGTGTTCAGGGGACAAAACCTCCCCTCCACCCCCAAATGACGCACTTACTACAAAAACCAGGATATCATTGAAGAAAACATGGGCAACCAACCTATGAAACAAAATGAACTTCAGCCGTAATGAAATCACGGTTCGTGTAACAGCAAGCAGCAGTCCCCAGAGAACCAATAAACAATTTGGTTCCCAAAGAATATGAATCCTACTCGCCAAAGAGAATCAGAGGGACCGATTCCTTTTTCAGTGTTTTTCTCTCTTCCCAGGTAACCGTTAATCTGTGATCCAGCCATCCTTCAATGTCTAATCAGCTTCCACTCCTTTGGAAAATATTAGCTCATTAGCTCCTTCAAGTTTCTGTTTAGCACATAGTATGCGCCTCCTATTGCGTTTGTGACCCTGAACTCTATACCGTATGACTTGCATCACCGTTATCTGTTGTTGTTCAGTTGGTAAGTCACATCTGACTCTTTGTGACCCTGTGGACTGTGGCTCACCAGTCTCCTCTGTCCAAGGGATTGCCCAGGCAAAACCCGCTGGAGTGGGTTGCCATTCCCTTCTCCAGGGATTGAACCCGAGCCTCCTGCTGAGACAGCACTGAGCCACCAGGGAAGCCGTGAAGTCATTTAAGTAAACTAAAATAAACAAAAGTCCTCATTACCTTTCTGAAAGCTCTGTTGTGAAGATGGTGGAGACAAAACTTGCTAATTACATTTTAGCAGTCACACCAAAGAATGAATATTTCATGAGAAACGTAAAAGAATTACTTTTCCAATTTCTTCATTGAGGAAAGAAGGCTATCTCTTGAAGAGGCAGCTTAAAGGGGCTGTTTGGATGTTGTAAAGAGCCATCAAGTTTATTATTCGTGACATAAATGGAAACTTTTTAAGTAGATTATGTTCTGACATAAAGGATTCCAGTTAAAGACACCAGATTGCAAGGAAAGACACAAACAGCTGCTGCAGCTTTGAAACTGTACTTACTGCTCAGTTGTTCACAAAAATGTTTAGATCAACTTCACTACTTTTAAACTTTCTGTAGACAAGTGGCATGGATGTATTACAGGCCCAGGGAATGGTTTTAGAAACAATCAAAGGCTGACAGCAAAGCCAGGAAGTGTTCAGGGGACAAAACCTCCCCTCCACCCCCAAATGACGCACTTACTACAAAAACCAGGATATCATTGAAGAAAACATGGGCAACCAACCTATGAAACAAAATGAACTTCAGCCGTAATGAAATCACGGTTCGTGTAACAGCAAGCAGCAGTCCCCAGAGAACCAATAAACAATTTGGTTCCCAAAGAATATGAATCCTACTCGCCAAAGAGAATCAGAGGGACCGATTCCTTTTTCAGTGTTTTTCTCTCTTCCCAGGTAACCGTTAATCTGTGATCCAGCCATCCTTCAATGTCTAATCAGCTTCCACTCCTTTGGAAAATATTAGCTCATTAGCTCCTTCAAGTTTCTGTTTAGCACATAGTATGCGCCTCCTATTGCGTTTGTGACCCTGAACTCTATACCGTATGACTTGCATCACCGTTATCTGTTGTTGTTCAGTTGGTAAGTCACATCTGACTCTTTGTGACCCTGTGGACTGTGGCTCACCAGTCTCCTCTGTCCAAGGGATTGCCCAGGCAAAACCCGCTGGAGTGGGTTGCCATTCCCTTCTCCAGGGATTGAACCCGAGCCTCCTGCTGAGACAGCACTGAGCCACCAGGGAAGCCGTGAAGTCATTTAAGTAAACTAAAATAAACAAAAGTCCTCATTACCTTTCTGAAAGCTCTGTTGTGTCCTACCGAGACAAAGCAAAGGATAATAAAATAATCCAGAGGCAACCTGGAAGGAAGCAATGGAGGAAGGAGAAAGGAACTTTGGGGATGTTTTGCACACTGCCCCTGTGTCTTTCTCAGGGAATTTTAACCTCCTTCTCTGTCAAAGCTTCACACCTACAGTGTAAACAGCTGGGGACTCACGGAGAGGTGATGCTACCGAAGAGGGGCAGACAAGCGAGCGAGGCCGTGGGGACCGGACAGGGCCAAGATGATCTCCATCATGCAACTGTCCCAAAGCACGGCATTTGGGGATGTTCCTTAAACTGCTATTGTGTCCCGAGATAATAAGACCCTAAAAAAGAAATACTTAAATGTTAGTTGGTGTTGTAGATCGTATCTGCATAAAAATGCACTCCTAGTTGGGAAGGGATAGTTAGGGAGTGTGGGATGGACCTGTACACACTGCTATGCTTAAAATAGATAACCAGCAAGAACCTCCTGTACAGCACAGAGAACTCTGCTCAGGGTTATGTGGCTGCCTAGATTGGAAAGGAGTTCGGGGGAAAATAGATGCATGTCTATGTATGGCTGTGTCCCTTTGTTCTCCACCTGAAACTATCACAACATTCTTAATCAGCATGACCCAACACAAAACAGTTTTTTAATGTGTCTCTTTATGGCAGATCATTCTGGTTGTCTTACTGAGTTTCTCTAGCTATCACCCTGCTCAATGAGTATTTTCAAAAATAGCACTTGAGGGCTTCCCTGGTGGTCCAGTGGGTAAGGACACTGCCTTGCAGTGCAAGGGGCACCGGTTCTATCCCCAGCCTGGGAAGATCCCACATGCCGCAGAGCGGCTGGACCGTTGTGTCCAACTACTGAGCCAGAGCTCTGGAGATCATGCGCCCAGAGCCGGTGCTCTGCAGCGAGCGAGGCCACTGCGACGGGAGGTCCACGCACGCCAAAGAATGAAGATGGAAATAAGCGAAAGACCAATAGAAGTGGCCAAAAAAAAAAAAAAAAGCATTTGAGAGTTGCTAGTTAAATCAACTACTCCAGGGTATCATAGTCCTTGAATGAACTGAGTGGAGGGGGAGAGCAGGTAATGAGCTGAGTCAGAAAAACTAAGGGGACCAAAGAAGCATCACCAACCGCAAGTCCAGAATCAGGATTTTTATTAGGTTCCTGAGGAGTGAAGTGACTGCTCCCAAGGGCAATTACATTTTCCAGAGCAAACTAAATTAATTAAATGTGTCTGCCAAGTGGCCAAGCATTACATGTTTTTAGTCTGTTTCTAAGAATTATTTCATCACTAAATTACATTAGTGACCTTGAAAACAAACAAATGAAAAGAACCTCAAGTTATGAAAGCCCTACATTTTTATTATAATATATAGCAAATGAATAATTTTTTTTCAAGATAAGAAATATCTTAAGAGTCATGCTAACTAACTCAAAATCTTGTCCCTCAGAATTACAAGAAGAACCTAGAAGTTTCTCTAAGCTTGGTTGTAAGCATGTTTCAGACATGAATATGTTTTCTATAATAAATGTTAGTTGGTGTTGTAGATGATTAAATGCACTCCTAGTTGGGAAGGGATAGTTAGGGAGTGTGGGATGGACCTGTACACACTGCTATGCTTAAAATAGATAACCAGCAAGAACCTCCTGTACAGCACAGAGAACTCTGCTCAGGGTTATGTGGCTGCCTAGATTGGAAAGGAGTTCGGGGGAAAATAGATGCATGTCTATGTATGGCTGTGTCCCTTTGTTCTCCACCTGAAACTATCACAACATTCTTAATCAGCATGACCCAACACAAAACAGTTTTTTAATGTGTCTCTTTATGGCAGATCATTCTGGTTGTCTTACTGAGTTTCTCTAGCTATCACCCTGCTCAATGAGTATTTTCAAAAATAGCACTTGAGGGCTTCCCTGGTGGTCCAGTGGGTAAGGACACTGCCTTGCAGTGCAAGGGGCACCGGTTCTATCCCCAGCCTGGGAAGATCCCACATGCCGCAGAGCGGCTGGACCGTTGTGTCCAACTACTGAGCCAGAGCTCTGGAGATCATGCGCCCAGAGCCGGTGCTCTGCAGCGAGCGAGGCCACTGCGACGGGAGGTCCACGCACGCCAAAGAATGAAGATGGAAATAAGCGAAAGACCAATAGAAGTGGCCAAAAAAAAAAAAAAAAGCATTTGAGAGTTGCTAGTTAAATCAACTACTCCAGGGTATCATAGTCCTTGAATGAACTGAGTGGAGGGGGAGAGCAGGTAATGAGCTGAGTCAGAAAAACTAAGGGGACCAAAGAAGCATCACCAACCGCAAGTCCAGAATCAGGATTTTTATTAGGTTCCTGAGGAGTGAAGTGACTGCTCCCAAGGGCAATTACATTTTCCAGAGCAAACTAAATTAATTAAATGTGTCTGCCAAGTGGCCAAGCATTACATGTTTTTAGTCTGTTTCTAAGAATTATTTCATCACTAAATTACATTAGTGACCTTGAAAACAAACAAATGAAAAGAACCTCAAGTTATGAAAGCCCTACATTTTTATTATAATATATAGCAAATGAATAATTTTTTTTCAAGATAAGAAATATCTTAAGAGTCATGCTAACTAACTCAAAATCTTGTCCCTCAGAATTACAAGAAGAACCTAGAAGTTTCTCTAAGCTTGGTTGTAAGCATGTTTCAGACATGAATATGTTTTTAAATACTACTAATAAAGAGTCATTAATATTATTATTAATATGGATATTATCACCAATGCAATGGAGATGAACCTGGGCAAACTCCAAGAGACAATGGGAGACAGGGAGCTTGGCATGCTACAGTCCATGGGGTCTCAGCGTCAAATATGACTGGGCAACTGAACAACGACAATAAATATTATTAGGCTTCCCCAATAGCTCTGTGATAAAGAATCTGCCTGCAATGCAGGAGAGGCAGCAAATGTGGATTCTCTCTCTGGTTTGGAAAGATTCCCCAGAGGAAGGCATGGCAACCCACTCCAGTATTCTTGCCTGGAGAATCCCATGGACAGAGGAGCCTGGTGGACTATGGTCCCAGGGGTTACAAAGAGTCAGACACGACTGAAGTGACTGAGCATGCACGCAATGTATGTTATTATCATAAATGAATTGTAAGTGATGATTTATCTCAATTAATCTTCACAGCAGCCCATGATATTATTCCCACTTAAAACTCAATTTTTGATGCTCTTTCCATATTTAAAAATTTTCAAGTTGTTCCCACTTGAGGCTGAGCAAAGTTTAGAGGCGTTCCCCAGGACACACAAGTCAGTGTGTGACAGAGACCACGTGCGTGTAAACCAGATCTTCTCATTTTAAATCAAGTGCATCTTGGAAGTGATGGAGGTGTAAAAGGAGTCCGTCTTTTCACCCAAATCTAGTTCTCTTTGCAAATGCAGCCATAGAGCTGACAAAGTAAAAATGTGGTCCCCAGAGGCTCATGGTAATAAACAGGACAAAGATTTTTTCGTGAACAATTGTTATTCAGTTCAAAGGAAAGCATGAAGCCCTCTTGTGTCTAACCCATGAAGATTAGAGACAGAGGAAGGAGAGGAATACTTTCTGGGCTGGTTTTGGATCTAAGTGTTTGGATGTTCAGGCCAGGCTTCTCAGCAGCAGGACTATTGAACTTTGGGGCCAGATTTCTCTTTGATGTGGGGTCATCATAACGTTGTTTTTGCAGCATCCAAGCCTCTGCCCCCCTGGATGACGATGACAACCGAGAATGCTTCCAGCATGGCCTCCCTGGTCTAAGTCATTCTCTTCCCCAACTGAAAACCACAGATTTAGAGGCAGTATGATTTTTTTTTTTTCTGTGCCTGAAAGAAGTTCTATTTTTTCTTAATTATAACATGTTACTGACACCTGTTCCAAACTTTCTTCAGATGTAGAAGAAATTCAAGAACGATTGTTCTCCCCACTAAAAGAATTGCCTTCACAAATATTACCCATATGACTCTCTTACAGTTGACGGTGACTTTTCTATCCTTTGACTTCTGCCGTCGATGGGACATTCACTTGAAACTGCATCCTGATGACACAAAGGCATGCTGTGAATAGTGACATACTGGGAAGATACTAAATAGAAACAGAATTTTGGTCATCCACATATCCATAGGTGAAACATGACCAACATAGGAAATGTGGGGCTCAGTGCCACAGTGAGATACATTTACACATGTATTGGATTGGTGAAAATTAAAAAGACTGACTAACTGCACCAAGTGCTGGCAATGATACAAAGGAACTGGAAGTCCCATACAGGGCCAATGGAAACACAAAGTGAGGAATATGTGTACTTTATTGGACTTCAATTATAAATCAATAGAATAAAAAGGAACAACTCAAAGAAAAATGGAAGTTTTATCTATCTAGTGGAAATGGTGATAGAAGACAAAATTCAACCTCCAATCCTGTTATTTCAAAGTGACTACTAAAGACAGCTTTGGTAACTGCATATGTTGTGTAAACGCCAAATCCATGACAGCTGTGCACAGGAGCGAGTCTAACCAGTATACCTGGCCCTTCAGGCCAGAATGCAAAATAACACAAGCCCGCACCCATGCACGCGGACACATACCCTTGCCACACAATCCCACACAAAGCAAAAGCAGCAGTATCACAATGGTTTCAGTCTGCCGTCCTCTGCATTCCTCCTTTATTGAAAGCTGTCATCTTTTCTCATCCTTTGGGTTAAGAAATAGCTAATCTCATTTAAACAAAAGGGTATGACCTTCGCTAGATGAACAATTCGAGTTGATATTTCTATTAATGCTTCCACAAATACCAAGTCCTGCAACAGTTGAAAAATCTTGGAAATGGGGACTTTCCTGGTGGTCCAGTGGTTAAGACTCTAAGCTTCCAACACAGCGAGTGAGAGTTTGATCCCTGTTTGGGCAACTAAGATCCTACATGCTGCGTAGCACAGCCAAAAACCAACAATAAATCAAATAACAGTGAGAATAATAAAATATTTTTTTAAATCCTGGAAACGCATAAATGAGGTAAATTCTGTGTTCTTCCTGTTTTAGGAACAGAAACTCCAAACTGATGCAAAGTGGGATCATGTTGGCACTGTACCTGTGCCAGGCCTACAACAGATGTACTCTAGATGAAATCAAAGTCAAAGAATAAATGTACACACTGTTATTGGAGTCCCAACAGAGGGACTCTGTTAGCAATCAAAGTAGTATATTTTCTTTTCCTTATTTGACCACCATGGGCATCTTTTCTTTTTCTGAAAGAAAAAAAAATCTATACGACTTGAATACCAAGTGAGGTGAATTGCACCTTTGAACTCAGAAAATAAATAACTGCAATTCTGTGGCTCACAATAACATTTTGGCCTTCCTTTGTTTCTCTCTGACAATGGTAAATTACATATTATTATGTCACAAGTTAGACATCACACAAATTTAGGGTGGCCTGACCAATTCTGATGCAACAGCAGACTCCATCTGGCCAACATAGAAGCAAATGAAAACAATATATTCAAAGATGCTTTGCCCTTTTTATTTTTCACTCCAAGATCAGTTATTATAATATCTTGATGCACACCATGTTGTAATCCAGAAGGAGGCTTACCACAAAGAAAGTAAAATGAGTCAAGAGAAGCAAAACAGAAGGAAAGCAAAGGGAACATGATATACAAACAAACAAGGAACAGGATGAACTTCACAAAAGCAAAAGCAGCAGTATCACAATGGTTTCAGTCTGCCGTCCTCTGCATTCCTCCTTTATTGAAAGCTGTCATCTTTTCTCATCCTTTGGGTTAAGAAATAGCTAATCTCATTTAAACAAAAGGGTATGACCTTCGCTAGATGAACAATTCGAGTTGATATTTCTATTAATGCTTCCACAAATACCAAGTCCTGCAACAGTTGAAAAATCTTGGAAATGGGGACTTTCCTGGTGGTCCAGTGGTTAAGACTCTAAGCTTCCAACACAGCGAGTGAGAGTTTGATCCCTGTTTGGGCAACTAAGATCCTACATGCTGCGTAGCACAGCCAAAAACCAACAATAAATCAAATAACAGTGAGAATAATAAAATATTTTTTTAAATCCTGGAAACGCATAAATGAGGTAAATTCTGTGTTCTTCCTGTTTTAGGAACAGAAACTCCAAACTGATGCAAAGTGGGATCATGTTGGCACTGTACCTGTGCCAGGCCTACAACAGATGTACTCTAGATGAAATCAAAGTCAAAGAATAAATGTACACACTGTTATTGGAGTCCCAACAGAGGGACTCTGTTAGCAATCAAAGTAGTATATTTTCTTTTCCTTATTTGACCACCATGGGCATCTTTTCTTTTTCTGAAAGAAAAAAAAATCTATACGACTTGAATACCAAGTGAGGTGAATTGCACCTTTGAACTCAGAAAATAAATAACTGCAATTCTGTGGCTCACAATAACATTTTGGCCTTCCTTTGTTTCTCTCTGACAATGGTAAATTACATATTATTATGTCACAAGTTAGACATCACACAAATTTAGGGTGGCCTGACCAATTCTGATGCAACAGCAGACTCCATCTGGCCAACATAGAAGCAAATGAAAACAATATATTCAAAGATGCTTTGCCCTTTTTATTTTTCACTCCAAGATCAGTTATTATAATATCTTGATGCACACCATGTTGTAATCCAGAAGGAGGCTTACCACAAAGAAAGTAAAATGAGTCAAGAGAAGCAAAACAGAAGGAAAGCAAAGGGAACATGATATACAAACAAACAAGGAACAGGATGAACTTCACAAAAGCCTAAATTTAAAAGCAAGTATTCCAGATGCAAACAGATAAAATAAAGTCAGGACACAAGTATCAAGAGAAGAGTCTCAAACAAATATACATAAACTTGCCCTCATTATTTTTTATGGAAATAATGATTGCCAAAGTTAAAAGCATACTGTGGTTTAAACACACACACACACACACACACATATATATATATATGGACAGACGCACATATACACATCATGAAACAAGGGAAGAAGCTGGCTTTCTAGCTGTGTTCTTGGTCAAGCTGTTAAATTCACCTCTGCTTCAGTTTCCCGTGTTCAATGGGAATAATACAATAAAACCAAAGGACGGTTACTGTATGAATTAAAGGAGCCCTTAGCACCGAGTGGGGAACATTTGTAAATACAATAAATTTCAGATAGTTATAGACTTTACTAAGCATTGTAATCGAGGGGACAGCTACTGTCATGGAGCAACATATGCAGAGGAAATATTAGTGCTACCTGCCTATGTCACAAGTATTTGCAAAATGTGGTAGTAAAATGTAAGGGAAACTGAGAAAATGGTTCTAAATTATCCTCAATAACACACTTGATCCAATTGATTAATAGTAGAGATATTAGATTAAACAGAAGGGACCTCGAATGAAATAAAAACCTATTTTCCCAAATCAAAAAGACAGTTAAATATGGATTCAGGAAGGACCCAGAAAACTACACAAGAATAATTCCAAAGAAAGAAATCACCTAGTTGCCAAATGTTTAAACCTGAAAGATAAAAACCATATTTTACCAGTTGCAAATGAGTGAGAAAGCTTTCAAAATTAAAAGCAAAAAAGTAACAAGAAATTCATTCTCTGAAATTTATAAAATGAAAGCCGAGAGAACTGGAGTTGTAGCCACAAATACAGTAACCGAACAAGGGCATCTTCTAAATTCAACATGAAACACTAGCAAAGAACAATAACTAACAAGGAGCAGCAAAGATGAGATTGGGAAGTAACAGATATCTGGAACCAAATGAAAAACAATACTTTAAAACAAACAAGAGATTTGTAGAACGTAAAAATGCAAGGTTAATGATAGGAGTTTAAATGCTTAAGTAGCTCAGACAAAACTGGGCCCAAGATGCAAAGAGCTAAAGCATCCCGTGGATCGCCTCCCAGGGCAGGGGTTTTGCTCTGCCTGGTTTTTCCTCCCTCCCTTGACTCTTTCTTTTCCTTTCCTTCCACCCGAGCCTTCTTTTCTTGACCACAACAAGTGCCCTCCCAACTCAGAGCCTTGAACCTGGTGATTCCATGCAGGAGACTCTTGGATAATGTTTTTCTCATTTTTAAAAACTAGTATAATGCCTATCAAACATCTCAACTATTTATGGGACAGGAA
The DNA here is from genome assembly GCA_022376925.1 of Tragulus kanchil. Classification (NCBI taxonomy): domain Eukaryota; kingdom Metazoa; phylum Chordata; class Mammalia; order Artiodactyla; family Tragulidae; genus Tragulus; species Tragulus kanchil. The sequence continues at coordinate 7,150,673 of JAIOJX010000005.1, forward strand.
AGATATTTTCTCAGGTCTTCATAGGGCTGCAGATAAACCCTCAGAGAATGTAGACATTCATCATATTTTCAGAGATTTCCAACAAAGATAAAATTCAGCTCCATAGACACCTCATGCTACATAAATTATTCTCCAACAGTCAGTTCTATATGGAGTTTCTCCACGTTGACACTACTGATATTTGGAACAGGATAATTCTTCATTATGGGAGGCTCTCCTGTGCATTGCAAGACGTGTAGCACTTCCTCAACCTCTAGATGACAGTAGGACTCCAGTTCTGACAACCAAAATTATCCCAAATGCCCCTGGGGACAAATAGCCCCAGTTGAGAGCCATTGGTATAAACTCATTGCTTTGGTGACCTTGAAGAGTCATTGTGAAGACTAGGGTGGTGACCATTTCTATATCTTTGGCAAGCACACACCTACTTTTTAAAAAGATTGATTGGAGTCTAGTTGCTTTACAATGTTGTATTAGTTCCTACTGTACAACAAAGTGAATCAGCTATTCCTGTACATGTATCTTCCTCTTTCTCAGATTTCCTTCCCATTTAATCAGCACAGGGCACCAGGTAGACGTTCCTGGGCTATAGAGTAAGTTTTCATTAGTTATTTACTTTATTCAATTTACAGATGTTTATCTATCCATCGAGCGAGACAAAACAATTTTAGCAAAGAACAATAACTAACAAGGAGCAGCAAAGATGAGATTGGGAAGTAACAGATATCTGGAACCAAATGAAAACAATACTTTAAAACAAACAAGAGATTTGTAGAACGTAAAAATGCAAGGTTAATGATAGGAGTTTAAATGCTTAAGTAGCTCAGACAAAACTGGGCCCAAGATGCAAAGAGCTAAAGCATCCCGTGGATCGCCTCCCAGGGCAGGGGTTTTGCTCTGCCTGGTTTTTCCTCCCTCCCTTGACTCTTTCTTTTCCTTTCCTTCCACCCGAGCCTTCTTTTCTTGACCACAACAAGTGCCCTCCCAACTCAGAGCCTTGAACCTGGTGATTCCATGCAGGAGACTCTTGGATAATGTTTTTCTCATTTTTAAAAACTAGTATAATGCCTATCAAACATCTCAACTATTTATGGGACAGGAAAGATATTTTCTCAGGTCTTCATAGGGCTGCAGATAAACCCTCAGAGAATGTAGACATTCATCATATTTTCAGAGATTTCCAACAAAGATAAAATTCAGCTCCATAGACACCTCATGCTACATAAATTATTCTCCAACAGTCAGTTCTATATGGAGTTTCTCCACGTTGACGCTACTGATATTTGGAACAGGATAATTCTTCATTATGGGAGGCTCTCCTGTGCATTGCAAGACGTGTAGCACTTCCTCAACCTCTAGATGACAGTAGGACTCCAGTTCTGACAACCAAAATTATCCCAAATGCCCCTGGGGACAAATAGCCCCAGTTGAGAGCCATTGGTATAAACTCATTGCTTTGGTGACCTTGAAGAGTCATTGTGAAGACTAGGGTGGTGACCATTTCTATATCTTTGGCAAGCACACACCTACTTTTTAAAAAGATTGATTGGAGTCTAGTTGCTTTACAATGTTGTATTAGTTCCTACTGTACAACAAAGTGAATCAGCTATTCCTGTACATGTATCTTCCTCTTTCTCAGATTTCCTTCCCATTTAATCAGCACAGGGCACCAGGTAGACGTTCCTGGGCTATAGAGTAAGTTTTCATTAGTTATTTACTTTATTCATAGTATCCATAGTGCACATAGGTTCATCACAGTCCCCCTATCCCCCTGGGCAGCCATAGGTTTGTTCTCTCCCTCTGAAGCACTCATCTACTTTCCAGCATTATTCTTCTCAATACAGCAGGCACATGTGACCATGGAGCATCTGAAATGTGACTGCTCAGAATTAAGTTGTGCTGGGAGCATAAAACAAACACCAAATTAGAAAAAGTTGGACACACAAAAAAATAAAGCATCTCATTAAAAATTTTACATTGATTACACACAGAAATGAAGATATTTTGAACATATAGATTAGGAAAAATATATTATTAAAATCAATTTCAGGGCTTCCCTGGTGGTCCAGTGGGAAGAGTTCACCTTGCAGTGCAAGGGGAGCTGGTTCAATCCCTGACCCAGGAAGACTGCACATGCCACAGAGCAGCTGGACCAGTGTGTCCAATTATGAGCCAGTGCTCTGGAGCACATGTGCCCAGAATCGGTGCTGTGCAATGAGAGAGGCCACTGCAATGGGAGGCCCACACTGGACAAAGAATAAAGATGGATGAAAATAAATAAACAAAAAAACAATAAAAGAGGTCAAACTTTTTAAAAATGAATTTCAACTTTCTACTTTTAATAAGGCTAGTAGAGAATTTGAAATTGCATATATGGCTTGCATTATTTTTCTATTGGGATTGGGCTATTCTAGGAAGTCAAAGCAGTTTACATGTCAAAGACTTTTGTTTTTCATTAAGCCAACAGTATTTAAAGAATGTTCCTGGTATGTGCCTAACATTGCATTAGCTGCTTTGGGGTTACCTCTATCTGAGGTTAAGTTCATTGATGTTAAGATTTGTCCTTTCACTTTGGGGATAGAAAAATAGGAGCTAAAGAGATAGATAACCTAAAATCATTTTCCCAATTGTAATGCCAGAATTAATTAAATACAACCCATGGCTTCCCATTCCCAAATAGTTTTTAGTCACCGGATATCTTTGTCCCTAGGAAAACAGTATTTTCCTTTTTCTGTAATTATTATACAGATAAAAATCAAATTCCAAAGAAAACAATTTCCAGACACCTTAAGACAAAAGCCAGCATTTGTTTGAAGAAACAAAACAAGATGGGAGACTCAAAAGGCATTACTTTATATAATAATTTAATTAATAGCATGTTGAGAAAGGAAAACATTTTCCAAAATCCCCTGGGCAGCCATAGGTTTGTTCTCTCCTCTGAAGCATTATTCCTTCTCAATACAGCAGGCACATGTGACCATGGAGCATCTGAAATGTGACTGCTCAGAATTAAGTTGTGCTGGGAGCATAAAACAAACACCAAATTAGAAAAGTTGGACACACAAAAAAATAAAGCATCTCATTAAAAATTTTACATTGATTACACACAGAAATGAAGATATTTTGAACATATAGATTAGGAAAAATATATTATTAAAATCAATTTCAGGGCTTCCCTGGTGGTCCAGTGGGAAGAGTTCACCTTGCAGTGCAAGGGGAGCTGGTTCAATCCCTGACCCAGGAAGACTGCACATGCCACAGAGCAGCTGGACCAGTGTGTCCAATTATGAGCCAGTGCTCTGGAGCACATGTGCCCAGAATCGGTGCTGTGCAATGAGAGAGGCCACTGCAATGGGAGGCCCACACTGGACAAAGAATAAAGATGGATGAAAATAAATAAACAAAAAAACAATAAAAGAGGTCAAACTTTTTTTAAAAAATGAATTTCAACTTTCTACTTTTTAATAAGGCTAGTAGAGAATTTGAAATTGCATATATGGCTTGCATTATTTTTCTATTGGGATTGGGCTATTCTAGGAAGTCAAAGCAGTTTACATGTCAAAGACTTTTGTTTTTCATTAAGCCAACAGTATTTAAAGAATGTTCCTGGTATGTGCCTAACATTGCATTAGCTGCTTTGGGGTTACCTCTATCTGAGGTTAAGTTCATTGATGTTAAGATTTGTCCTTTCACTTTGGGGATAGAAAAATAGGAGCTAAAGAGATAGATAACCTAAAATCATTTTCCCAATTGTAATGCCAGAATTAATTAAATACAACCCATGGCTTCCCATTCCCAAATAGTTTTTAGTCACCGGATATCTTTGTCCCTAGGAAAACAGTATTTTCCTTTTTCTGTAATTATTATACAGATAAAAATCAAATTCCAAAGAAAACAATTTCCAGACACCTTAAGACAAAAAGCCAGCATTTGTTTGAAGAGAAAACAAAAACAAGATGGGAGACTCAAAAGGCATTACTTTATATAATAATTTAATTAATAGCATGTTGAGAAAGGAAAAACATTTTCCATCACTTTTGACTTCCTTTGTGGAGACTTAGACAATCTGTTGTGGTTGATGCAGGTCTCTTGCTTTCTATCCGCATGCTGGATTTGCATAATGTGCTACAATGCCTCATGGGCACTCACTGGAGATCAACTGAGTTAATTTGCTTTCTTAACTTGGGTTTAAGCGTTTCGTGGACACTAAACTCAAGATCAACTGAGTTAATTTGCTAGCTTAACTCCGAAAATTAGAATTATTTTGTTCTGTTTTGTTTTATGTGTAAATGTAATCATGGTCCTTTGACTAAGCAGAAGTTCAAAATCTGTGTCTATTCTTCCCCAGTTGGAAGAGCCAAAAACACAAGGAAGGAAGACGCCACAAATGTGTTGCCTGTGAACAAGAACAACAGGTGACAACTATTGCTAAAACTAGTATGTTCTGCTGGAGAAACCATGGTCCAACATTTTTCCTAGCCAAGAGGGTATCATCTGCTAAAAGACTTATTCTTTCTAAGAGGCCTTTTCACGGTACCTAGAGTATCTGACCTGGAGGAGGGAATGGCATCTCACTCCAGTATTCTTGCCTGGAAAACCCCATGGGGGAGGACCCTGGTGGGCTACAGTCCATAGGAGTCAGACATGACTGAAGTAACGATGTATGCATGCATGCAGGGTATCTGAGAAATGTTTCATGCCTTTGGAAAAGTAAAGCTACTATGAGTCAAGAGATAGGCAACAAAGGTCAGTAGAAAGCAACACTGAAAGGGAAGTCTCATTTCAGAGGAAGTGAGGAATTCAAGAAGCTACCTAGTGCATTTGAGTGTACTGTCTCCAAGAGATGTAATGTACATCCACCAGACCATATGGTTTGAGGAGAAAGCAAGGTCATGAGCATGGGTATATATTTCCCTATTCATAGTCGTTTATTTATTATACAGATAAAAATCAAATTCAAAGAAAACAATTTCCAGACACCTTAAGACAAAAGCCAGCATTTGTTTGAAGAAAACAAAAACAAGATGGGAGACTCAAAAGGCATTACTTTATATAATAATTTAATTAATAGCATGTTGAGAAAGGAAAAACATTTTCCATCACTTTTGACTTCCTTTGTGGAGACTTAGACAATCTGTTGTGGTTGATGCAGGTCTCTTGCTTTCTATCCGCATGCTGGATTTGCATAATGTGCTACAATGCCTCATGGGCACTCACTGGAGATCAACTGAGTTAATTTGCTTTCTTAACTTGGGTTTAAGCGTTTCGTGGACACTAAACTCAAGATCAACTGAGTTAATTTGCTAGCTTAACTCCGAAAATTAGAATTATTTTGTTCTGTTTTGTTTTATGTGTAAATGTAATCATGGTCCTTTGACTAAGCAGAAGTTCAAAATCTGTGTCTATTCTTCCCCAGTTGGAAGAGCCAAAAACACAAGGAAGGAAGACGCCACAAATGTGTTGCCTGTGAACAAGAACAACAGGTGACAACTATTGCTAAAACTAGTATGTTCTGCTGGAGAAACCATGGTCCAACATTTTTCCTAGCCAAGAGGGTATCATCTGCTAAAAGACTTATTCTTTCTAAGAGGCCTTTTCACGGTACCTAGAGTATCTGACCTGGAGGAGGGAATGGCATCTCACTCCAGTATTCTTGCCTGGAAAACCCCATGGGGGAGGACCCTGGTGGGCTACAGTCCATAGGAGTCAGACATGACTGAAGTAACGATGTATGCATGCATGCAGGGTATCTGAGAAATGTTTCATGCCTTTGGAAAAGTAAAGCTACTATGAGTCAAGAGATAGGCAACAAAGGTCAGTAGAAAGCAACACTGAAAGGGAAGTCTCATTTCAGAGGAAGTGAGGAATTCAAGAAGCTACCTAGTGCATTTGAGTGTACTGTCTCCAAGAGATGTAATGTACATCCACCAGACCATATGGTTTGAGGAGAAAGCAAGGTCATGAGCATGGGTATATATTTCCCTATTCATAGTCGTTTATTTATTTATTTGTTCTCTCACTTTTAAAAAACATGTGTCAGGCACTGTATTAAATACTCTGGTTTTCTGGGTGAAAGGAAGACACAAGCAGGTAGCAATAGACAGTAATCCATACCAGACAACTAGGTTTGCAACTCAAATTTGAATACCTACAAATGGGAGCACTGAACTGTCTATCAGAGCACTATAGTGTGTTTCCAGATCTTCCTTTATGCTGAAAGAAATACTATATCCAGCTCTGTGGTACAAGGAACAATGGCCTAATTCTTTTAGCATTCACTTATTCATTCATTCAATAATTATTTAATTCAATTTTTTTTCCTGAAGATAGTCAAATCTGTCAATGTGTCTTCCTTGTTGGTTTCGATAGAAGATTCATTGGTATAAGAAGATCTGCAGGAATTAATAAGAACTGCTTCTTATTTTTATTATGTCAATCAGATGAATTACATTAATTTATTAATCTGATTTTTTGAACATAATACATTGAGAAAAAATATGAGAACTAGACGAGTCGTGCCTACTTGGAATGGATTAGATTGATTCATGAATTAGATTGCTTTTAACATCATACATTCATGGGCACATATGAGGACTGAATGATGTGTACTTATTTGACATTCCTCAGCTTTCAGTCCAGAACACCTGACCAAAACAGACCAGCCAGTCTATTCCTATTTATCAGATAGCTCAGCTTTGCAAACTTCAACAAAAGAGTTTCTTCCATATTCCTAACCAGCTTTCAGTTTTTTTCCAAAAACGACCTGACCATTAGACAGACCAGCCATAGGAGTCAGACATGACTGAAGTAACGATGTATGCATGCATGCAGGGTATCTGAGAAATGTTTCATGCCTTTGGAAAAGTAAAGCTACTATGAGTCAAGAGATAGGCAACAAAGGTCAGTAGAAAGCAACACTGAAAGGGAAGTCTCATTTCAGAGGAAGTGAGGAATTCAAGAAGCTACCTAGTGCATTTGAGTGTACTGTCTCCAAGAGATGTAATGTACATCCACCAGACCATATGGTTTGAGGAGAAAGCAAGGTCATGAGCATGGGTATATATTTCCCTATTCATAGTCGTTTATTTATTTATTTGTTCTCTCACTTTTAAAAAACATGTGTCAGGCACTGTATTAAATACTCTGGTTTTCTGGGTGAAAGGAAGACACAAGCAGGTAGCAATAGACAGTAATCCATACCAGACAACTAGGTTTGCAACTCAAATTTGAATACCTACAAATGGGAGCACTGAACTGTCTATCAGAGCACTATAGTGTGTTTCCAGATCTTCCTTTATGCTGAAAGAAATACTATATCCAGCTCTGTGGTACAAGGAACAATGGCCTAATTCTTTTAGCATTCACTTATTCATTCATTCAATAATTATTTAATTCAATTTTTTTTCCTGAAGATAGTCAAATCTGTCAATGTGTCTTCCTTGTTGGTTTCGATAGAAGATTCATTGGTATAAGAAGATCTGCAGGAATTAATAAGAACTGCTTCTTATTTTTATTATGTCAATCAGATGAATTACATTAATTTATTAATCTGATTTTTTGAACATAATACATTGAGAAAAAATATGAGAACTAGACGAGTCGTGCCTACTTGGAATGGATTAGATTGATTCATGAATTAGATTGCTTTTAACATCATACATTCATGGGCACATATGAGGACTGAATGATGTGTACTTATTTGACATTCCTCAGCTTTCAGTCCAGAACACCTGACCAAAACAGACCAGCCAGTCTATTCCTATTTATCAGATAGCTCAGCTTTGCAAACTTCAACAAAAGAGTTTCTTCCATATTTCCTTACAACGCTGACCTGTCCTTATTCCAGTATCCGCCAAATCATTTAAAATTCCATAAATGTTCAAAGAAGCATGTACCCCAAATTAGAAACATGATTCCAGTCTCATTCCTCCAGCAGGCATTATGGAAGCCAGATTTTACTGTTGTGGTGTTTGTAATTGAGAGTTTATAATGAGCAATGAAACGGCAGAAAGTTGAGTGAGTCCAAGGTAAGATTTGATCTGCAGGCATGGTGCTTCTTAGAAGTGGGTTCTAAGTGAGAAATGTGACTCATACCAATAAAATTAACTCCAGAATTCAACGCTCAAGGCTCTGCTATGCTAAAATTCCATTTATTGCAAATTGTGCTATTTCCAATTTCTTTTAGTAATAAAATGGATGAATAGTCCAAAAAGGCTATAAATAGTCAACAATGCCAAGAGCTTTTTATCAGAAGCTCCAGTAGAATGGAGGGACCAGAGTTCTCTGATCCTGTTCTTTCTTCCCTTGGGCAATACTCCACAATAACTCACTAATCATTAATAATTTCTTTGCCCATTTAGTTTCAATGAACACATAAATCAACTATTTACTCTAGGATGAGACGTGGGAAATTGTTTGAAGCCAAAATTCTTTGGGGCATCAACAGTATGTAAGTTACATCCTCTTCTGTTTGAACTCTGAATACATAAAGGCAAAGAGGAAAGAAAGGAGAATAATAAGATTCTGAATGGTAGGTAATTTGTTCTGCACCTTTGTTTATCTCATGGTGCGCTTTTAGAATGGCTCAACATCGTGTTGGTAAAACAAAAGAAAATGATGCTGACTGACTTCTGATGAGCTTCTGACTTGGCAAACTATGAGGGTGAAGAGCTTCTGTGCCTGCATTTCATCATTTTATTTTTTCCTTAAGCTGTTCTGTAGTTGAAACATAGAGCATTTAGTTTAATTAAAGAAAGACAATAGATGTTATTGTTACTGTCCCAATACTATATTGAACCAACCCAAAAACATTGCATTAGATAAAGAATACAACAGATTATTTAAGGTTCAGCATCTTCTTATTGTCACTGCTTTGTCAAAATAAAATATTAGAAAGAAAGATACAACTAAAAGGACAATTAGATACAACACAATCCAATTTAAAATATTTAAAAAGTACGACCACTTGTCCCTTCAAGCAAACAAATCAATGATTAAATGACTGATTTCATGTATACAATATGCAAAAATGGTACTTTGATGCACTGTGTTACTTTCTCCTCTTGGTGGCTTATAAAATGCCATCTACAACAAGATCTTACGTAGCATAATCCCTTCTGAAAACCCTGAGGGAATTACATAACATGAGTAATTCAGAAAAGTGTCAAAATTTTATTTCTTCTGCCCCTAACCAGGTTCAGAACTATGCTTAAAAATTCCTCACTAAACCCAAAGTTTAATTGATGATGGAAGAGTTGGAGAAAATCCTACCTGTCTCTCCGTTCCAGGCAGCATTTTCCACTTGAAACTGTATCTGTGACTCTACTGTGGTTTCTATAGTGATAACTGTCTGAGTTTCATGGAGGAGAAGATCCTTGGTATATTCGATAGGACCGGAAGCGGCTTCACTGTGCCTAGGCCTTTTGGGCTGACAGTCCCGTGATATTAAAAAGATCGATTCTCTCTGAAAACAGCATTCCTAATTTTATATTTTTGGAAATGAGGACAACTATAAAAAAAATTTTTTTTAATGTTTACAATGGAAGTGTTTGAATATAAGTTTGTACATTTCTCTTGGAGGAATAAATCTCTCCCTGACAAGAAAAGAGAAAAAAATGTGTAATTTCCACATACAGATAACGTATAGTGAAATTAACAAGGCAAAAGAATGCCAGGATAATAAGAAAATTATTTTAACCTAAACAAAAATCATTTTATGTCTCCCATAGTGTGTGTGTGTGTGTGTGTGTGTGTGTATAATAGAATATTAGAAACAAAAGGTTGGAAGATCATCCAATCTGCTATCTTGTATCAGTAAATACATAATTAAGCAAAAAGAATATACAAAAATAAATAAATAAAGGATCATTTCTTGCTTCCTGGGAATACAGGCTACTGAAATGTCAATGATACCTGCATGAGAAATAGGCAGAGACAGGCATCGAAGAGGGGAGGTTTTATTTTTTCTCAGTTCCAACACATTGGAGATAAAAATTAATAGGCAAAGTGTATCAAAAAAAAACAGATGCTCTGCTGAAGAGCCCTTCAGGCAGAGTTGCGTCAGCTGGCTTTCTCTGGTGAGACAAGACTGCAGCGGCTCACAGCATAGTTACTACATGCCCCAGCCGAAGCCTTTTACTGTACCTGGCTTTATGCTTAGGCACCTGTCCACTGATGGGGAGGGGGACCCAGGGGGCTGGAAGGACAATCAGAAGACACTTGTGATTCTAGATTAGGTACCTTTTCAATTGAAAAGGGCCATCTCTCAGCTTCGTGATTAATCAGAAGCGACATTTCCTGCCCTCACTTTTACTCAAAATGAGTGACAAACATGATTTGTAGAATTAAGGAATCATAATTCTTAAATGCATCTTGAGCAGATATGTCTGTTTTAAAAGCACAGAAATGGTCAGAATATGGTAACTGAAAAAACTAGAGATGATTAAAATAATTTCCACATATACATGACTTCTGATAAAATTAACAAGGCAAAAGAATGCAAGGATATTGTGGAAAGTATTTTAACCTAAACAAAGATCTTTCTTATGTCTCCCATAGTAGAGTAGCATTGCCTAGATCCATGGTTCTCAAAGTATGGTCCCTGCACCAGCAACATGTCACCAGACCTCATTAGAAATGCATCTTCTCAGGTCTCCCCCCAGCCACGGAGGGAGAGCGCTGGGCCCAGCGTCTGTGCGGTTAACAAGCCACGAAGGGACTTCCCTTGCCTGCTGCACTCTGAGAAGCTCTGGCCTAGTACACTTCTCAAACTCGGGCGTGTGGTAAGGGATGACAAGATCCACATTCATCTTTCTGGCACAACAGGGCTCCCTCCACAGAAACTTTGACTCTGTAGGTATTTTCAATCACACTTTCAGTGACCTTGATCAGCGGGACATCCAACCACATATTTGCAAATACCAGCTTAACGGTTGACAAGGTAGTAAACCCGGTCAAAAGTACACTCTGATCATTTCTTCTCTCTAGGCTAGTTAACCGCTCAGAGCCTGTGGGCTCGTGGCAAATAACACTAACACCTATTGTGAAGGGTGGCAGTGAAGAGGAGGGGAGGTAAGGTACAACACTCGCAGAGCAGAGTGCCCAGCGCAAAGCAAGTGCTCAGGAAATAATAAGTTAAGACAGCCTGCCAGTTTCTACATGGATGAGTGTTTATTGTAAACACCTAAGATTATCAATTTTGTGTGTGTGGGTGTGTGTGTGTGTTAGTCACTCAGTTGTGTGTCCGACCCTTTGCAACCCCATGGACTGTAGCGTCCCAGGCTCCCCTATCCTTAAAATCCTCCAGGCAAGAATACTGAAGTGGGCTGTCACTCCCTTCTTCGGGGGATCTTCCCGACTCAGGGAGGGAGCCCAGGTCTCCTGCACCACAGGCAGATTTGCTATTGCCTCGGCTGCCAGAGAAGACTCTCATCAGCCTCTAACTGAATGCAGCAGAAGCAAAACCACTCAGCCCATTTGGAGACATCTCTGGGCTTCCTTGAAATTCAGAAGAGACACCGATCTAACAGCCTTCTCCAAGAAACAAGAAATTCATGAAAACACAAGGGTCTTCAATTTTTTTAATTATTTTCAAGTAAAACACAACAGCATGATAGTTGACAGAACCAACTGTGGTTCCGGAATCCCCGCATTCAGGCTCCGGCTCTGCGAGCAGCGGGCACTGTGACCTTGGTGGAAGCTGCTGTCCTCAGTTTTGTGTGGAGTAAACTGAGGCCACTTCCCTGGTAGCCTGCTGCTTAGGACTCCATGCTTTCAATGCCAGCGGAGTGGGTTCAAGTCCTGGTCAGGAAACTAAGATCCCACATGCTGCAGAGTTGGGCCAAAATTTAAAAAAATAATAAAAAAAATTTTAAAAAGATAAAACTTCCTTGCCTGCTGCACTCTGAGAATTTACACTTCTCAAACTCGGCGTGTGGTAAGGGATGACAAGATCCACATTCATCTTTCTGGCACAACAGGGCTCCCTCCACAGAAACTTTGACTCTGTAGGTATTTTCAATCACACTTTCAGTGACCTTGATCAGCGGGACATCCAACCACATATTTGCAAATACCAGCTTAACGGTTGACAAGGTAGTAAACCCGGTCAAAAGTACACTCTGATCATTTCTTCTCTCTAGGCTAGTTAACCGCTCAGAGCCTGTGGGCTCGTGGCAAATAACACTAACACCTATTGTGAAGGGTGGCAGTGAAGAGGAGGGGAGGTAAGGTACAACACTCGCAGAGCAGAGTGCCCAGCGCAAAGCAAGTGCTCAGGAAATAATAAGTTAAGACAGCCTGCCAGTTTCTACATGGATGAGTGTTTATTGTAAACACCTAAGATTATCAATGTGTGTGTGTGTGTGTGTGTGTGTGTTAGTCACTCAGTTGTGTGTCCGACCCTTTGCAACCCCATGGACTGTAGCGTCCCAGGCTCCCCTATCCTTAAAATCCTCCAGGCAAGAATACTGAAGTGGGCTGTCACTCCCTTCTTCGGGGGATCTTCCCGACTCAGGGAGGGAGCCCAGGTCTCCTGCACCACAGGCAGATTTGCTATTGCCTCGGCTGCCAGAGAAGACTCTCATCAGCCTCTAACTGAATGCAGCAGAAGCAAAACCACTCAGCCCATTTGGAGACATCTCTGGGCTTCCTTGAAATTCAGAAGAGACACCGATCTAACAGCCTTCTCCAAGAAACAAGAAATTCATGAAAACACAAGGGTCTTCAATTTTTTTAATTATTTTCAAGTAAAACACAACAGCATGATAGTTGACAGAACCAACTGTGGTTCCGGAATCCCCGCATTCAGGCTCCGGCTCTGCGAGCAGCGGGCACTGTGACCTTGGTGGAAGCTGCTGTCCTCAGTTTTGTGTGGAGTAAACTGAGGCCACTTCCCTGGTAGCCTGCTGCTTAGGACTCCATGCTTTCAATGCCAGCGGAGTGGGTTCAAGTCCTGGTCAGGAAACTAAGATCCCACATGCTGCAGAGTTGGGCCAAAATTTAAAAAAATAATAAAAAAAATTTTAAAAAAGGAATAAAATGGGAATAAGAAGAGGTACTTACTTCATGGCATCGTAGGTAAAATTAGATGTATGAATTGAATATATGTAATGGACTCTGGGAAACACTGAAGAACAGGGAAGCCTGGCGTGCTGTAGTCCATGGGGTCAAAAAAAGTCAGACATGACTTAGGGACTCAACAACAATAATGGACTTACAATGGTGCTAGGTATAAACCTTCAACAAAAATTATTTATTGTTGTTACCTGGAAGATCACTGAAGTTAGTTTTCTATGTACTGATTATGGTACATTTGGAACCAAATTAAAACTTGAAGTATTGTCATAGACTCAATAGAATCACTAGTAAGATAACAATGTTTTAATTATGAATTAATGTAGATTTTTAAAGTTTTACATTATTAATAATGAATACACATTTTTTAAATGAGAGTACCTTCTTTTCTTTAATTTTTATTTTGTTTTTTACTTTTACAGAGTTTTGTTGTTTACAGATATGTATGATCCCAGGTTAGTCATATATATATCCCCGCATCCCACCCCTCCCGGCCATCGCACAGCACCCCTGCAGGATCCCCTTTTCTCACAGAGCAATGACAATAGCTATTTTTTTCACATATGATAGTATAGGTTTTCATGCTACTTCCTTTATGCTTCCCACCCACTGTTCATTCCCCACGATGTCCATATGTCTATTCTCCATGTCTGCTTTTTATCACTTCACTGTATGTGTTATTATTACCATCCTACTAGATTCCATATATATGGAGAGCACCTTCTTGTTTGCCTGGAAAATGAAGATTTGAGTAATGCCTCAGGTCAAAAGAACTGTAACAGCATTGCATTATCTACTGTTGAGTACTCAGGAGTGATCCGAGTCCCATTAGCAGATCTGAATAAAGTGTAAAAGAAATTCCTCTATAAATATATGAGAAACGGTCCTGATGACCTAGTTTTTAATTAAAATTTTACTAGATATGTAAACTCTGGGAGAATCAAAGTCACAGCTTCACAACTGAAATAAATCCATCGTTGATATATTTACCATATCTGAAAACCTAAAATACTCTGACAGCAAGCCATCAATAGTAAAAAAAAAAAAAAAAAAAACTTGTAAGCAAACTGTATAAAGAGAATCAACCACCATTGTGCATTTGCTGAGAACACTGTATTTAATTCCAGATAATAAGAAGGGGCTTCAGTTGAGGCCCTAATGGTAAAATATCTGCCTGCCAACGTAGGAGCCCCAAGAGATGCAGGTCCCATCCATGGATCGGGAGGATCCCCTGGAGAAGGAAATGGCAATCCACTCCAGTATTTTTACCTGGGAAATCCCATGGACAGAGGAACCTGGAGGCCATAGTCCATGGGGATAAGTATAACAATGTTTTAATTATGAATTAAAATTTGTATTGTCATAGACTCAATAGAATCACTAGTAAGATAACAATGTTTTAATTATGAATTAATGTAGATTTTTAAAGTTTTACATTATTAATAATGAATACACATTTTTTAAATGAGAGTACCTTCTTTTCTTTAATTTTTATTTTGTTTTTTACTTTTACAGAGTTTTGTTGTTTACAGATATGTATGATCCCAGGTTAGTCATATATATATCCCCGCATCCCACCCCTCCCGGCCATCACACCGTGCCCCTGCAGGATCCCCTTTTCTCACAGAGCAATGACAATAGCTATTTTTTTCACATATGATAGTATAGGTTTTCATGCTACTTCCTTTATGCTTCCCACCCACTGTTCATTCCCCACGATGTCCATATGTCTATTCTCCATGTCTGCTTTTTATCACTTCACTGTATGTGTTATTATTACCATCCTACTAGATTCCATATATATGGAGAGCACCTTCTTGTTTGCCTGGAAAATGAAGATTTGAGTAATGCCTCAGGTCAAAAGAACTGTAACAGCATTGCATTATCTACTGTTGAGTACTCAGGAGTGATCCGAGTCCCATTAGCAGATCTGAATAAAGTGTAAAAGAAATTCCTCTATAAATATATGAGAAACGGTCCTGATGACCTAGTTTTTAATTAAAATTTTACTAGATATGTAAACTCTGGGAGAATCAAAGTCACAGCTTCACAACTGAAATAAATCCATCGTTGATATATTTACCATATCTGAAAACCTAAAATACTCTGACAGCAAGCCATCAATAGTAAAAAAAAAAAAAAAAAAAAAACTTGTAAGCAAACTGTATAAAGAGAATCAACCACCATTGTGCATTTGCTGAGAACACTGTATTTAATTCCAGATAATAAGAAGGGGCTTCCCTGGAGGCCCTAATGGTAAAATATCTGCCTGCCAACGTAGGAGCCCCAAGAGATGCAGGTTCAATCCCTGGGTCAGGAAGATCCCCTGGAGAAGGAAATGGCAATCCACTCCAGTATTCTTGCCTGGGAAATCCCATGGACAGAGGAACCTGGAGGGCCATAGTCCATGGGGTTATAAAGAGTCAGACATAACTGAGTGACTGAACACACACGCATATAGGTCATTACAGAAGATTGAATCAAGTTCCCTGTGCTATTCAGTAGATTCTTCTTAGTTATCTATGCTATATACAGTAGTGTATATATGTCAACTAAAAAAAGAGTAGATATATGACTCATTTTGACTCATTTTGCTGTACAGCAAAAATTAATACAACACTGTAAATCAACTACATGCCAATTAAAAAATTAATTAAAAAAAGAAAAATTTGGCATCATGCTCAACTCAAGTCTTTCTGAGGAGGAACAGATTGGACAACTATCACACCAAATTATTATTTGCTATTTTGTCACATTCGTGCATTATTAACAACTCATAGTGATTTCAATTACCATTATTAGTAACTACTAAATATATCTTATGTATCCTAATCAAACATATACATATAGTCAAACTCCACATACCTACAAAAAAAATACAAACACAAAATCATTTCACTGTAGCTACTAGCACACTTTCACATTACAATAATGTAATTCAAGCCTAAACTTACACAGATCACTTCTCTTTCAACCAAAGTCTAGAAAGATTGTTGACAGTTAAAATATTTATTTAACTCAAGAGTTCTTTGAGTAATTGCTTTTCCTTTCAGACCTATTTTTCTACATGAACCTAATTCAAACTTACGGACATGTCATGGATATGATATTTTTGACGTCATTCCAAGTTTCTGTTTCCTTATCAGTAATCCAGTTCCTCTCTGCTCAGTCACATCTGCCATTATTTTATATGAGGGTCAGTGTAGCGTGATGACAAGACGCCTGGCCCCCAGGCTCCCAATCGTTTGAGTCTTGGCTCCGTCACAGAGCTGCTGTATGGCTTTGGGAACAGGACTTGATTTTCTGTGCTGGTGTTCTTTTCTGTAGAGGAAAGATACTACTATTCATCCATAGGGATGTTGCAAGGATTATGTGAACTCAACTAAATGAACTAATATTGTAATGAACTAATAACTACTAGTAGAGTAACTGGCCCACAATTCAATGTTTTTAAATAAACTATAGCCACTAGAAAAGACCGAGGGAGAGAGGGTGAAAGGCAGCTGTGACCTAGGAAACTGGTCCGCCTGGATTAAAACATTGAAAATGCTCCCTCCTTCTTGAAGTAAGAGGCCAGAAATGCAGAAAAATCCTGCCCCATCACACGTCCTAAGCCTCAGAAAGGACATGCATTGCATACAGGATGAAAGAAACGAGAAAAACAGAGGACTTTTTCTTCTTTTCTTGTGGAATTCTGGGGGGAAAATAACCAATTTGTCCAGCATTACTCCACAACTTAAGGAGCCAGCATTAGGCATGGAGAAAGCTGAATGTTTAACTCCTGGGTCATCCTTGGCCCTCACGTCATGTGTCTGCGACCCTGAAATTCCTGTGTGTATCTTTCAGAGGTGAAGTGTTGATCACTGTCTGGTTGCAAAGCCCTGTCAGGCTCCACAGGGTGATCGATCATGTATACACACTACCATTTACATATAGTCAAACTCCACATACCTACAAAAAAAATACAAACACAAAATCATTTCACTGTAGCTACTAGCACACTTTCACATTACAATAATGTAATTCAAGCCTAAACTTACACAGATCACTTCTCTTTCAACCAAAGTCTAGAAAGATTGTTGACAGTTAAAATATTTATTTAACTCAAGAGTTCTTTGAGTAATTGCTTTTCCTTTCAGACCTATTTTTCTACATGAACCTAATTCAAACTTACGGACATGTCATGGATATGATATTTTTGACGTCATTCCAAGTTTCTGTTTCCTTATCAGTAATCCAGTTCCTCTCTGCTCAGTCACATCTGCCATTATTTTATATGAGGGTCAGTGTAGCGTGATGACAAGACGCCTGGCCCCCAGGCTCCCAATCGTTTGAGTCTTGGCTCCGTCACAGAGCTGCTGTATGGCTTTGGGAACAGGACTTGATTTTCTGTGCTGGTGTTCTTTTCTGTAGAGGAAAGATACTACTATTCATCCATAGGGATGTTGCAAGGATTATGTGAACTCAACTAAATGAACTAATATTGTAATGAACTAATAACTACTAGTAGAGTAACTGGCCCACAATTCAATGTTTTTAAATAAACTATAGCCACTAGAAAAGACCGAGGGAGAGAGGGTGAAAGGCAGCTGTGACCTAGGAAACTGGTCCGCCTGGATTAAAACATTGAAAATGCTCCCTCCTTCTTGAAGTAAGAGGCCAGAAATGCAGAAAAATCCTGCCCCATCACACGTCCTAAGCCTCAGAAAGGACATGCATTGCATACAGGATGAAAGAAACGAGAAAAACAGAGGACTTTTTTTCTTCTTTTCTTGTGGAATTCTGGGGGGAAAATAACCAATTTGTCCAGCATTACTCCACAACTTAAGGAGCCAGCATTAGGCATGGAGAAAGCTGAATGTTTAACTCCTGGGTCATCCTTGGCCCTCACGTCATGTGTCTGCGACCCTGAAATTCCTGTGTGTATCTTTCAGAGGTGAAGTGTTGATCACTGTCTGGTTGCAAAGCTTCACGGACGAAGTTGCTTTAGTAACAGGCTAAAGGGACCGTGTAGACCAGGGTGATCGATCATGTATACACACCCTACCATTTAATGAATGTGCAATTGTTTCTTTAGCCAGTTTTCTATTACTACATGGAGAAACAATGTGGTGGGATCATCATTGTGATATAACCAAAGAATGAGACGAAGGCAGACAACGAAGCACATAGTTATATCTGGGAGAATAAAAGTCAGCTTTGAAGAGGCGGTGTCCTGCTGCTAGCTGGTTCTGAAAGATGACAAGGATTTCACACATAGAGGAGAGAGGCGAGGGCATTGCATGCAAAGGAAACAGCTTGAACAAAAGCATCAACACTTAAAAGCACATGAACATTTTAGTACCATCAAGCAATGTCAAGGAACAAGTACACTAAGACCACAGCGTGAGTGATGGTGAAGATGAATCCCAAAGGAACCACAAGGGCAGATCGTAAATAGACCTGTGAACCATTTTAGGGAGACTAGAGTCTATCCTATGGGCCAGTGGATTAGATCCATATTTTAGAAACACACTGCACAGTGGAAAGAACACTGCTTTTGGCACTGAGGGACCCCTGTCTCCTGAGGCCACCCTCCCATATGTGAAATTATATTTCATGAAGTTGCTTTGAGGATTAAGTCATTTAAATGAGCACTCCAGTATTCTTGCCTGGAAAATTCCATGGACAGAAGAGCCAGGTGGGCTACAGTCCATGAGACTGCAGAGTCAGATACAATTTAGAAACAACAAGAATTTGAATTCGTAGGGTCCCAGCAAATGATACCTGTATGTGAATTGCAAAAAAAAAACTGGAATATAATGGGAAATTTAGTGATTAAACTAGGAAAAGGTGGTGGGGTAGTGGTCAAAGCAGGTAGGATGAAAGAAACGAGAAAAACAGAGGACTTTTTCTTCTTTTCTTGTGGAATTCTGGGGGGAAAATAACCGATTTGTCCAGCATTACTCCACAACTTAAGGAGCCAGCATTAGGCATGGAGAAAGCTGAATGTTTAACTCCTGGGTCATCCTTGGCCCTCACGTCATGTGTCTGCGACCCTGAAATTCCTGTGTGTATCTTTCAGAGGTGAAGTGTTGATCACTGTCTGGTTGCAAAGCTTCACGGACGAAGTTGCTTTAGTAACAGGCTAAAGGGACCGTGTAGACCAGGGTGATCGATCATGTATACACACCCTACCATTTAATGAATGTGCAATTGTTTCTTTAGCCAGTTTTCTATTACTACATGGAGAAACAATGTGGTGGGATCATCATTGTGATATAACCAAAGAATGAGACGAAGGCAGACAACGAAGCACATAGTTATATCTGGGAGAATAAAAGTCAGCTTTGAAGAGGCGGTGTCCTGCTGCTAGCTGGTTCTGAAAGATGACAAGGATTTCACACATAGAGGAGAGAGGCGAGGGCATTGCATGCAAAGGAAACAGCTTGAACAAAAGCATCAACACTTAAAAGCACATGAACATTTTAGTACCATCAAGCAATGTCAAGGAACAAGTACACTAAGACCACAGCGTGAGTGATGGTGAAGATGAATCCCAAAGGAACCACAAGGGCAGATCGTAAATAGACCTGTGAACCATTTTAGGGAGACTAGAGTCTATCCTATGGGCCAGTGGATTAGATCCATATTTTAGAAACACACTGCACAGTGGAAAGAACACTGCTTTTGGCACTGAGGGACCCCTGTCTCCTGAGGCCACCCTCCCATATGTGAAATTATATTTCATGAAGTTGCTTTGAGGATTAAGTCATTTAAATGAGCACTCCAGTATTCTTGCCTGGAAAATTCCATGGACAGAAGAGCCAGGTGGGCTACAGTCCATGAGACTGCAGAGTCAGATACAATTTAGAAACAACAAGAATTTGAATTCGTAGGGTCCCAGCAAATGATACCTGTATGTGAATTGGCTATAAGTGGAGAGGTTGTTTTAAAGGAGGAAAAAGGTAAAAACTGTGTTCTAGAAATAGTAATACTCCAGGGAGGAGATGGTCAGTGATTAAACTAGGAAAATGGTGGTAGGGAAGCAGGTAGCTACAGAGCTCAAAGGCATGTCCGATAGGACTGATAACCAGCTGGGACATAGCCAGAACAATAGAAAGATGGACTCATTGAACATCACTAAAATGATTAATGAATGAAAAGAATAATAATAATAAAAAAAACAAGAATAGAAACAAAAGGAAATTCTGTAGAAAAAAAATATCTTGAGCAAAATTAAAACCATGCCTCCAAAGGCTGTATTAGATGGAAAGAAAAGTGGCAGTTGGATGATTTTGACCAGAATCAGTAGCATAGAAAAATTCAGACACTACCACACTTTTCTTTTTTTTTTTAACATTTATTTATTTATTTATTTATTTGGGGAGGGGGAGGGGGGGCGGGTAGGCCGCTTCTATTGGTCTTTCATTTGTCTATTTTTCATCCATCTTTGTTCTTTGATCTGTGTGGGCCTCCCATCACGGTGTCCTCTGTCAGACACTACCACACTTTTCTATCCCAAGTTCTAGGAGGAAAGAATGGGCAAGGGTGGTCATTTATCTGAAAATTTTCATATGTTGGCCTCTGGAATTGAAGTCAAGTAAAAATGAATGTCACACATCTGAAGAACAGTTTGCAGGATCAGTGCTCCTCAGTTTAATCCTCTGTTCACATCACATAGCCCTTGGGGAAGGTGTTTAATGCAGTTGCATGAGCATGGTGACGGCTCAGTGGTAGAGAATCCACCTGCACTGCGGGAGACACAGGTTCAATCCCTGGGTCAGGAAAACCCTCTGAAGAAGGAAATGGCAACCCACTCCAGTAGTCTTGCCTGGAGGGCTCCATGGACAGAGGAGCCAGGAGGACCACAGTCTAGAGGGTCAAGCCCAACGTAGTGGCTGAAAACAACAATATATGTGTACGTGTGTGTATATATAAACTAAATATGTTCAATTATACAAATACAGAAACTCCCTATCATGTTATATGAATAAACTGTGTCTATTGAAAATTGCAGGCTCCAGGAAATTACGCCTCTGTGCCTGCGGAAAGGAGGAGGAAGCCAGACTCAGGGGGAAGGAAGCATGGAAAATTTAAACAAAAGATTGAATGAGATAAAGTGAGTTTTTAAGGGGGTAAAACTGTGTTCTAGAAATAGTAATACTCCAGGGAGGAGATGGTCAGTGATTAAACTAGGAAAATGGTGGTAGGGAAGCAGGTAGCTACAGAGCTCAAAGGCATGTCCGATAGGACTGATAACCAGCTGGGACATAGCCAGAACAATAGAAAGATGGACTCATTGAACATCACTAAAATGATTAATGAATGAAAAGAATAATAATAATAAAAAAAACAAGAATAGAAACAAAAGGAAATTCTGTAGAAAAAAAATATCTTGAGCAAAATTAAAACCATGCCTCCAAAGGCTGTATTAGATGGAAAGAAAAGTGGCAGTTGGATGATTTTGACCAGAATCAGTAGCATAGAAAAATTCAGACACTACCACACTTTTCTTTTTTTTTTTAACATTTATTTATTTATTTATTTATTTGGGGAGGGGGAGGGGGGGCGGGTAGGCCGCTTCTATTGGTCTTTCATTTGTCTATTTTTCATCCATCTTTGTTCTTTGATCTGTGTGGGCCTCCCATCACGGTGTCCTCTGTCAGACACTACCACACTTTTCTATCCCAAGTTCTAGGAGGAAAGAATGGGCAAGGGTGGTCATTTATCTGAAAATTTTCATATGTTGGCCTCTGGAATTGAAGTCAAGTAAAAATGAATGTCACACATCTGAAGAACAGTTTGCAGGATCAGTGCTCCTCAGTTTAATCCTCTGTTCACATCACATAGCCCTTGGGGAAGGTGTTTAATGCAGTTGCATGAGCATGGTGACGGCTCAGTGGTAGAGAATCCACCTGCATTGCGGGAGACACAGGTTCAATCCCTGGGTCAGGAAAACCCTCTGAAGAAGGAAATGGCAACCCACTCCAGTAGTCTTGCCTGGAGGGCTCCATGGACAGAGGAGCCAGGAGGACCACAGTCTAGAGGGTCAAGCCCAACGTAGTGGCTGAAAACAACAATATATGTGTACGTGTGTGTATATATAAACTAAATATGTTCAATTATACAAATACAGAAACTCCCTATCATGTTATATGAATAAACTGTGTCTATTGAAAATTGCATAGGCTCGAGGCCAAGGAATAAAGACTTCCTTACTTCTGTCCCTCTGTGCCTGCGGGAAAGGAGGAGGAAGCCAGACTCAGGGGCTGTCCTGGGCATCTTAAAGCTGCTGCTCTAGAGCAGCTGTGTCCTTTACACAAGGGAAATTCTCCCCTTGTATCCTAATTGGGCATGAAATCTGACTCACCAGCAGAAGTTATATCAGAGCCAGCCAACAGAGCAGCTGCCTGCGAAACCCCTTGAATAACCCTCATCCAGTGACGGAAATTGATGTGGGGCGAAACAGGGGGCCCATGTTAACCTGGCAGATGCTACAAGGCATTCAAGTCACCCTGATTCTCACCACGCACTGCACTGTGTTGCCCTAGTTTGTTTGTCCTTGCAGCTTCTCGAAGGCCAGAAATAGAACAAGAGCCCAGATATTTTTCCCGTGATGGTAGGTTTCACGACATAATATTGGCAGGGTGAGTTATTCTTTTTACATACTAACTCATCCTGTTAGGAACGAGAGAGCACACTCCGAGTGAAAAGTGTGGTCTGGAGAGAGCGTGATCCACAGAAGAGGTGAGGATTGGCATCTCACTAAACCACTTGTGGTTAGTGTCTGTTACTGGCAAGTCCCTGCCAGACCGTAGGTAAACATTCTGTACTCAAGGCAGAATCCCACAGTGCTTAAAACTGCAGGCTTTGGAAACAGACAATACAAACTAGAGTCTAACAAGTATTTCTGGGTTGTGCTGAGCAAGTTACTTAACCTCTCTGAACTTCCGCTTTCTCAGCAGAGGTTGCATATTATTTTTAACACCTAGAATTGTTGTGAGTTAATATTTACTATAGTGGATATAAAGTCCCTGCCATGTAGAAAGAGCTCACTAATGTAAGATATCAATACTAGGGGCTTCCCCTGGTGGTCCAGTGGGTAAGGACACCGCCTGGCAGTGCAAGGGGCGCCGGTTCGATCCCTGGCCTGAGAAGATCCCACGTGCCGTGGAGCGGCTGGACCGATGTGTCCAATCACCGAGCCGGAGCTCTGGAGCGCATGCGCCCAGAGCCGGTGCTCTGCAACGAGAGAGGCCACCGCGATGGGAGGCCCACAGGAGCCAAAGAACAAAGACGGATGAAAACAGAGAAATGAAAGACCAATAAAAGTGGCCCGTCCGCTCCCCTCCCTCCCCAACCCGACCCCCGCCCAAAATAAATAAATAAATCTTTAAAAAAAAAAGATATCAATACTAGATTGCATTTTTTTTTCATTAAAGTTGTCAGAGTCATGATGGGTTTTACAAATTCAGAGCGACAGAAGCGAAGGGTCCCTTGTGCTAAACTATCTCCCCTGCTGGCAAAAATGTCCAATAATAGCAGTTCCCATTTTTAATGTTTTGAAAACATTTCATTATGAAAAAATCACTCACACCATATTAACCGCTCTTCTAAAGACCCCAGGTAAAAGAAATGCATTCACTTGTATTTGAGACCTTAAAGAAAAAAAAGAAATTCTGTTCCCACACATGCCACTTGGTTCAAGAAGAAAACCTTGGACTTGGAGGAAATGGGCTTCCACACTTCTGAGGATGTCTAATGAAAATTATTGATTTAAATTCCCTCCTGATCCCTAATTAGAGTTAATGCAACTTAATGACCCAGCTCTCCTTCAAACTACTTACCAAGATAGGGATGTCCTAAGAAGTGGCAGTTGCTTATTCCAGACATCCCTGGAAGAAATTAAAGATGCATGCCCTGAAGACCAGAGTTCTAGGAACAGAGAATTCTGGTGAGTATTCTTAGATACAGGAAACCCAATTTTAATTTTTTCAATAGTTGCTGTACTAGAAATCATTCCAACCTACTCAACACACATATATGGACATGTATCCTGATGGTGGTCTGTAAATCTTAGTGCCCTTAGGAAGATCAGAGAACATCTAGTCCAAGCTCTCTTTCATAGATAAAGAATCTGAGGCACAGAACAGTTAAGTAACTGTTTAAGCTCCCACAGCCACTTCATAGCAAGATAGAGCTTTAACTTAAGTTTCCTGAGGCTCCCTATATTGCGTTATTTTGATTTTTTTCAAACTTAAAATGACATGAGGTGTTTTTGAGGGGTGGGCAGGGAGTGGGGCAAGGTTGACCACACCATACAGCAAGCAGGATCTTAGTTTCCCAACCACAGATCAAAGCTATGCTTCCCGCAGTGGAAGCACAGAGTCTTAACCACTGGACTGCCAGGGAGGTCCCTTGTAAACATTCCTGATGTCGGACCATCTCTGGGCCTTAGTCAGGGACTTGAATTATGAGCACCTGGCCATGCAGAGCCGTCATGGAAGGAGATTGAACAGAATTTGAAATGCCCAGATTACGTCCTAAGACTAAGGCCCTTAGACATCTCTGAGAGCCACTTCCTGCCTTGGTCTCTTTCTCCTAGAAGTGCCAAGTATGACAGATGAAGGGAGATCCGGCGACCTAAAGAGCTGGAGTAACAAGCCTCTCACTAAGTCAAGCCATCGTCACTGGTAGTGCTCGACTGCCTGTGGGAGTAAATGCGCTCTGAATTCCTTTCTTGCTGCATCTTCTTGGGACCCTGTACTTGGAGAAAAGCTTTTCTGCCAACAGATGTTTTTCGTATCTTAACCACTTGGTCCTCAGAGGGGTCCTCATTCACCAGGGAATGTCCCGTGGGCAGAAGCTGTGGTCTCAATAGCTGTGGGGAGGTGAGGGCAGCCTCTCATTAGCCTTCTCCTCTCGGCCACATGGGGGCCCTTCATTTCTCCTGACCACAGTCTCAGCAGGCTGTCCACAGATATGGAGCTCTCCTCTCTACCATTGCGACTTTGTTCCCCTCCTGCCCAAGCCTATTACCACCTCTCTGTCATGAGCTAAAGAGAAAAATGGGTTATAATTGCTCTGGCCTTCACAACAGCACAACGGGCTGGCCTAGTTTGAAAACTGCTTAACTGAAAAAACAGGCTCAGCAAGGAGCATGTGTGCACAGGTAAGAATGGAGAATGACGTTGGCATGCGTTCTAGATGCGGCTGCCTAAGATGGTGCCGTGTGGTAGACAAAGCAATGACTGGCTGATGGTTTCCATGAGAAATACACACACACAAGGCACTTCACTCAGGCTTCCCTGGGGTCAGGATTGTTTAAAACCAGTTGTCTCTTCATGGACAGACTGGGGAGCATGAGGCTAAGTGAAAAAAAGTCATACAGAGAAAGAGAAAGACTGCATGATATCACTTGGATGTGGAATCTAAAAAATACAACAAATGAACGAATAAAACAAGAAGGAAACAGGCTCAAAGACATAGAGAACAAACTAATGGTTACCTACGGGGCAGGGGAGCCACAGGGTGAGAGAGTGGGAGTGCAAGCTGTCGGGTGTCAGAGAGGCTTAAGAGCATATTATACAACATGAGGAATACAGTCAACAGTTTGTAATCACTGTAAATGGAGTGTAACCTTTAAAATTATACAAAAATAAATTTTTCAAAACATCATTTGCTCTTCATTCCTTAAAACAGAGATTTTAAATGGCACGCCTGGATACATTCAACATAATCTCATATGGATAAATATTAAAGGACTATTTCCAAAATGTAAGATATTTCTCCTGTTATTAGTAGGTGTCTTTGCAAATAAACAGAACTTTTTTCATACTCGCCAACTAAGAAACGTATTCAGGCTTCGGGCCATCTATATGCATACGCCACTTTTCAAACGTCTGCCCTCAGGAAATTCTCGAAGCCCTTTTGAGTAACTTATCCATAAAATTTCTTTTCCTTTCCTTGTCATTCATTAACAAGCTTCATACGTGAAGTGACAGTCCTCCTAAATTAAGTACTGTATACTTCAGGCTAATTTTATGTTTTTTATCACGATAGCAGGGCCGTATTAGCAGCCTATTATTTTGTCAGCTTTCTCATTTAGCAAAGCAGCTTCAATTTATTAACAGTGAGGAGTGTGCATGAATCAATATGTTTCATTGGGCAATGTGTCATTTGTTAATCGGATATTGATGAGATTATTGACGCACAGCTAATTAATCTCCAGTCCAGTGCTAGCCTTCATATGTTTCCTTAATTATGTCCTTCATCTTAGTCTCCTGGCTTGAGCGCCCGGACGCAGAACTGTAGACAGTGAGTGAGGCAAGCTGTCAGAGGTTCTTTTCACACATTTACAATCCCCTGGCGGTGAAATTATTTTCCGAGTTGTAAATAGGTATCAAAGAGATATTTAATAACATTTGGCAGCAGATTGATATTGATTGGTGCGGACTGACTTCAGATCCAGCAGCCATAGACTTGTGCCTCTGAAGGAGGCTATTAAAAAAGAAAATGCTTAATTAGTGATCAACAGTTGCACGAGTCAGTTGTCATCTGCCCTCTGGAATTTTAAAATTGTTCTTCTACAGACATTGTTCCTATACCCTTGGTTCAATATTTCAGATTATTTTGTTTTCTATTTCACTTTAACTGTTTGTTGCCCCCTTTCTTAGCCATGGACAGCAAATGGGGGGATAGAAAATTCAGAGACTCAAACCCCTTGTAGCTTTAAAGACTTAACCCAGACACAGTTAAATCCACTGCCTGCACCTGTATGTCCAAGCTGAACAAAAGTCCTCTCCCACATTCAAGGCTCTGGCTGTTCTGTACCTTTTTTATAAGTATAGCTTTTAATCACTTCCCACGTTGTTCCTTCTCTCTAGACTGCATTCATGCAACCTGTATGCTCAGTAAACTCCTGGACATTACATGAGGCTCTATTCAGATATCAGATCCTGGCAGATGTCATTCTCCAGGCAAATAAGGATTTCTCCACATGCCTTCCACCACCACGGTGTGAGCACAATAATCATAGCGCCCATAAGATTACTGTATTTGTGGGTTTTCATGTGTCTCCTCCACTCACTGAGTTCCTCAAGGGCAAGGATAGCATGACCATCACCAGGTTTGTTGTATAGTTGAGTATTTAAGAAAGTTAGTTAGAAGAAAGAGAGAGGGAGGGAAGGGAAGAAAAGAGGAAAAGTGGAGAATAAATGAGGAAACAACCAGTTACAGTAAACCACAAGGTCTTGAGAGGAGAGGAGAACCCGAGTGGCCTGGCCATCCACGAGCTGGCAACGTAGACGTCACCAAGGACATCCCCAAGAGTTCTAGAGGCATCCACATCTTCCCTATGTTTCCTTAATTATGTCCTTCATCTTAGTCTCCTGGCTTGAGCGCCCGGACGCAGAACTGTAGACAGTGAGTGAGGCAAGCTGTCACACATTTACAATCCTGGCGGTGAAATTATTTTCCGAGTTGTAAATAGGTATCAAAGAGATATTTAATAACATTTGGCAGCAGATTGATATTGATTGGTGCGGACTGACTTCAGATCCAGCAGCCATAGACTTGTGCCTCTGAAGGAGGCTATTAAAAAAGAAAATGCTTAATTAGTGATCAACAGTTGCACGAGTCAGTTGTCATCTGCCCTCTGGAATTTTAAAATTGTTCTTCTACAGACATTGTTCCTATACCCTTGGTTCAATATTTCAGATTATTTTGTTTTCTATTTCACTTTAACTGTTTGTTGCCCCCTTTCTTAGCCATGGACAGCAAATGGGGGGATAGAAAATTCAGAGACTCAAACCCCTTGTAGCTTTAAAGACTTAACCCAGACACAGTTAAATCCACTGCCTGCACCTGTATGTCCAAGCTGAACAAAAGTCCTCTCCCACATTCAAGGCTCTGGCTGTTCTGTACCTTTTTTATAAGTATAGCTTTTAATCACTTCCCACGTTGTTCCTTCTCTCTAGACTGCATTCATGCAACCTGTATGCTCAGTAAACTCCTGGACATTACATGAGGCTCTATTCAGATATCAGATCCTGGCAGATGTCATTCTCCAGGCAAATAAGGATTTCTCTCCACATGCCTTCCACCACCACGGTGTGAGCACAATAATCATAGCGCCCATAAGATTACTGTATTTGTGGGTTTTCATGTGTCTCCTCCACTCACTGAGTTCCTCAAGGGCAAGGATAGCATGACCATCACCAGGTTTGTTGTATAGTTGAGTATTTAAGAAAGTTAGTTAGAAGAAAGAGAGAGGGAGGGAAGGGAAGAAAAGAGGAAAAGTGGAGAATAAATGAGGAAACAACCAGTTACAGTAAACCACAAGGTCTTGAGAGGAGAGGAGAACCCGAGTGGCCTGGCCATCCACGAGCTGGCAACGTAGACGTCACCAAGGACATCCCCAAGAGTTCTAGAGGCATCCACATCTTCCCCTCTACTCATGACATGTTTTTATGGAGAGTAAGCCAAGTTTAAATTAGATATAAGAATCTCAAGAAGAATATTAAACCATTGAATGCAGCTACATCCTGAGTTATGTATTAAAGAAAAAGTATCATCATATGTGGTTATTGATGACAGAAAATTGATAGACAATTGTTCAATAATCCCTGGTGGTCTACTACCGTTGCTATCTTCTCTTGTGGCAGCTGTGTCCCTTGGTCCCAGCTAACCACTGTTTGATATCTAAAATAATATGTATCCTTCCAAGACTCAATTCCCTGTACAATAGGTGCTCCCATTGCTTGGTGCTAAGTTTTATTCCTTCCCTTTGCTGACCCTGACCACTTTATGACTGGCAGTTTCTCTCTGCCCATCTGGTACTCTGACCTCACTATTATTCCAAATAGTCTCCTTTTATCAAGATATATTGCCAATCGGTTAATTGTCTCTATAACAAACGTGAAGATCAGAAGCACCTTGTTTTCCTTTTGCAGGCAGTAGACACAGAATATAAATCATTAAGAAGAAATATATCCAAGGAACGCCATCTAGATGTCTATCGTGGCTCGTATGGACCCAATCAAGGATGGCAAAAGGTGTCTAATCAGAATCAGATCTGTAATTCCAATGATGCAAAGTCAGAGATTGAACTCAGAGAAGAAAACAATCACAGACCTGATCTCTCCAAGACTTTACCAAATCTCAGTGAGATAATCACTACAAATGACCTACAAGCTTACCCGTAGGCTATTGACCATAGAGCTAGAAGCAAGGCTGCCTCTATTCTCAGCTAACGCTATGGGGAGAACACGCAGGAAGTGAAATAGTAGATAATTATATGGCAAATCTAGAAATGGTACATGGTCAAGATATATCTAGTTTAAATCACAAAAAGTCTTTCTATTTACCATGATGAAGAAAGTAAGATCATACGCTGTGATTCATACACCCGAGTAAGTAGAAGGGAATAAAGTTTAAATAATATAATCAAATATTAAATCAGGCCTAGATATACCCACCAAAGGGCTCTCCAGTGATACTTAACCATCTGTTTCACTTTGGTATTCAAATATCCCAATAGGGCTTCCCTGGTGGTCCAGTGGGTAAGGACACCGCCTTGCAGTACAAGGGGCGCTGGTTCGATCCCTGGCCTGGGAAGATCCCACATGCCACAGAGCAGCTGGACGGATGTGTCCAATTACTGAGCCGGCACTCTGGAGAGCATGTGCCCAGAACCGGTGCTCTGCAACAACAGAGGCCACTGCGATGGGAGGCCCACATGGGCCAAAGAACAAAGATGGATGAAAATGGATAAATGAAAGACCAATAGAAGTGGTCTTCCCACCCTTCCCCCCTCCAAAAAAAATCCCGATAATTCTGAAGAAAGCATTTACAGATTCAGTCTTTTAACTAAAAGCATTAATATAGCAGAACAAAACAAAGAAGGGCAAGAACACATACTATGGGGCTTCCCTGGTAGCTCAGTGGTAAAGAGTTCACCTTCCTATGCAGGAGAAAGGTTCCATTTCTGATCTGGGAAGATGCCACGCTGCAGAGCAACTAAACCCAATCGGTTAATTGTCTCTATAACAAACGTGAAGATCAGAAGCACCTTGTTTTCCTTTTGCAGCAGTAGACACAGAATATAAATCATTAAGAAGAAATATATCCAAGGAACGCCATCTAGATGTCTATCGTGGCTCGTATGGACCCAATCAAGGATGGCAAAAGGTGTCTAATCAGAATCAGATCTGTAATTCCAATGATGCAAAGTCAGAGATTGAACTCAGAGAAGAAAACAATCACAGACCTGATCTCTCCAAGACTTTACCAAATCTCAGTGAGATAATCACTACAAATGACCTACAAGCTTACCCGTAGGCTATTGACCATAGAGCTAGAAGCAAGGCTGCCTCTATTCTCAGCTAACGCTATGGGGAGAACACGCAGGAAGTGAAATAGTAGATAATTATATGGCAAATCTAGAAATGGTACATGGTCAAGAT
Organism: Tragulus kanchil; assembly: GCA_022376925.1. NCBI lineage: Eukaryota > Metazoa > Chordata > Mammalia > Artiodactyla > Tragulidae > Tragulus > Tragulus kanchil. Next base: position 7,181,194 of record JAIOJX010000005.1, read on the forward strand.
ATATCTAGTTTAAATCACAAAAAGTCTTTCTATTTACCATGATGAAGAAAGTAAGATCATACGCTGTGATTCATACACCCGAGTAAGTAGAAGGGAATAAAGTTTAAATAATATAATCAAATATTAAATCAGGCCTAGATATACCCACCAAAGGGCTCTCCAGTGATACTTAACCATCTGTTTCACTTTGGTATTCAAATATCCCAATAGGGCTTCCCTGGTGGTCCAGTGGGTAAGGACACCGCCTTGCAGTGCAAGGGGCGCTGGTTCGATCCTTGGCCTGGGAAGATCCCACATGCCACAGAGCAGCTGGACGGATGTGTCCAATTACTGAGCCGGCACTCTGGAGAGCATGTGCCCAGAACCGGTGCTCTGCAACAACAGAGGCCACTGCGATGGGAGGCCCACATGGGCCAAAGAACAAAGATGGATGAAAATGGATAAATGAAAGACCAATAGAAGTGGTCTTCCCACCCTTCCCCCCTCCAAAAAAAATCCCGATAATTCTGAAGAAAGCATTTACAGATTCAGTCTTTTAACTAAAAGCATTAATATAGCAGAACAAAACAAAGAAGGGCAAGAACACATACTATGGGGCTTCCCTGGTAGCTCAGTGGTAAAGAGTTCACCTTCCTATGCAGGAGAAAGGTTCCATTTCTGATCTGGGAAGATGCCACGCGCTGCAGAGCAACTAAACCCGTGAGCCACAGCTATTGAGCCTGTGCTCTAAAACCTTGGAGCTGCAACTACTGAGCCCATGTGCCACAACGATTGAAGCCCGTGTGCCTAGAGCCCAAGCTCTGCAAGAAGAGAAGTCACCGCAACAAGAAGCCTTCTCACCTCAACTAGAGAGTAGCCCCCACTCCCTGCAACTAAAGGAGAGCATGCAGCAACAGTGGAAACCCAGAAGAGCCAAAAATAATAAATAAATAAATAAATAAAATGCATTTCTTAGAAAAGAACACATATTATGGCTAATAATAATAATCCTGAGTTGGCACAAAATATCACTTTAAATTTTCTAATAGTCACTTTAAAAAAAAAAAAAAGGTCAAAATTATTCTAATAGTGTACCTAATTTATCAGATATTTCCAAAGCAATATCACTTCAGAATGTAACAAGTATTAAAAATTAGTGAACTATCTAACATTCTTATTTTGTACAAAATCTTCAAAATCACATTTTAGAAAATTCTCGAGCTATGTTTAGATTTCAAAAGTCACATTTTTCCAAACATTCTTAATAGTTTTCCAATAACTGAATCAACTATCCCTCCCCTAAAAAGGTCATTTTTAAAATAATATTTGTTTCCACATTAACAAAACTGGCTGGTTCATCTCATATAAAAGGCTTAAATTTGACTTCATCCAAAATCACACTAATTTCAAAATTATGTCTGTATAAGTTAAGTAAACCTATCAAGGCTTGTGCCAACTCAGGATTATTAACATTGAATTCAGAAGGATACTGTATAAGCTAAAAAGCAACTTTGTCAATATTAACAAGCTTCCTTCAAATTTTGTGTAGTTTCATTAGCCAGTGTACATAATGCTGTTGATCACAGTTAAAATATTCTGCATGCTGATTCTGGTATGCTCATTATCATTGATCATAAAGTCATTACTATTGATTTCAACATAAATTCTTGTACCTGCCTACCAAAGTCACAAATAAGCTGTCCTTTCTTGGGGACTTCAAATTTGGCTCATTTGTATGCTTGTGTTTTTGGTAAGAAATTGCAAAACATATTGCTCTTTTTGCCTTGAATTATTCTTTTTGTTGCCATTAACAGCACAGAAGTTTAAGAATTAACATTTATAAAGGCTTAAAAGTTTTGAACCTTTGCAAAACTCTTTATGACCCCACTAGTGAGCAATGAGAAGAATATAGATCATTAAATTCATTGTCTTCTATTTTTTCAACATTTCTACAAACTGGTGATAGTTAATGCCATTTTCACATCTCTATGGAATGATTTTAAAAACCATATCCCTGGTATGTTTCATAGAATCTGTTTCAGAAAACCCTGCATAAATATTTCCAATATATGTTATACATGGAACAAAGAAATAAGAAAAATGTCAATCTTTTGTTTTAAAATTCCAGCAAAAATTGATTTGTCATCTAACACAGCTGGAACCATGCCCATCATTAGAAAAACTAAAATTTCTATATCTAGATGAAATTCTTTGGTAGATGTAAGATGCAGAGATATTTGTGCCATCAGTTCAATTTTTAAGCCATAAATTGGCAACATTTCTTCATAAATTTCGAAGTCTTCTGAGAAAAAAAGTGTACTCAAAGCACTGAAAGGAGAGTATCCTATATTACAGGACTCATCTAAAGCTTAAAAATAGTATTTGAAATGTACAAATTTTTGAGTAAATTGATCTCTGATATTATAGTAAGTTCTTTTATTCTGTAGGCAAATATTTGTTAGCTTAACCAAAGATCTTTTACTTTGTATGAAATATCATTTAGTCTTATCCTCACCATTCTCTCACAACATTGCCATAAGTGAAATCATTTCTTTTATCATTTCTCCAGTTAAAAATGCAGATTTTCTGTGTGTGTGTATAAGAATTCACGCTTTCTTGAAACTAGTCAATTTTACAAGCTCAGATACTGTTAGGAATTGCTTAAAAAGAGTTTTTTGGACATTCCGTTTTGCTTGCAGGCATCTCATTTCATTGATTGCTTTTGACTGTCAAGAGGAACCTTCTTATCAAATTCACTATGAATTCCAGAAAATACGTCCTTACGTTGTCAACTTGATCATCTTAAAACATTGGGGACACATTCCACAAACCACCTTCTCTGCTGTGGCCTGCTGTAGTCAACTGTATCTGCCGTTCTTGTTGAAAGCTGTGACACCTTCTCTCTTTTTTCACTTCCTATTTCAGATCTTTTGTATCTCCACCCAGTTTTGTCAGATGTTCACACTTAACTTTCCAATTTGACCCCACTAGTGAGCAATGAGAAGAATATAGATCATTAAATTCATTGTCTTCTATTTTCAACATTTCTACAAACTGGTGATAGTTAATGCCATTTTCACATCTCTATGGAATGATTTTAAAAACCATATCCCTGGTATGTTTCATAGAATCTGTTTCAGAAAACCCTGCATAAATATTTCCAATATATGTTATACATGGAACAAAGAAATAAGAAAAATGTCAATCTTTTGTTTTAAAATTCCAGCAAAAATTGATTTGTCATCTAACACAGCTGGAACCATGCCCATCATTAGAAAAACTAAAATTTCTATATCTAGATGAAATTCTTTGGTAGATGTAAGATGCAGAGATATTTGTGCCATCAGTTCAATTTTTAAGCCATAAATTGGCAACATTTCTTCATAAATTTCGAAGTCTTCTGAGAAAAAAAGTGTACTCAAAGCACTGAAAGGAGAGTATCCTATATTACAGGACTCATCTAAAGCTTAAAAATAGTATTTGAAATGTACAAATTTTTGAGTAAATTGATCTCTGATATTATAGTAAGTTCTTTTATTCTGTAGGCAAATATTTGTTAGCTTAACCAAAGATCTTTTACTTTGTATGAAATATCATTTAGTCTTATCCTCACCATTCTCTCACAACATTGCCATAAGTGAAATCATTTCATTTATTATTTCTCCATTTAAAAAATGCAGATTTTCTGTGTGTGTGTATAAGAATTCACGCTTTCTTGAAACTAGTCAATTTTACAAGCTCAGATACTGTTAGGAATTGCTTAAAAAGAGTTTTTTGGACATTCCGTTTTGCTTGCAGGCATCTCATTTCATTGATTGCTTTTGACTGTCAAGAGGAACCTTCTTATCAAATTCACTATGAATTCCAGAAAATACGTCCTTACGTTGTCAACTTGATCATCTTAAAACATTGGGGACACATTCCACAAACCACCTTCTCTGCTGTGGCCTGCTGTAGTCAACTGTATCTGCCGTTCTTGTTGAAAGCTGTGACACCTTCTCTCTTTTTTCACTTCCTATTTCAGATCTTTTGTATCTCCACCCAGTTTTGCATGGATGGCATACCTTTGTCTTGAATGTTTTAATGTTCCCACACTTAACTTTTTTATCCTTTATTACAAGATCACTAAAATAAGAAGTACATCAACAGGATTATCAGTTAAAATTTACATCATCATCACTGGAAATCATGCAATCTTCCTAAAAGAGTCAAATATATACATTAGCAGGTTACTTTGGTCAATTCAAAAACAATTCACACTAAGTCAACCCATTGATACCAACTAGATCAATAATGTGTTTCTCTTATACTAGAAACAATACCTGTGCCCAAAATGTTCTCTAAAATACAACACTAATACCTCTCACAATTCAACAATTGAAGAGAAATGTAGTCCTACCAAAAACATAAAGTTGCATTTACCAGAACATATTGTGTACTGCTTTGGGTTTTTAAATTAAGTTAAAATCTGCCATAATTAAATAAAACTTGAACTTTTTTATGCTAGTCACATTTCATGTGTCTAACACTCCCACAGGTGGCTACTACCTGCCATGCTGGGCAGTGAGAGTTCAGGGGCCTCCAAGTGAGAAGAAAGGAAGGAAGGAAAGGGGAGAGGAAGGAAGACAAGGAGAGAGGAAGGAAGGAAAGAAGAGAAGAAGGTCAGTTTCTTGTTTCAAACACTAAGAGTAGTTAGGTTAAAACAAATCCCTGCACTCAAATGCAGATATAAATTTGGTTTAAAATATATACTAATGTCTTATCTAAAACAGCCATAATTTTCTTTTGCTACCAAGTTAAAAATATTGCTACCAAATAAAAATACCCGCTATTTTTAAATTACTCTTAAGACACTAGGAGCTAACTAGTGTATAATATTAGTATCTTGAACACTATCAATTTTTTCACAAAGGGCACATTTTATTTTTATTTTTTGGCCACACCACATGGCCTATGGGACCTTAGTTCCACTTCCAAGGATTGAGCTCATGCTGCATGCACTGGAAGGCAGAGTCTTAACCACTGGACTGCCAGGAATGTCCCCCAAAGTGTGCATTTTAAACCTTATGAAAGTCACTAGATCTTAACATGTTATCAGACAATGATAATCCGTTATGTCACCAATTGACCCAATTCTTTCAGAAGTCTCATAGGAAGTTCAACATAATGTGTCTAAAATGTAAGTCATTAATCACTCCCTCCTCTTCAGATCACCTCATTCCTCTTCATGCATTCCTTATACCCCGTATCTAGCACAAGATGCATATTAGGACTCACGGTAAATAGCTGTAGAATAATTAAACATATGAATTCAATGAATTTAATTGCACTGGTAAACTGAAGTTCTTAAGTGGTTCTGTAAGTTGATAAACTCAAATGTTATATAAAGACTTAAGTATATACAAAAAGCAACAACCTGTCATCTTAAATTTATAATGGAGGGGAAGGGAAGAGACTATAAAAATAAATTCCATAGTAAACCAAGATAGCAGATGTCAACAATTGCAGACCACACTGTAACAGCAAGCCAATCGGATAGAGCACTCAAGCACAATTATCTTGGACTATATATGGCTACAAAAATCAGATCATCACTTATCTTTTACATTTATAGTATTTTACAGCTCAGTTGAGGAACAACTAAGAAGCGATTTGTGATTTCTGTTCTTGAGGTAATCAAAACAGTGCTTGTTAAATTTGCTTAAAGTTTATAAACAAAGACTTGATGTTAACTTGATTCAAACTGAGAACCTTCTCAGTAAGGTATGTGTAAGATACAAGAAAAGAAGAAAATAGTAGTGTTTCTTTGGAAAGTAATGACATATTACCCTGTCTTTTATGCCTATTTCAAGCTACAGTCTGCAAACGATGAAATCAGTATTGGTCAGTCTCAATAAATTGAACCACAAATTCCATTCATTTATCATATTAAATTTTCAGTGTCTTCAATTATATTTGAGAATTAGATTCTCCTAAACTTTTGCGGAGTGGGTAGGACAGATATTTGTAACCTCATCGCTCTAATGAAGAAATGAAGGCACAAGATTTCAAGTGATCAGCTTCAGTCATAAAGGTGTGTGTTAGTCGCTCAGGCATGTTCGGCTCTTTGCGAGTCCCTGGACTGGAGCACTCCCGGTGCCTCTGTCCTACAGGATTGTCCAGGCAAGAATGCCAGAGTGGATTGCCACACTCTTCTCCAGGGGATCTTCCCAACTCAGGGGTCGAACCCAAGTCTCCCTCATTGCAGGTGGACTCTACCATCTGAGCCACCAGAGAAGCTTGAACTTAAAGAACTCAGACCTCCTTTGTCCAAACTTTGCACTTTCTCCACTGGACTCTATCTACAGTAGAGTCTAATATTGACATTCAATAGAGACATGGGGAGGCATTCTCATCCAAACGAAAGAAAATCAAGGACAGAGTATAGACTTAGAGAAACACACCGGTGCTTTTGAGTTTCTTAGAAATAGAGGGCTAAAAGGTGGAAAAGTAGTTCTCAGAAAGAGAAAATTCCAAACAATTTCATTGCTGGTCGCACCTTGGAACTTTCCAGCATTTCACAGCACAGAAAGGGGGAGAAAAACATGACATGACCTGAATGAAATGACTTCACTTAATGAATTTGGACAAGCCATATTTCCTCAAAGCATTCCATTAACCATGTTTTGTCCCTCTGCTTATGTAAAAATATCATATTATATAAGTGCCTGTGTCTGGACATGTAGATAATTAAAGTGGAGGCTTAATGTCCATTTGGCTTTGCAAAGTTATGACATTTCCTATACAAAGTCAGGAGCTTATTTCCTCCCTAATTCATTTGATAACTTGCATCAATGGTAATATGAGTTGTGTGTTTTAAGATATTATTTGTTTAGCCCAGGGGTAATGTAAATTCTGAAATTTAAAAGCTACAACTCTAACGATCTGAATAATAACAGTCTAGATTTATACGTGGCCAAGTTAATGCCTTTTATATTTTGTTTTCTCTATAGTTTTGACGAGAGCATGAAAAAAAAATCCAACGAACAGACCTCCAACATACAATTGTATATGTACAACGTCTGCCCCCAGCACCCCATGTATTTTTTCCTTTCCTACCGCTGAATCCATCCTGTCTACTCAACATGTGAAAGTAGTTTTCTATTTTACATTTTCTTACTTCTAATTAAACAAATCTTAATCTTGACTTTAATGGTTGCAATTATGATACTTCATTATGTTAAATGTTAGTTGCAACATAAGAATAAATTGTATAAACAGTTTAGCTGCAATTGCATGGTGTCTAACTGTACATTACTCATTAACAAGATGTGGGTAGCAGCAATTATAACATTTCCTCCTAATGTCCCCATTTATTGAGTCACAGCAGCAAGCCCCCTTTTCACAACACACACTGATTGACGATAGAGGCTTTTGTGCTCGTGGAGAACAGGCACTATAACCCGCTGTGTGTCTCCAACTCGGATCGATGAAAGTACACATTAGCTCTTAGACTCACAGGCCTGAGTTCTTGAAGGTCAAAATAGCCATCAGCATCACTGTAGGGTATAAAAATCATTTCACAAACTGTGAACAAAAACAACACAACTTGCTTTGCAGTTTGATTATTGTTTATAGATATAGCAAGCCAAGAATTAAAGCATAGCCTTGGGGCAGCATAATTATTTACAGCTGAAGACTCATATCATTATTAGTGTTCCCCTAATTGCTTGAAGTTATATCAATGTTAGTTGATTTAACACATTTTTTATAACATGCATGGAAATTGTTTCCTCTGCATATGGAGCGTCAGTTTAACTGGTAGATGGTTTCTTAATTTATCATGTTTTTTTTTCTTCTTCTTCTAATTGTTCATTTTTCTTTGAGGGAAGATTTCCTCTTAGCTGTACAGAGAGAAGAGTTCAAGCTGAACTTGGATTTATCCCCTGTATCTTAATGCTAACAATACGACAATGGTTTTGTTTCACTTTCAGTAAAAATTGAATCCATAAAGCCACAACATCTTCAGTTAGAAAAAAGACTCGAACTTTCCTCCAGGTGGTTTGTATGCATCTTTTTTTCATGAATACCTAACCTGATGTTTGGATTAACATGAAGAGTAGAGCCATGTAACTAATAGAAGCCCTCTAAGAATATCGAGGTCGTGAAACTTTTCATATATTATAAAATCTCAAAATCAAGGTCAACCTGCAAGTTTTTAAAATACACATAAGGAAAATAAAGCGAATTATATAGCTATAACATAATATAGATGAAAATCTGCAGTTATAATGGAAGAAGAAAAAGAAAAGAGAAAAACACTCAGGTATATGGTTGTGGATGGAGTTGGGGATCTGTGAGTTTTAAATGAATTCCTTTTCTTTTTTTGATATTCTTTAAGTGGATGTTCTTTTTGCAATATATTTTCTACCTATAGGTGGCGTCACTCGTACCGTTTCCCTTTGAACCGCCTCTGGATTGCAGGTGGGAACAAATGAGCTGTTGGAAGATAGGAACCATAATGTCTAAGGCGTTCAAGACTAGAAAAGATCTTAGCCACCAAACAGTTGATCCTTACATACATCATCCTATAGCTGGGGGAACCAAGGCCCCAAGGGATTAAGCTGAATGGCCAAGATCATACAAATAGTTAGTGATACAGCTGGGAAAATAAAGAAGAAACTGGACTCAAAAATAATAAACAGGGACAAACTTGCAAAATATCACTTAGAACACTATTTGCACCAAGCAAAATAATCCCAATAAATTATATGTATTTAAGACCAAATCCTATCATCCTTTTTTCCCCTTGCTTCACAATAAGTGACTCTCCACAATATTATGATTAAATGAGCTGAAGTCTTTTATTTGAGAAAATGTAAATGTTTATGAAAATGCTTCCCAAAGGGAAATATCAATTTAATGGCTAATGTATGTTTTTACAAAATTGATCACCGCTTGCAAATATGAAACTACTTGAGAATATCTGAGAAGATTGCTAATGGAGCTTATTGTTTAGAAGTATGTGAAAGCAAATACCAAAGACTTTGATTCTGGGTCATGGAGGTGACCCGGAGATCTTATGAAATTTAAACTGTGATTGTTAACCTGCTAAAAGTTACCACATTACTTAACACTTGTGATCTTATCTAGGAGCCATATGGTAGAAATATTTCCAAAGATTTCTCAGGACAGTTCTGTTGTATCAAAGGGAATATTATTTAACCATTCCCTGTACTTGATGGACCTTTAGCAAAACTCTTGCTTCTGCCTGGAAGAAATAGAAAAGTTTAAAATGGTATTTTAGATTAATTTAATTTATATTTTTTTTGAACAAATTACCATCTGTATAGCAACCCTTGGAGAGGTGGGGTGCTTCTAGGGTCTGAAGCTGCCTCAGTCCCAGCTGCCTCATGAAAAAGATGCTGGGAAAGTGGACAGAAAGTGAGATTTGGAGACTCGTTTGGCAAAATCTTGCAACACTGATAAGTAATGGTAGAGTCACCTGCTTTCCAGAGAATTTAAAAGTGTTTTCCCTTCTATAGACAGAAATGATCTTAAACAGAAGAGATTAAGTCAGTGCAGAAAGACCATTTTAAATTGATTTTTTTAATTATCTCATATATAATTTTCATGTTTTACATTTTTTCCCTTTTTGTCTGTGTTTAGGAAGATTATAAAACAATCAAAGTTAATTATATGGAGAAATAAAGAAGTAAGGCAAAAATTAAGCAGTTTTGAAATTAGCAGTCTCACTAAATACTACATTAAAGTGTTTCCTTCTCAAAGGTGCATCCACATTTTTCACAGCCTAGCGAATTGCTCTCCTCTCTTGTCTCTCACAGCCATCCAACTTGATTTTCCTCTTTTCTGTGCCAAGTTTCATTTGCACAAATTATTAAGTTTCACCTTTCAGTTTGGGATGAAGCAACTGCTTTTTGTCCGCCATTGGCTGCTGTCTTTGCTTTCTACCAGTAATTCCTAGAAGGTAGTAAACGTGTTTATACTTACTCTATCCTGATGTCATGGGTTCATGTGGTATGGTGTTCCTTATTTTCAGCAGCTACAAGACTTCATTCTTCCCCAAAAATGGTTGAGAAAACTTGTAGCTGCAACAATGGTTTGATTGTTGTAGACCCTGAGGACCTTAACAGAAGTATGTGAAAGCAAATACCAAAGACTTTGATTCTGGGTCATGGAGGTGACCCGGAGATCTTATGAAATTTAAACTGTGATTGTTAACCTGCTAAAAGTTACCACATTACTTAACACTTGTGATCTTATCTAGGAGCCATATGGTAGAAATATTTCCAAAGATTTCTCAGGACAGTTCTGTTGTATCAAAGGGAATATTATTTAACCATTCCCTGTACTTGATGGACCTTTAGCAAAACTCTTGCTTCTGCCTGGAAGAAATAGAAAAGTTTAAAATGGTATTTTAGATTAATTTAATTTATATTTTTTTTGAACAAATTACCATCTGTATAGCAACCCTTGGAGAGGTGGGGTGCTTCTAGGGTCTGAAGCTGCCTCAGTCCCAGCTGCCTCATGAAAAAGATGCTGGGAAAGTGGACAGAAAGTGAGATTTGGAGACTCGTTTGGCAAAATCTTGCAACACTGATAAGTAATGGTAGAGTCACCTGCTTTCCAGAGAATTTAAAAGTGTTTTCCCTTCTATAGACAGAAATGATCTTAAACAGAAGAGATTAAGTCAGTGCAGAAAGACCATTTTAAATTGATTTTTTTAATTATCTCATATATAATTTTCATGTTTTACATTTTTTCCCTTTTTGTCTGTGTTTAGGAAGATTATAAAACAATCAAAGTTAATTATATGGAGAAATAAAGAAGTAAGGCAAAAATTAAGCAGTTTTGAAATTAGCAGTCTCACTAAATACTACATTAAAGTGTTTCCTTCTCAAAGGTGCATCCACATTTTTCACAGCCTAGCGAATTGCTCTCCTCTCTTGTCTCTCACAGCCATCCAACTTGATTTTCCTCTTTTCTGTGCCAAGTTTCATTTGCACAAATTATTAAGTTTCACCTTTCAGTTTGGGATGAAGCAACTGCTTTTTGTCCGCCATTGGCTGCTGTCTTTGCTTTCTACCAGTAATTCCTAGAAGGTAGTAAACGTGTTTATACTTACTCTATCCTGATGTCATGGGTTCATGTGGTATGGTGTTCCTTATTTTCAGCAGCTACAAGACTTCATTCTTCCCCAAAAATGGTTGAGAAAACTTGTAGCTGCAACAATGGTTTGATTGTTGTAGACCCTGAGGACCTGGAAAATGGACTATTCTGCAGGTCCCAACTTTCATAAAAATGTGTCTTTTGTGGAACTTGAGATAGAAAAAAAGTTTATCTTGCCCTCTACTGCATAGATTCAAATTCCAGAAGACTCAGATCAGTATTTACTTTTTAAGCAGTGCTGAGACAACTATCTGAAAAAAAGAGTGGTTCCCATAGATGACAGGCTGTACCTCACATAAACAGAAAAGGGCTGCTTTTCCATTGCCTTTTGCGCATCAGTCCATGTCTTCCCTTGTCACTGCTCCCTTTGGAAGGCCTCCAGCCCTAGGGCAGAGGGGCTGGAGGGAGAGGGGGAACAAGTCTCAGAATCTCCTAGGTTACAACATATGCTGGGCAGATAACATCTGCAGATAATGACGGGGCAAGGGTGAAGGGTGGAAAGGCCAAGTCATGGAAGAGTGACGAAGCATGGGGACAGGAGGAGGCTTCCCGGCAAGTGCTTTGCCACAGACGCTGTTGCCCCCTGGCTCACTCATTTGCACCCTCACCGTTTAACCTGCGCAGCGCAGAGGCGTATGGCACCTCCAAGCGCTGGAAGCAGTTACCTTCTCTTTTCACTTGCAGGAAAAAAGAGAGGGTACTGACGGCCTTGACAGGGCATGCGTGAGCAGGCTCATCTGTGATGAGGAGCACGTCCACTCCTCTGAACGGTTTTTGCTCTGCTCTCCTAACTGGAGCCGCGCGCCGCAGTGAAGAGAGAGAGAGCTAATACAGCAAATGCGCGCTGCTGTCAGGAGAAACCAGATTAGTCAGTCCTTATAGCAAAAGTGAATTTCAGATAACAGCTCAAGCATGACCGCTCCGATCACAGGCCAGTGTTTATGTATACAGAGGAACAATGAAGTGGCCTGGCAATTACTGGAAATAACATTCCTCAAGCTTTCAGGCGATGCCAGGCTGAAAATTGTGGTCAGCGCATGTGGGAGAAGCAACATCCGCTCGGAATTCATCGCCGCTATTGTAATTAAACCGCATATTCTGTCTCTCTTTCTCCAGGCGAAGTGTGCAGCTCTTTAAACCCCCGTGAACATGTCAGACCATATGACTAGGAATTCTCTCAGGTAGAATCTTCTCAATTCTATCCCTGGAATCAAACCATCAAGGGGATATAATGTCACACCCGCTGTCCTGACCCTGATGGTTGTGGCGGATGCTCAGCTGCTGAGTTCCGTCCAACTCTTTTGGAACCTGTAGACTGTAGCCCACCAAGATCCTCTGTCCATGGAATATTCCAGGCAAAAATACTGGCGGGGGTTGTCATTCCCTTCTCCAGGGGATCTTCCCCACCCAGAAATCAAACCGGCGTCTCCTGCATCGCAGGCAGAGTCTTTACCACTGAGCCACCTGGGAAGCCCTGAGCTGGATGGTAACTTGTCAATAAATCACACCCATCTTTACTGTTTGCAAACCTACCATTTAGACTAGTAAAAAAGAAGGATTCATCAGCAACAGAGGAGAAAAATTAATTTCATTGGTAAAAGCAGCACATCAAGACACAGATCCAGTTTTTCACTTACTAACTCTGAAATGTTTAATGCTTACCATGCAATGTCCATACTGTTGTGGAAAATCAGGTCTGCATTATTAATAAACACAGTAAACGTTGAGAGGGCCTGACCTCAAGCTGCCTGATTTCACATCCTACCAGTTGGGTAACCTTGGGCAAGTTGCTTAACCTCACAGCACCTCAGTTTCCTCAACAGAAAATGAGGACAAGGATTGTGTCTGCTCCCCTGTGCCATAGTGAGGGCTAAACTTTAAAATGCAGAATAAAGTATTTAGTAGGGCCTGCCATCCTGTGCACACCAGCTGTTATGTGTATTAACACTGTCATGTTGCAAACATGACCTCATAGACTGCTCAAGCATAACTCAAACTATATTATGTTTGCAACCACCTCAGAATGTGTCTGTTTGTGGAGTCAAGACTCCACACTTCCACTGCAGGAGATGTGGGTTCAGTCCCTGGTCGGGAAGTTCCACATGCTGCAAGGTGTGGCCACCAAAAACAAAAAACCCTCAAGATTAAAAGGTAACAATGATATTTTTCTCATTTTCCAAAAAAAAATTCTTTACATTATTGTATCGTTGACAAAAGGGAGGCAAAAGTATATATACAATTCTTGTTGCTAAAGTTTGTTGAAAGAATTTTATTTCCTGAGTGACTATTTACAACTTCAGAGAACAAGAAGCATGGGAAGCATCCTAATCTCCCTGACAATGAGAAAGAAAAATCAAATGCATTCTACCAATTAGAGATTTGATCTGGTTGACAAAGTCACCTTTTAAGGAGCAAATATCCAATAGCAGATATTTCCTGTTAGGCATTCACAGGTTAGTATGAATTATTTAAACCTCACAGACCAACATCTTGTGAAAACCAGAGGTTCTCCGTTGATAACATTTTTGATAAAGGAATAAAAGAGGAATTTGTCAGTGATCCCTGGGTCTTGAAGTGTAGTGGGCTTTTTTTTTTTTTTAATGAGGAATTTTAGACAGCCAGCAAATGTGTGTTAAGTCGCTTCAGTCATGTCCTATTCCCTGCGACCCCGTGAGCTGTAGCCCACCAGAGTCCTCTATTCATGGGGTTTTCCAGGCCAGAATACTGGAGTGGGTTGCCATGCCCTCCTCCAGGGAATCTTTTCAACCCAGGGATCAAACCTACGTCTCTTGTATCTCCTGCATTGGCAGGCCACGCTCTTTACCGCTAGCGCCACCTGGGAAACCCTGAGACAGTCAGAAATCTCCACAAATGCTGTGCTAAACGGGTGGGTACCTTGGGCAAAGTTGCTTAACCTCACAGCACCTCAGTTTCCTCAACAGAAAATGAGGACAAGGATTGTGTCTGCTCCCCTGTGCCATAGTGAGGGCTAAACTTTAAAATGCAGAATAAAGTATTTAGTAGGGCCTGCCATCCTGTGCACACCAGCTGTTATGTGTATTAACACTGTCATGTTGCAAACATGACCTCATAGACTGCTCAAGCATAACTCAAACTATATTATGTTTGCAACCACCTCAGAATGTGTCTGTTTGTGGAGTCAAGACTCCACACTTCCACTGCAGGAGATGTGGGTTCAGTCCCTGGTCGGGAAGTTCCACATGCTGCAAGGTGTGGCCACCAAAAACAAAAACCCTCAAGATTAAAAGGTAACAATGATTTTTTTCTCATTTTCCAAAAAAAAATTCTTTACATTATTGTATCGTTGACAAAAGGGAGGCAAAAGTATATATACAATTCTTGTTGCTAAAGTTTGTTGAAAGAATTTTATTTCCTGAGTGACTATTTACAACTTCAGAGAACAAGAAGCATGGGAAGCATCCTAATCTCCCTGACAATGAGAAAGAAAAATCAAATGCATTCTACCAATTAGAGATTTGATCTGGTTGACAAAGTCACCTTTTAAGGAGCAAATATCCAATAGCAGATATTTCCTGTTAGGCATTCACAGGTTAGTATGAATTATTTAAACCTCACAGACCAACATCTTGTGAAAACCAGAGGTTCTCCGTTGATAACATTTTTGATAAAGGAATAAAAGAGGAATTTGTCAGTGATCCCTGGGTCTTGAAGTGTAGTGGGCTTTTTTTTTTTTTTAATGAGGAATTTTAGACAGCCAGCAAATGTGTGTTAAGTCGCTTCAGTCATGTCCTATTCCCTGCGACCCCGTGAGCTGTAGCCCACCAGAGTCCTCTATTCATGGGGTTTTCCAGGCCAGAATACTGGAGTGGGTTGCCATGCCCTCCTCCAGGGAATCTTTTCAACCCAGGGATCAAACCTACGTCTCTTGTATCTCCTGCATTGGCAGGCCACGCTCTTTACCGCTAGCGCCACCTGGGAAACCCTGAGACAGTCAGAAATCTCCACAAATGCTGTGCTGTTGGCTTGAGTGAGTCATCACAAATACATGTACCTTCCCCTATGGAACAATATACAGAAATGTTTCTATTCTCACGTGACCCTCTTCAAGTCTCTCCTCCAATTATTCACAATTTTTGATATCATATACTCTTCATGTTGTTTCCTAAAACCGTGTCCCTCGACAGGGCTGGGTGTCTCTTTTTGGGGAGGATCAGGGGGCTTAGAAAGACAGTCACGGGGTCAGCCCTCTCCTGGTGTCCCGGAAGCTCCGCGGACGCCGCAGAGTAGACTCCGGCATAGCAAGTCCTGTTTTCCTTTCTGCTGCCTGATCGCAGAACACCCAGTGCTAATGTTTCGCATTATCATAAAACTCGATCGAGGCTAATTAATTTTTTTCCAACTAGGCATTTTGTTTCACTTTCGTTTCCTGAAGTGTCAATGGCAGATACTTTTAAAACTAGTTTCCGTATTTTCAAAAAGGTAAAAAATAATTAAGAGCTATTGAGATTTCTGGTTAAGGGAAATTTCCATAAGTAATGCTCCCAGAGTAATAAAACTCCAGAAGTATGGATAGACTCTAAGCACGACACAAGAGTGGAAATTTAAAAAGGGCAGGGGGCCCTCACACATCTGGCCTTAAGGTGGCTGCCGCTGCTACTCAGTTGCTTCAGTCGTGTCCGACTCTTGTGACCCCGGGGACTGTAGCCCGCCAGGCTCCTCTGTCCATGGGATTCTCCAGGCAAGATGACTGGGGTCGGGTGCAATGCCCTCCTCCAGGGGATCTTTCCAACCCAGGGAACAAACCTGCATCTCCTCTATCTCCTCCATTGGCAGACAGGTTCTTTACCTCTAGTGCCTCCTGGGAAGCCCCCTAAGGTGGCTGCCCACGTTGAATCATCCGAGTGAAAAATGAAGGCCTCTCTCGACCAAAGTGTTTTAAACTCAGGCACTTCCTATCAGTACATTAGCTTCTGAAAGTTTGCATTATGTTGTTTTTCCTCTGTGATATGCACAGAAATGTAGCTGTCTGTGGTAATAAATCTCATCTCTGTCAACTATGGCTATCAATAGTCACAGAAATTTCTGTTTTCGTCTCATGTGGCTGTGATGAGCTTTCACATTTGGCTGCAAGCCTCTTGTCATTTAAGCTGGATTCAGAGGCTATGCAACAATGATAACCATTAACTATTACTTTAACAATATCTGAGACATAGCGCGTAGCCCTCTAGCTTGCTAGTATCAAAAATTGCAGCATCCAAGATGCCGTTTTTCATCTCCATTCAGCATCCCACAACTTCGCTCAGCTTCACCAAATGTATAAAATGTCACCCTAGATCCATCTTTCCAGCCATAAAACCATAATGTTTTTGGATTCACACTACTGTCTCATTCTGGCAGCTGTGTGTATGTGTATGTGTCAAATCCTACTTTTAAAAAAAAATCCTCAGCCCTTCTAGATTCATCTCTATCGTTTACGTTCTTCAAGGATCCAATGACATACTATCTCGCACCTTCTCTGGTTGTCTCTTTTCTGGGTCGAATTCTGTTTCTGAGGTTGGCACCCCTGCTCAAATGGAGCTCACCACTGGCTTTCTTATCAGCACATCCTACAGAGCTCAGGAGACCAGACCACATTTCATTTGCTCTTGTGTCTCTAGCATAGTGACTGCATCCCAGTCAATGCTCACTAGTTTTCACTGAATTGCTGAAGGCCTGAATGAAAGAAAAAAAAAATACCCCACCCCTTCTCTTGGAGAAGTTTGGTATATGGACTAGTTCTCAAGCATCTCAAAAAAAATGATCGTGGATGTAGTTTTGAACATAATGACCTTGGAGTAATTTAAAAAATGGGAGGGTAGAGTCTCTATGTGTGACAGAGAACAGCTACCGTTCTGTTTTCCTTACACATTACTCTCACAAGCCTTTTGTGCATTCTTTGTGTTTCTTATGAGATTTAAACAACGGATCACATGTCCACTCTCCCCTAGTCTTGTCCCAAGTTGGACTTCACACTTAGCACGCTCTGCACACTCCACTTGGCAGGTTCTCTGGTTTCCATCATTCAAACAACTTCTGAAATTCTATTTCCTCCATCAAGCCTCTGACTAATTGGAAAAGAGGCAGCAACTTCCCCTAGAAGGGCAGTTCCCGCCCTAGTATTGCCACAGAAGTCTACACTGAGGGCCAGATTCCCCTAGGAACCGACACATCGCTCTGAAGTTTCACTTTACATGGAGTTTTACATGGAGTTCTCTAAAGAGGTCAATTCAGAGAATAGAGAACTGTGAACAGTACCTTGACCATTTCCCTGAACAAATAGGAGCTTAGTAAATGCTTTAGAAAAAGAAAAACCGAGATGTTAACATTTTCTAATTCAAATGTCTTCTTTAATTCCACTTCAACTAGAGTCGATGATTCAATAATAATTCAATAACTTTCAAGATGAATCTTTTTGGTGCCCTTGTCTGCTACGACTGCTGATCAGGCACAGTGAACAATTGATACTCTTCCCAGTAGCACTGTCTGGTGCCATTAATTTGTAAAGCTTGGGGAGAGCCGGGACAATAGGGGTAAGTGTTAGTCTCTCAGGCATGTCTGACTCTTTGTGACCCTATGGCCTGTGGCTCGCCAGGCTCCTCTGTCCACGGGACTCTACAGGCAAGAACACTGGAGTGGGTAGCCATTCCTTCATCCAGGGATCTTTCAGACCTAGACACTGAACCTGGGTCTCCCGCCACTGTAAGGAGATTCTTTGCCGTCTTTGCCACCAAGGCGATTAATTTGTAAAGCATAGGGAGATCCAAGATAATAGAGGTTAGTCTTATACCAAATTATGGAGGTTCATTCCCTCCCAAAATACTCACTTCTTACTCAAATTTCACAAATGAGGAGATTCTGACAGCTCATCCAGATCAAAAATTTTACATTTGATCAAATGGCAGATCCCAGGCTGAAAGCCATACCCCTCCAGCAGTCAGTCTTTCAACTCAGGCACATCCTCTCACCTCAAAGAAGCACATTAGGGTAAAATTCATGAGGAATAATTTGTCTAGGTCACATATGGCTCCTTTTTATTCTTTGATTTCTGAAGTTGGAATCAACCGGCATCAATATCCCTACGAAGACTCTAAAGTTATAGGGCCTTTGGTCTGTTCAAAATACAATGGGATCCAGAAAAAGACTGACATAGTAGATTTCAATGTCTTTTCAACACCTTTCCTGAGGACACACCTTTTTTTAATAAGATGCCATTATTCTGTACATCTACAAATGCAAGCCACTGACATGCATTGATACGCTGTGTGAATGCTTCTTTGATCCTTTGCAAACTGCTATAGTAACCAGAAAGCAAAAGGAAAATGAGCAGAGGGAAGCCCTGAGGAACAGTGCTTTATAAATCAGAATTTCCATGCAATTTATAGATGAGTTCACTGGGTACCATGGTAGAATATGAATGCATAGCAACAGAAGGACAAGAGCTCATCATTTTCATAACTAAAATGTGCTACACAAAGTATCTGTCTTCATGTAACATATTGGGACTTCCCCAGTGGTCCAGTGGCTCTGCATTCCCACTGAGGGTCCCAAGTTCAATCACTGGTCACAGAACTTGACCCCACATGTGGAAACTAAGAAGTAGTGCAACCAAATAAATAAATAAATGTAACTTGCTGAGATCTCTTACTTCTTCGGACGTATGGAGGCAGATACTTCCTTTATTTAAGCCATTTCCTAATCATGTATTGGACTTGCCTGATGGCTAGGTGGTAAAGAATCTGCCTGTTAATGTAGAAGACTAGGGCTTAATCCCTAAGTTGAGAAGATTCCCTGGAGAAAGAAATAGCAACTGACTCCGGTTTTGTTGACTGGAAAAGCCCACGGACAGAGGAGCTCTGAGGGCTACAGTCCATGGGGTCACAAAAGAGTCAGACACAACTTAACGACTAAACAGCAACAACAATCAGGTATTACATGCCAAACCTTCTTACTCAAATTTCACAAATAAAATTCTGACAGCTCATCCAGATCAAAAATTTTACATTTGATCAAATGGCAGATCCCAGGCTGAAAGCCATACCCCTCCAGCAGTCAGTCTTTCAACTCAGGCACATCCTCTCACCTCAAAGAAGCACATTAGGGTAAAATTCATGAGGAATAATTTGTCTAGGTCACATATGGCTCCTTTTTATTCTTTGATTTCTGAAGTTGGAATCAACCGGCATCAATATCCCTACGAAGACTCTAAAGTTATAGGGCCTTTGGTCTGTTCAAAATACAATGGGATCCAGAAAAAGACTGACATAGTAGATTTCAATGTCTTTTCAACACCTTTCCTGAGGACACACCTTTTTTTAATAAGATGCCATTATTCTGTACATCTACAAATGCAAGCCACTGACATGCATTGATACGCTGTGTGAATGCTTCTTTGATCCTTTGCAAACTGCTATAGTAACCAGAAAGCAAAAGGAAAATGAGCAGAGGGAAGCCCTGAGGAACAGTGCTTTATAAATCAGAATTTCCATGCAATTTATAGATGAGTTCACTGGGTACCATGGTAGAATATGAATGCATAGCAACAGAAGGACAAGAGCTCATCATTTTCATAACTAAAATGTGCTACACAAAGTATCTGTCTTCATGTAACATATTGGGACTTCCCCAGTGGTCCAGTGGCTCTGCATTCCCACTGAGGGTCCCAAGTTCAATCACTGGTCACAGAACTTGACCCCACATGTGGAAACTAAGAAGTAGTGCAACCAAATAAATAAATAAATGTAACTTGCTGAGATCTCTTACTTCTTCGGACGTATGGAGGCAGATACTTCCTTTATTTAAGCCATTTCCTAATCATGTATTGGACTTGCCTGATGGCTAGGTGGTAAAGAATCTGCCTGTTAATGTAGAAGACTAGGGCTTAATCCCTAAGTTGAGAAGATTCCCTGGAGAAAGAAATAGCAACTGACTCCGGTTTTGTTGACTGGAAAAGCCCACGGACAGAGGAGCTCTGAGGGCTACAGTCCATGGGGTCACAAAAGAGTCAGACACAACTTAACGACTAAACAGCAACAACAATCAGGTATTACATGCCATTTTTGTAACTGTATTTCTGGCTGTTGGATGAGTGCAATGAAGCCGAGGAATACACCTGAAACAAGTTCCACCACTTCTAAAATAGCCGAAAGGGGAAACAAGGAAGGTAGCCAGCATTTGACATCATTTGATTCCAAAAGTAAAGAGTCTGTCCTTCACTAAATGCTTGATTGGATCTAGTGGAGTTTTCAGTTTGTTTTGTACCAACCTCAGTGACTAGTCTTTACTATATTAGCTTTATTGACATATAATTTACATGGCATATAGATCATTCATTTCAAGTAGGCACCTCAGTGGATTTTAGAATAACCACAGAGTTGCATACATCCCTAGTATCTTTTTTATCTGGCTGTTTTAGAAATTTATGAAGTAGCTATCCATATACATTGAAATCTTAGGGAATTCATTCAAGCCATATTAAGGTTTAAGTATATATGCCAAAGTATTTGTTGCTTTTTGCATTTTATGAAGAAAATGAGATTTTAGCATATTCAATTAGACTAATAATTGCTAGTATTTATAGAGAATAGGCATACCAATGGAGCTGGTATGTAAAATGTTAGGTGTGTTACCGCATTATCTCATTTCATCATCAGAACACCCCTATGAGATAAATACTATGATCAGCCCCTCTTTATAAAAAGTTAAGAGAACCAAGATCAAGTTGCTTTGCTTTGTCCAAGGTGAGCTGAAGGAGGTGGCAACAGAACCACCCACATTCATATAATCCTACCTACCAAGCCCATACTTCCTTGCCTCAATTTTTTTTTTTTTTTTGCCTCTCCTATTACAAATTAACAACCTCTATGAAGGTGAGTGATGGATTTGTTTCTCAAGGGCACCATACAAAGAAATAATACCTCAGGGAGAAAGAAGTGAAGTGTGGCGCAGCCCGTCAGTGTTGTTCAGGAGCTCAGTCATGTCCAGCTCTTTAAGACCCCATGGACTGCAGCACACCAGGCTCCCCTGCCCTCCATTGTCTCCCAGAGTTAGCTCAAACTCATATCCATCAAATCGGTGAGGCTAGCTAAGAATCCCATCCTCTGCTGCCCCCTCCTCCTCCTCCCTTCAGTCTTTCCCAGCATCAAGGTCTTTTCCAGTGAGTCAGCTCTTCATACCAGCTGGCCCAAGCACTGGAGCTTCAGTTTCAGCATCAGTCCTTCCAATGAATATTCAGGCTTGATACTCTTTAGAATTAACTAGTTTGATCTTCTTGGCTTCAAAAACTATGGCTTTTCTGATTATTAGCTTTGTGATTTTCAGGCAAGTCAGAAACTTCATTGTTCTTTACTTTCCTCACTTCTAAATGAGATATTGGGGGACTTCCCTGGTGGTCCAGTGGTAAAGAAATTGCTTTCCAATGCAGGGGATGTAGCTCAATTCCTGGTTGGGAAATTAAGATTCCCACATGCCACTGGGCAGCTAAGCCACAACTAAATAAGCCTGTGTATCACAATGAAGACCCAGCACAGCCCAGGAAAAAAAAAAAAAAACACTCCATACAGTAAGATATTGGTATTGATGTTAGATTAAATTAATTAAGAATCAGCACAGAGTCAGTACTCGATACTTTATCTTTTCTAGTAGACAGAAACCTGCTTTGTTTACAGGGGAAAGAATGTTTACAGCTATCTAGATAAAAGAATATAGTCTGATTTTCTCAAGGAATGTGGTAGCTTCTGGGAACCTACCATTTTTCTATTTCAAATCTGATGCAAGCTGTAGAAGCATTAAAATTATTCTAGCAATGTCCTATGAACAGTTGCAATGAGTAATTTTTTGAATTGCAAAGTAGTGGTTCTCATTCTCTGGAAGGTTAGGGCACCTTGAAGATTCTGGTAAAAGTTATGTATCTTCTTCAGATAAATTCAAACATGCATACAGGTAAGCTTTTGCATATAACTTCAAGTTTCCAGAGAGCCTTGAAGCTCACAAATCCTCACCAAATAAAATCCCTGATTTAGAGGGATATGACTGAGACAGAAAACCCGTGTTCTTTGTGCCCTTGCTAACCAGTGAAATGATCCTGCAAAAGATTTTTCAACATGCCCAAATTAAGTGTTCTTTTTCCCACCTTAAAATAAGAGGATTGGGGTGGATGATCTCTAAAATTCCTTTTAACCCTTATTCTATAATTCTAACTTCTGAATTACATAACAAGTTCTGTTAACCAACCAATTTCAGTAATTTATTAGTCTTCTCCCTAGGATTCTTAATTAATATTGATCTTCCTTTAGCTAGTGCTGCCAATTCTGAAGAAAATGGAATATTACCTTAATCTTTATAGGCATCTTCTAGATTTTGAATTTATAATTTACTGCCCAATTTCATCCAAGTTTATACAAATGAAATTTACATATTTATGTGTTCTATCAGCTATTTGATTATTAATGCACAAATTATGATCTGAGCTGCCTACAAATACAGTCCATGGGTAGCAATTTAATTTCTACCTCAGGTGATACTGTCATCTTTAACCCAAAACTAATTTGGTAGATTAAAGATGGGGATGGGAGAAAGACTAGACACTATTTGTCAGTCCATGATTTCAGGGAGGACCCTCATGACTTGTTAAGCTTTAAGTGTAGTTGTTCTGATAATAATAAGATGCCAGTTTTACAATCCTGTGTATCTACAAAACCCTACCATATACATCATCTCAATGATCCTGGTCTTTTATTTTTCTTTTACTCTGGAGTAAATTTAGATTTACAGGAAAGTCACCAAAATGACACAGAGAGTCCCTTGTAGACTCTTCACCTAGCCCAAACCCTTAAATGATCAAAAGATTTGAGGGAAATTATAGGAAATGTGGTAGCTTCTGGGAACCTACCATTTTTCTATTTCAAATCTGATGCAAGCTGTAGAAGCATTAAAATTATTCTAGCAATGTCCTATGAACAGTTGCAATGAGTAATTTTTTGAATTGCAAAGTAGTGGTTCTCATTCTCTGGAAGGTTAGGGCACCTTGAAGATTCTGGTAAAAGTTATGTATCTTCTTCAGATAAATTCAAACATGCATACAGGTAAGCTTTTGCATATAACTTCAAGTTTCCAGAGAGCCTTGAAGCTCACAAATCCTCACCAAAAAAAATCCCTGATTTAGAGGGATATGACTGAGACAGAAAACCCGTGTTCTTTGTGCCCTTGCTAACCAGTGAAATGATCCTGCAAAAGATTTTTCAACATGCCCAAATTAAGTGTTCTTTTTCCCACCTTAAAATAAGAGGATTGGGGTGGATGATCTCTAAAATTCCTTTTAACCCTTATTCTATAATTCTAACTTCTGAATTACATAACAAGTTCTGTTAACCAACCAATTTCAGTAATTTATTAGTCTTCTCCCTAGGATTCTTAATTAATATTGATCTTCCTTTAGCTAGTGCTGCCAATTCTGAAGAAAATGGAATATTACCTTAATCTTTATAGGCATCTTCTAGATTTTTGAATTTATAATTTACTGCCCAATTTCATCCAAGTTTATACAAATGAAATTTACATATTTATGTGTTCTATCAGCTATTTGATTATTAATGCACAAATTATGATCTGAGCTGCCTACAAATACAGTCCATGGGTAGCAATTTAATTTCTACCTCAGGTGATACTGTCATCTTTAACCCAAAACTAATTTGGTAGATTAAAGATGGGGATGGGAGAAAGACTAGACACTATTTGTCAGTCCATGATTTCAGGGAGGACCCTCATGACTTGTTAAGCTTTAAGTGTAGTTGTTCTGATAATAATAAGATGCCAGTTTTACAATCCTGTGTATCTACAAAACCCTACCATATACATCATCTCAATGATCCTGGTCTTTTATTTTTCTTTTACTCTGGAGTAAATTTAGATTTACAGGAAAGTCACCAAAATGACACAGAGAGTCCCTTGTAGACTCTTCACCTAGCACCCCTTAATGTTACCCTCTTACTACAGTGCATTTATCAAAACTAAGAAATTAACCTTTCTTGGAGTTCCCTGATGAATCAGATGGTAAAGAATATGCCTGCAATGCAGGAGATCTGAGTTCAATCTCTGGGTTGGGAAGATCCCCTGGAGGAGGGAATGGCAGCCCACTCCAGGATTCTTTCTTGGAGAATTCCATGGACAGAGGAACCTGGCAGGCAGAATTTCCATGGGGCCACCAAGAGTCAGACAGGCTAAGCAACTTCCACTTTACCACTTTACCATACTATTAACTAAATACAGTTTTCTCAAATTCCAACGGTTTGCCACAAATGTCCTTTCCTGTTCTGGGATCCAGTTCAGAACACCAAATATGGCATTTATTCATCATGCCTCCGTCGTCTCCTTGGATCTGGCCAGTCTTTGTCTTTATTTGTTTTTCATGACATAGTACTTTTGAAGAGTACGGATCTGGTGTTTCGTAGAATGGCTGCCAATTGTGTTTGATGTTTACTTATGATTAGATTGAGTTATATTTTTTAGGGAGGAGTAGCACAGAGGTAAAATATTTGATTTGTTACATATGACTGCATGGGGGGGTGGTAATATCAACGTCACCTGTCACCGGTGCTGTTGACTTTGATTGCTTGGTTATGACTGTATTGGCCAGTTTTCCCCACGTTAGAGATACAATACTTCTCTTTCCTTAGCTGATGCATTAGAAACAAGTCATTAAGTATAGTTAGTATTCAAAAGGAGAGTTAATATCAAAGTCCTGGAAGAGGGCTGTGTCTTCATATATAAATTTGGGACTCTTCTAGAGAAAACCACCTTTTAATTTGAAAAAAAATGTATTGGAGCATAGATGGCTTAAAATGCTGTGTTAATTTCTGCTGTGCAGCAAAGTGAATCAGTTATGCAAACACATAGAGTCATTTTTTTTTTTAGATTCTTTTCCCACGTAGGTCATCACAGAGCATTGAGAAGCATTCCCTGTGCTATGCAGTAGGTCCTTATTAGTCATCTGCTTTACATAAAAGTAGTGCATATTTCTCAGTGTCCCAATCTATCCCTTTTAAAGCCCACACCACTATTTCCAACTGTATAAAAGGTGAAAGGTTTATAGGCTCTGAAGAGAAGCCCAAGTTCCACCTGTATATAGATGAAGACTGGACTCAGACTGACCAAATCGCATAGCACAGGCATAGTAGAGCTCGTCTGCAAAATCAGCTCTTCTAATTCCAAATCCATTCATATTTTTCCATGACTCAGTAGCATCTCTGGGGTCTCAAAGAGACAGACACTACTTAGCCACTGAACAACAGCAACAGCATGTCTGTTTAGATAAAATTGTTTGCCTTATGTCTTAGGAGGAGTACAGCGACATGCACCTCAACGTTTGACTTGACAGCTGAGATCCTTTTTAGCCGATGTCATTTGAATGCAGCTAGAAGGGTCAATGCGTTTTCCAAGTGCTACTCCTAAGGTGTGGTGCATGACCTGGGAAGACTCTGGTTTCCTCGGGATCCACTACATTTTCATTCCAGGAACCAGTCAGCCTCCTCAAACATAGTCTTCTTCTAGAAGACTATCCAATCAAGATAGAGACTTCATCTTTATAGCATTAATAAAATGCAGAACAAACACTTTTAGTCCTTCTCTCAGATAAAAGCCCTTAAAGTCAGTTTGTTACTGACCAAGATGCATATCCATCAATATGGACTTCCAGATCTGCACAGAATGATCTGAATTACCTAAGCAATCCAGGCAAACTTATGGATAGAGGCCGTTCCCAGTCAAATGTCCGTGGTGTGCTGCACTCCGCCTTAGGCTTGGGTGAGGCGTCAGCTGGTAATGATTTTCAGTGGTGGCATGGAGAGGCCACATTGTAACAGGTGACAGAAAAGGGAAAGATTCTGTATCCGATTACTCATTCCCAGGAGTCACCCCTGGGACTAGACTTCCCACGTGTGAAGCTCAGAAATCCATAGCCATTTTAAAACTAGCGTTTCAGCCAGCACAATTGCTTGTCTCATCAGTCCCTCAAGTAATGTTTTAGCACTCCCTGCCCATGGTGATTCACTCAGCCTGGGGGAGAGTAATCCAGAATGACAGCGTCTCCGCCCACCGGACCCTTGCATTCTAATACAAAGAAAACAGACCCCACAAGATGGGAGACATTCCATCCCCACACAGAAAAGAGGACTTTTTTAGGTTGGCTGTGCAGGGGGTTCTTAGCCTCCATTGTCTACATTAGAGGGGTGTGTGTGTGTGTGAAAGACTTAAGAGGCAAAATTACAAGCATTGAAAATTTAAGGAACCAGGGTAAGGAAACAAAGTTTGATGGCTATTAATTTCAATATTCAATGACTCAGTAGCATCTCTGGGGTCTCAAAGAGACAGACACTACTTAGCCACTGAACAACAGCAACAGCATGTCTGTTTAGATAAAATTGTTTGCCTTATGTCTTAGGAGGAGTACAGCGACATGCACCTCAACGTTTGACTTGACAGCTGAGATCCTTTTTAGCCGATGTCATTTGAATGCAGCTAGAAGGGTCAATGCGTTTTCCAAGTGCTACTCCTAAGGTGTGGTGCATGACCTGGGAAGACTCTGGTTTCCTCGGGATCCACTACATTTTCATTCCAGGAACCAGTCAGCCTCCTCAAACATAGTCTTCTTCTAGAAGACTATCCAATCAAGATAGAGACTTCATCTTTATAGCATTAATAAAATGCAGAACAAACACTTTTAGTCCTTCTCTCAGATAAAAGCCCTTAAAGTCAGTTTGTTACTGACCAAGATGCATATCCATCAATATGGACTTCCAGATCTGCACAGAATGATCTGAATTACCTAAGCAATCCAGGCAAACTTATGGATAGAGGCCGTTCCCAGTCAAATGTCCGTGGTGTGCTGCACTCCGCCTTAGGCTTGGGTGAGGCGTCAGCTGGTAATGATTTTCAGTGGTGGCATGGAGAGGCCACATTGTAACAGGTGACAGAAAAGGGAAAGATTCTGTATCCGATTACTCATTCCCAGGAGTCACCCCTGGGACTAGACTTCCCACGTGTGAAGCTCAGAAATCCATAGCCATTTTAAAACTAGCGTTTCAGCCAGCACAATTGCTTGTCTCATCAGTCCCTCAAGTAATGTTTTAGCACTCCCTGCCCATGGTGATTCACTCAGCCTGGGGGAGAGTAATCCAGAATGACAGCGTCTCCGCCCACCGGACCCTTGCATTCTAATACAAAGAAAACAGACCCCACAAGATGGGAGACATTCCATCCCCACACAGAAAAGAGGACTTTTTTAGGTTGGCTGTGCAGGGGGTTCTTAGCCTCCATTGTCTACATTAGAGGGGTGTGTGTGTGTGTGAAAGACTTAAGAGGCAAAATTACAAGCATTGAAAATTTAAGGAACCAGGGTAAGGAAACAAAGTTTGATGGCTATTAATTTCAATATTCAATTTCATGACTTCTCTCCTGTGCCTAACACAACAAATATAGATGTTTTACTCATGGGGAAAGACCCTGATGCTGGGAAGACTGAAGGCAGGAGGAGAAGAGAGCAACAGATGAGAGGGTTGGATGGCATCACTGATTCAATGGACAAGAGTTTGAGCAAATTCCAGGCAATAGTGAAGGGCAGGGAAGCCTGGTGCTATGGGGTTGCAAACAGTTGGACACAACTGAGTAACTCCGCAACAAGGTGGAAGCATCAAGTGTGGAAGCTGACACAGACTCACGCTGCATACATCACGTTACAATTCTCATCTCTGTATTTTCTGCCC
Source organism: Tragulus kanchil (assembly GCA_022376925.1). NCBI lineage: Eukaryota > Metazoa > Chordata > Mammalia > Artiodactyla > Tragulidae > Tragulus > Tragulus kanchil. Next base: position 7,209,117 of record JAIOJX010000005.1, read on the forward strand.
TCCTGCACCCAGATGCCTTGTCCTGCAAGTATCTTTAATATGCCTGAAGCATGGCATCACATTTCCTACAGAGAGGAAATGGTCTGGATTTGGCGTTTCTGTTGAGAGAGCTTGGACCTACTTTTCGGTGGATGTTCTCTCTCTCTTCAGGGTAATGAAAACAGCTAGTTGTGGAGTCAAAGAGTCAGCTCAGCAGGATATTGTCTTTCTCAGCCTTGATTTTCTGGCCTGTAGGATGTAGATAATATTTATAAATTTATTGTAAGAATTTCAATAAGGCATGTCTAAAAATATTTTATGAATTGTGGAATACTTTTCAACTTCCCAGTGGCTCAGTGGTAAGGAATCCTCTTGCCAATGCAGGAGACACAGGTTCGATCCCTGGGTTGGGAAGATCCCTTGGAGAAGGAAATAGCAACCCACTCCAGGATTCTTGCCTGAAGACTACCATGGTCAGAGAAGCCTGGAGGGCTACAGTTTTGGGGTTACAAAGAGTTGGACATGAACGAGGCGATTTAGCATGCCCATATACGTGAATTTGCAGTCTAATTCTAGTTTTCTGCATCTGTAACTAAGCTTACGTCTAGCTCCTTTTTGGGAGAGTAATCCAGAATGACACCCCCATTGAAAAAAAAACAGACCCCACAAGATGGGAGACATTCCATCCCCACACAGAAAAGAGGACTTTTTTAGGTTGGCTGTGCAGGGGGTTCTTAGCCTCCATTGTCTACATTAGAGGGGTGTGTGTGTGTGTGAAAGACTTAAGAGGCAAAATTACAAGCATTGAAAATTTAAGGAACCAGGGTAAGGAAACAAAGTTTGATGGCTATTAATTTCAATATTCAATTTCATGACTTCTCTCCTGTGCCTAACACAACAAATATAGATGTTTTACTCATGGGGAAAGACCCTGATGCTGGGAAGACTGAAGGCAGGAGGAGAAGAGAGCAACAGATGAGAGGGTTGGATGGCATCACTGATTCAATGGACAAGAGTTTGAGCAAATTCCAGGCAATAGTGAAGGGCAGGGAAGCCTGGTGCTATGGGGTTGCAAACAGTTGGACACAACTGAGTAACTCCGCAACAAGGTGGAAGCATCAAGTGTGGAAGCTGACACAGACTCACGCTGCATACATCACGTTACAATTCTCATCTCTGTATTTTCTGCCCTCCTGCACCCAGATGCCTTGTCCTGCAAGTATCTTTAATATGCCTGAAGCATGGCATCACATTTCCTACAGAGAGGAAATGGTCTGGATTTGGCGTTTCTGTTGAGAGAGCTTGGACCTACTTTTCGGTGGATGTTCTCTCTCTCTTCAGGGTAATGAAAACAGCTAGTTGTGGAGTCAAAGAGTCAGCTCAGCAGGATATTGTCTTTCTCAGCCTTGATTTTCTGGCCTGTAGGATGTAGATAATATTTATAAATTTATTGTAAGAATTTCAATAAGGCATGTCTAAAAATATTTTATGAATTGTGGAATACTTTTCAACTTCCCAGTGGCTCAGTGGTAAGGAATCCTCTTGCCAATGCAGGAGACACAGGTTCGATCCCTGGGTTGGGAAGATCCCTTGGAGAAGGAAATAGCAACCCACTCCAGGATTCTTGCCTGAAGACTACCATGGTCAGAGAAGCCTGGAGGGCTACAGTTTTTGGGGTTACAAAGAGTTGGACATGAACGAGGCGATTTAGCATGCCCATATACGTGAATTTGCAGTCTAATTCTAGTTTTCTGCATCTGTAACTAAACTTTCGTCTAGCTCCTTTTTTAATTTGCAAAATAGTTACAAGTTCTTCACAGTTACATACAATCCAAAAATGTATAGAGAATCAGAGACAAGAGATAAATTCTGCTTGTTTAAAATTATTTGGGCATAAAACATGAAAATTCATGAAAAAATAAAACACCTCAAGGACAAGAATCCCTTCTGAATCTTTCACTCTGTGTATAACTGGATTCAATGCATTTAAGAAAAGAGCATAAAACACATAACAAGAAATTAAAAGACAAGATGAATGCACCCAGGAAAGCTTATATCCAAAAGCATGTATAAAGATACACTTATTAAAAACAAATGCTGTAATTAAGAATGCTCGCCACAGAAACTTGCAACATTTTTTGGTTGAGTGGCAGGCTGCTTTTTCCCTGAAAGTCACAAAAAATCCAAAAGACTGCCCAGACCAAAACACACACCAGCATTACTAGCTGCTTTCTACCCAGAACGATTTGGCTTTGGTGTCTAGGCATTTTGAGATTACCCCATTTATGACAGCAAGTTTTCCTTATTGAGTTTATTCCACAGTGATCCTAAAACTTTGACAATAGAATAAAAATTCTTTCTGCCTTTCCTCTGCTGGGAAAAACACTTAAAGGTAATTGTGCAAAACAAATCATTTTTAACTTCAATGAGTCAAGTTTTACTAAAGCTGAGAACTCAATCAGCCTGTGTGTATGTCAGGCTTCCCAGTGGAGCTTCTTAAAAATATGAAAGTCCAAATTTCAGCCCAGAGGGTTTAATTAATTGTCTGGATCATGCCTGGACATCAGTGCTTTAAAGAGCATTCCCAGGGAGTTTGAATGCATTCAGGTTTGGAGAGAACTGCACGAAAGCTCCCACCCAATTATAAAGGAGTGCTTTCTGGGGAGCATTTGTTCCCAAGAGTATGACACAAGTTCCATCTTCACTGGTCTTCATACTCAACCTTTGAGATCCCCCTGGCCCCTCTCTCCTCACCCACAGTGCTCTGCATCACCCAGGCCAGCAGCTCTTTCACCAAGAGTCAGGTTTGCTCCTGTTTATGTCACGTGTGAATACCTATAATTGGGTGATCTGATTTATATATTCACTACATTAAGCATGGATACAAAAAGAGAAGGAATACTTTCCAGGACAACAGAGATGAAATCATTTTTTAAATAAAGGCAAGTCACCAGGAGAAACTGTTGTCCAAGGAAGTATGGATAAAAACAATTGTAATGACTGGGAAAAGATGACAAAAATCAGGAAAAAAAAATGTAGACTATTTCTGCACTTGTTTTGTTCCACTTTAAAGAAACTGAAGCTGGAAATCACAAATAAAGCTTTAAAAATGTGACTTATCCAGAGAGAGAGAGAGACAGAAGGAATTCAAATCATGTCCAACAGATCAATTAACATTTCTATCCCAGTTGACCTGGACAAGTTCAGGTGCTGTATTGTAGCTCTAGGAAAAAAAAGCATGTGCTTGTGAGTTCAGTTCTGTGATTGAATAAATAATCAGGGACACTAACAAAAATTCTTCTTCCTTCTCCTCCCCCTCATTTTTCTTCCCTGTCATAATTGATGCAAAGAAGACTGAAAGAATTAAGGAATATACCTGTACACCTGCCAAAATAAAGGCTTGAGAACAACACACTGCTTTAGCAAACAACGTCTGAGCAGTTCTATGGATTCAATGGCTTGAGTGGTGATGGAAAAAATCAATGCAAAACTGCAGATTTTTTTTAAATTTAATTTTTTCAATTTTAAAAATTTCTAAACATTTCTTAAGATTTAAAAAAAAATTCTAATTTTCTAAAACATCTCAAATCATTGAAAAAAGAAATTTCCAAGGAAATTAATGGGGTGGAAGCACAGCAAGGGAAAGAAAAACATTTGAGGAAGCAAAGAAGTCCCCCAGTAAAGTGATTTCACCCTTCTGGGGTTTTTCTTAAAGCAGCCACCTGCTATAATTCTCACACTGCCCAGGTCCTGTAATTCAGTAACTCAAAGGGCACTCTTGTGGGTGCACATTAATTCCATAAACAAAAGCCCTTCACTTATCGAAGACAGCAGTTCGTGCACTGCGCGGATTTGGTTCAACAAATATTAAATAATAACCCATTTGAAAAGAAAAAGATAAATATGGGGTGTGTGTGACAAAGGTTCCATTCTGTGTTAATTTTAGCAGACGAAGGTATGTGGCCTTCACAGTGTTTTCTTTCAGTCAGAGTTTAATGCAAAGCCGGATATTTTTTGACAGAGTAAAATCCTTAAAAAACCTCATTTGGACCTTAGGATTGATTTGTCACTATATTTGAAGCCATGGCCTTTGTATTAGACTTAAGAACATGTTAACATTGTAGAACAAGAAGACTTGTTTCTACAAGTAAGTTCTTCATGGAGCTCAGAGGGGCAGGCAGAAATATCTTACCCACAAACACACACACACAGCCACGCACACAAACACATAGACACATGCACACACATGTATGGACACTCAACCACACGCACACACAACCGACCACACATATACACACATGCACACACACACACTCAACCACACATATACATGCACACAGCCTCTTGAGAAACTTTTGAATCCTTTAAAACTTTTTTGAGGCTTTATAATGTAACTAAACAAGGGTAGTTCTTTAGATACATTTCCCCCTCTGTCTGGAATTTCATTATGGGCTCTAAAAGATCTTATTAACCATAACATATGCATGTGAGTGTGTGCTTATTCACTCAGTCGTGTCCAACTCTTTATGATCCTACAGGCTGTAGCCTGCCATGCTCCTCTGTCCATAGGGTTTCCCAGGCAGGAATATTGGAGCAGGTTGCCAGTTTCTGCTCAAGGAGAACTTTCTGACCCAGGGATTGAACCCATGTCTCCTAAATATCCTGCATTACAGGTGGATTCTTTTCCACTGAGCCACCAGGAAAGCCCAACACATGTATACTTACATCCACACAGATATATACATTTGGGTAACAGAATTCTGCAAATAATTATATACTGTGCACTCTGAAAGAATAAAGTTTCTAGGAAATAAGCAAATCACCAGCCTATATCCTGAATGGTGCTTTTGACTTCCACTTTATAGCAAAGGGTCTAAATAACAAGCATGGTGAAATTCATAGCATGTATTAAGGCCCTGCCATTGTAGTAGAATACTAAAACAAGTTCACTGGCACATTAGTCAAAAACACTTTTGAACTCAGATGAGGTGAAAGACTGCGAGCCAGGTGAGGTGAAGCATATAAAGATGTGAAGCATATAAAAGAGATCAAACCAGTCAATCTTAAAGGAATTCAGCCGCTGAAGCTGAAGCTCCAATACTTTGGCCACCTGATGTGAAGAGCCAGTTCAATGGAAGAGACCCCAATGCTGGGAAAGATTGAGCCCAAGAGCAGAAGCAGGTGGCAGAGGATGAGACGGTTGGATGGCATCACCAGTTTAATGGACATGAACTTGGGCAAACTCCAGGAGACAGTGAAGGACAGGGAAGCCTGGTATGCTGCAGTCCATGGGGTCTTGAAGAGTCAGACATTACTTGGTGACTGAACAACACCATAAAGATATTGGTACTGTCCAAAATGTAAGGCACACACGGTCAAGTATTGTCATGTGAAATATGAAGCAAACATCATGAGCTATAGTTTCTTTTTTCTAAGATTCTTTTTTTTGCTACGGACCATTTTTAAAGTCTTAATTGAATTGGTTACGGGGCCATATGTTTATGTTTTGGCTTTGGGGCCATAAGGATGTGAGAGCTTAGTTCCCCAACCAGGGATCATCAACTCGCAACCCCCTACATTGGAAGGCAAAGTCTTAACCACTGAACTGCCAGGGAAGTCCCAGCCATCATTTCTTGAAGGGTAAATCAAGCTGAAGACGGTCAAAACAACTTGCTCAATAGTCAGGCAAACTGGGGGAAACATTTGAAACAGGAGTCCTATCATTGATGCCCAGTCATTCCACATATTTATTTTTGCGATTTTTAAGATTATCATTTACAAAGTTGCCCCAGGGAACATATGCAGACAGTTAAAATTATAATGAATAAACCACTCTTGAAACCACAGTCACACTAATTTATTCACAGTGCCTAAACACTCAGGGTTGGCTTGTTATGGAAGACAACACCCTTTTTTGATGGTATCCCCAAAGGTGTACAGAGCACAACCTGAGCGGCTCTATGAAGCAGACCGACTTGATTTTGTTGATGTATTAACTGCATGCACGTGTACTCAGTCGCTCAGTCACGTCTGACTCTTTGCGTCCCCATGAACTGTAGCCCACCACGGTCCTTTGTTCATGGGAGTCTCCAGGCAAGAATGCTGGAGTGGGTCGCCCTGCCCTCCTCCAGGGGATCTTCCCAATGTGGAGATCAAAACCAGGTCTCCGGCATTGTTGGCAGACTCTTCACCATCTGAGCCACCAGGAAAGCCCAGTAGTGCCTTTACTATGAAAATATTTTTGAGATATACATCATTGCTTTCTGTTGACTGAATGCTTCTTGCTCACATTTCCAAGTTCTCTGAGAGAAAGTAGTTTGGGTGGCAGGTAAATGCCAGGATAGTGGTTATTGAAGAGCATTTTACCAACAATTTCCTCATTTCTAGGCATGCTGAAATCTCTAATTACCCAACTAGTCCATTAAAATGGAGTTTTGTTCCTTTACTGCGAGGTAGAAGACATGTTTAGGATCAAGATTTGCCTCCTATAGAGAAAATGTAAACTCTATGGGAATAATTTATCTTATTTTGAGTAGTGGATTATTGGTTTAATAAATAGAAATAGCTCTATTTCAACTTCATTACATGCCAAGAGCAAACAACCAAAAGGAAGACTTTCCTAGCTGCTTCCAATTATAACAATAAAAGGATTGAGGTTTAGAGCAAATGTTTGTTTAGCTTATTATTATAAAGTAATTTCAACCTAAATATTTTGGTTTATGTCTTCTGTAGCCTCCAAGTGCCTGACACAGCATTTTGCTATAATAACAACTTACAGAAAATTAGAGACTAAAATTAGACAGGAAGATTACACATTTTGGTAACAAATCAAGACCTAATAAAAATATCTGAAATCTCAAAGGATTATTCATTTTTCCAATATATTGAAACAGAATGTCCAGTTTCAAAGATTTTAAGTTTTGTTTAAAGAGCATGTGTTCCGCAATTCAAAAATACATGCAGATATTGGAAAATAGCATTTAGCTAAATTCTTTCAATGGTACAGAATAAATGGACTTCTCCTTTTAAAAAAATACAATTAACCAAATGCCACTGAAACTAAGAGGATCATTTTCAAAGATGGAAAAAGAAATTAGCCCTATCTTTATATTTACATCTCAGAGACAATTTGATTTTCCATGTTAGCTAGTCGCTCAGTCACGTCTGACTCTTTGCGTCCCCATGAACTGTAGCCCACCACGGTCCTTTGTTCATGGGAGTCTCCAGGCAAGAATGCTGGAGTGGGTCGCCCTGCCCTCCTCCAGGGGATCTTCCCAATGTGGAGATCAAAACCAGGTCTCCGGCATTGTTGGCAGACTCTTCACCATCTGAGCCACCAGGAAAGCCCAGTAGTGCCTTTACTATGAAAATATTTTTGAGATATACATCATTGCTTTCTGTTGACTGAATGCTTCTTGCTCACATTTCCAAGTTCTCTGAGAGAAAGTAGTTTGGGTGGCAGGTAAATGCCAGGATAGTGGTTATTGAAGAGCATTTTACCAACAATTTCCTCATTTCTAGGCATGCTGAAATCTCTAATTACCCAACTAGTCCATTAAAATGGAGTTTTGTTCCTTTACTGCGAGGTAGAAGACATGTTTAGGATCAAGATTTGCCTCCTATAGAAAAAATGTAAACTCTATGGGAATAATTTATCTTATTTTGAGTAGTGGATTATTGGTTTAATAAATAGAAATAGCTCTATTTCAACTTCATTACATGCCAAGAGCAAACAACCAAAAGGAAGACTTTCCTAGCTGCTTCCAATTATAACAATAAAAGGATTGAGGTTTAGAGCAAATGTTTGTTTAGCTTATTATTATAAAGTAATTTCAACCTAAATATTTTGGTTTATGTCTTCTGTAGCCTCCAAGTGCCTGACACAGCATTTTGCTATAATAACAACTTACAGAAAATTAGAGACTAAAATTAGACAGGAAGATTACACATTTTGGTAACAAATCAAGACCTAATAAAAATATCTGAAATCTCAAAGGATTATTCATTTTTCCAATATATTGAAACAGAATGTCCAGTTTCAAAGATTTTAAGTTTTGTTTAAAGAGCATGTGTTCCGCAATTCAAAAATACATGCAGATATTGGAAAATAGCATTTAGCTAAATTCTTTCAATGGTACAGAATAAATGGACTTCTCCTTTTAAAAAAATACAATTAACCAAATGCCACTGAAACTAAGAGGGATCATTTTCAAAGATGGAAAAAGAAATTAGCCCTATCTTTATATTTACATCTCAGAGACAATTTGATTTTCCATGTTAGCTAGACACAATGAAGGTAAAAATTAAGCCCTATGAATAATGAAATAGGAGGCTATTGCCATTCTGTTAGTTAGATCAGAGAACAAGGTCAGTGGGAAAAGCAGTGAGCCAGATCTTGGCCTCATACCTGCTTCTGCCCGTTCTTCCGTGGTTAGCAGAAAGGTGTGTGCTAATGTGTGGTCTCTTGAGTTGCTATTGGAGGGTGGAGGGAAGATGGTGAGTCATTTGTTTTCAGAGGAAGAGTGGGACTATTTAAAAATCTAGCCTCCTGAGAGTCCAATATTTTTCCTCTCCAGAATGGCATTTTCCATCCTCCTTGATGTGAGCATCACTTCAGTTAAGGGGCTTCCTTGGTGGCTCAGAAGGTAAAGAATTTGCATGCCAATTAAGAGACTCAAGTTCGAACCCCGGGTCAGGAAGATCCCCTGGAGAAGGAAATGGCTACCCACTCTGGTCTTCTTGCCCGGAGACTCCCTTGGACAGAGCAGCCTGGTAGGCTACTGTTCATGGGGTCACAAAGAGTCAGACATGAGTTAGCCACTGATACACTCAAGGTGCTCACCCCTAAAGAAGCAAACATCTTCCAGCCAAGATCTAGGTCATACAATTCTATAGTGCACACTACTTCAAGACAAATATATTCACCTATAGGACAAATATACATAATAACGTATTAAATAAAATTGTATCATGTAAAACACAGCAAATGTGAGTGAAAAATAAAGAAAATGTTAACAGAACTATGTATGGATGATTTCTTATTTATATGTACGCCTTCCTGTTTAACTGCTTGTGCATAAAATATATTAATATATAATAAATGCATAATTTCAAAGTAGTAGCTTTTACTATTGAAATAAAATAAAAACATAAAAATAATAAATAGCAAAATATAGCAAATTAAAAATAAATAAGGTGCACATAGAAAAGCTCAAAACCTAAAACTAAAGGCAATAATTTTCAATGACAGATTGGACTCCTTTTAAAAAATACAATTAACCAAATGCCACTGAAACTAAGAGGATCATTTTCAAAGATGGAAAAAGAAATTAGCCCTATCTTTATATTTACATCTCAGAGACAATTTGATTTTCCATGTTAGCTAGACACAATGAAGGTAAAAATTAAGCCCTATGAATAATGAAATAGGAGGCTATTGCCATTCTGTTAGTTAGATCAGAGAACAAGGTCAGTGGGAAAAGCAGTGAGCCAGATCTTGGCCTCATACCTGCTTCTGCCCGTTCTTCCGTGGTTAGCAGAAAGGTGTGTGCTAATGTGTGGTCTCTTGAGTTGCTATTGGAGGGTGGAGGGAAGATGGTGAGTCATTTGTTTTCAGAGGAAGAGTGGGACTATTTAAAAATCTAGCCTCCTGAGAGTCCAATATTTTTCCTCTCCAGAATGGCATTTTCCATCCTCCTTGATGTGAGCATCACTTCAGTTAAGGGGCTTCCTTGGTGGCTCAGAAGGTAAAGAATTTGCATGCCAATTAAGAGACTCAAGTTCGAACCCCGGGTCAGGAAGATCCCCTGGAGAAGGAAATGGCTACCCACTCTGGTCTTCTTGCCCGGAGACTCCCTTGGACAGAGCAGCCTGGTAGGCTACTGTTCATGGGGTCACAAAGAGTCAGACATGAGTTAGCCACTGATACACTCAAGGTGCTCACCCCTAAAGAAGCAAACATCTTCCAGCCAAGATCTAGGTCATACAATTCTATAGTGCACACTACTTCAAGACAAATATATTCACCTATAGGACAAATATACATAATAACGTATTAAATAAAATTGTATCATGTAAAACACAGCAAATGTGAGTGAAAAATAAAGAAAATGTTAACAGAACTATGTATGGATGATTTCTTATTTATATGTACGCCTTCCTGTTTAACTGCTTGTGCATAAAATATATTAATATATAATAAATGCATAATTTCAAAGTAGTAGCTTTTACTATTGAAATAAAATAAAAACATAAAAATAATAAATAGCAAAATATAGCAAATTAAAAATAAATAAGGTGCACATAGAAAAGCTCAAAACCTAACAAAACTAGCAAAGGCCTTTATGAACTACGTTTATGCTTTTAACATACAACACAACACCACACACACAAACACAGACCTAACAAATATCCCATGTCAGCTAAGAAACCACCTAAGCTTCCTGACATGATCTCCAGGAATTTTCCAGCTCTGTTCCTGGAACGTTGTTCTCAGTCATTCAGTCTCAATAATATCTATTCATGTTTATCTCAGCCTAGACAACATTTCTCCAAAAGGCCTTTGCTGGCCACCAACCTCCCAAGAGAGATATGCTCCCATGTATGCTAACACTTCCCCACACTTACTCCTGACATAGCTCTTGCCACATTATTTTATAATGCTATTTCCTCTACACTGAATCCCAGTTTCTTGAAGATATTTTGCTGAGAAAGTGAGAGGCATGTGCTCAGTTGTGTCTGACTCTTTTCAACCCCACATCTGATTCTTTTTAACCCCACCAGTCTCCTCTGCCCATGGAATTTCCCAGGCAAGAATACTGGAGTGGGTTGCAATTTCCTATTCCAGGGGTTCTTCCCAACCCAAAGAGTGAACCCACCTGTCCTGTATCTCCTACACTGGCAGGCGGATTCTTTACCACTAGTGCCACTGGGAAGCCCATTTTGCTCAGACTTGTTCTCAGAGAAAACAGCAAATGCTTGGCACATAGTCAGAACTCAATGAATACTTGTAGAAAGAATGAGTAAACAGAGACTTTTCAGAAGTGACTGTTTAAATCTAAACCTTGATAAGGGAAAACACAGCAAATGTGAGTGAAAAATAAAGAAAATGTTAACAGAACTATGTATGGATGATTTCTTATTTATATGTACGCCTTCCTGTTTAACTGCTTGTGCATAAAATATATTAATATATAATAAATGCATAATTTCAAAGTAGTAGCTTTTACTATTGAAATAAAATAAAAACATAAAAATAATAAATAGCAAAATATAGCAAATTAAAAATAAATAAGGTGCACATAGAAAAGCTCAAAACCTAACAAAACTAGCAAAGGCCTTTATGAACTACGTTTATGCTTTTAACATACAACACAACACCACACACACAAACACAGACCTAACAAATATCCCATGTCAGCTAAGAAACCACCTAAGCTTCCTGACATGATCTCCAGGAATTTTCCAGCTCTGTTCCTGGAACGTTGTTCTCAGTCATTCAGTCTCAATAATATCTATTCATGTTTATCTCAGCCTAGACAACATTTCTCCAAAAGGCCTTTGCTGGCCACCAACCTCCCAAGAGAGATATGCTCCCATGTATGCTAACACTTCCCCACACTTACTCCTGACATAGCTCTTGCCACATTATTTTATAATGCTATTTCCTCTACACTGAATCCCAGTTTCTTGAAGATATTTTGCTGAGAAAGTGAGAGGCATGTGCTCAGTTGTGTCTGACTCTTTTCAACCCCACATCTGATTCTTTTTAACCCCACCAGTCTCCTCTGCCCATGGAATTTCCCAGGCAAGAATACTGGAGTGGGTTGCAATTTCCTATTCCAGGGGTTCTTCCCAACCCAAAGAGTGAACCCACCTGTCCTGTATCTCCTACACTGGCAGGCGGATTCTTTACCACTAGTGCCACTGGGAAGCCCATTTTGCTCAGACTTGTTCTCAGAGAAAACAGCAAATGCTTGGCACATAGTCAGAACTCAATGAATACTTGTAGAAAGAATGAGTAAACAGAGACTTTTCAGAAGTGACTGTTTAAGTCTCTTAAAACCCTTTCGATCACCTAAAGCTCTTCTGTCTGCACGGTCACTATCGTCAACACTGGAGTTTTGATTCTCCAAAGGAAGAAGCTACAGACTTGGCTTTTTCCACTTCACATTCATCTCCTTGGAGTAGAATCTTGTTTCATTATCAGAGGTACTTGTTCTAGAGAGGAGAGACAGTAACACCAAAAGAGGAAAAGCCTAGAAAGGCAGGCAGGCAGCACGTGCTCTTGAAGTGTGCATGGTGTATACCTTCATTTATTGATACATTGCTCATGTGTTCACCCATCCTCACAAAGCTCCAAGTGAGCAGGAGTTATATCTGTTTCCTTCACCAGGACCAAGCACAGTGCCTGGAGCAAAGAAAATACTCAGATGGCGCTTGTGATTGACAATTTCTTTCACTGATGCTGCCTCAGACATTAAGGAACAGCATTGCAAATCAACTGAGGATGAAGCAACTGATTTTCTATATTGAATGATTTCATAAAGAAACAGAAAATTATGAATAAATGATCAGGATAATTCCAAATATCCTTGATTCTGTTCAATCAGATGTTTATCATTTAAGCTATACATGTTTTTTAAGCAAATAGATCATCTTTGATTTTACTTTAGAAAATCTAACTCCCATCCTTGGATGGAAAGAAAATCAAATTGGTAAATACTGAAGATCTTGAAATTTGGAATAATTCAATCAATCCATGGGATCTAAAGTGAACCATAGTTCACATGCATGATCTTTTTATGTCTTTATTTTCTTGGTTCTTCTTTGTATAGATAGCATATTTCATTGGCTGGTTCCTATTTGAAATAGTAAATATTCATAATGGTTCGGCATTGGAAGAGCAGAATGAGAGAATATAAGTACAAGCTTCAAAACCACAGGATACATATACAGGTTTTGCTAAATATTATAACGTCCTGGATACAATTTCTCCTTATCTGGATTGTGTTTCTATAAAAGGACTATTTCTTAAATGTTGTCTGAGCATGTATACCCTTGCTAAATTTTTATGAATACTTGTAGAAAGAATGAGTAAACAGAGACTTTTCAGAAGTGACTGTTTAAGTCTCTTAAAACCCTTTCGATCACCTAAAGCTCTTCTGTCTGCACGGTCACTATCGTCAACACTGGAGTTTTGATTCTCCAAAGGAAGAAGCTACAGACTTGGCTTTTTCCACTTCACATTCATCTCCTTGGAGTAGAATCTTGTTTCATTATCAGAGGTACTTGTTCTAGAGAGGAGAGACAGTAACACCAAAAGAGGAAAAGCCTAGAAAGGCAGGCAGGCAGCACGTGCTCTTGAAGTGTGCATGGTGTATACCTTCATTTATTGATACATTGCTCATGTGTTCACCCATCCTCACAAAGCTCCAAGTGAGCAGGAGTTATATCTGTTTCCTTCACCAGGACCAAGCACAGTGCCTGGAGCAAAGAAAATACTCAGATGGCGCTTGTGATTGACAATTTCTTTCACTGATGCTGCCTCAGACATTAAGGAACAGCATTGCAAATCAACTGAGGATGAAGCAACTGATTTTCTATATTGAATGATTTCATAAAGAAACAGAAAATTATGAATAAATGATCAGGATAATTCCAAATATCCTTGATTCTGTTCAATCAGATGTTTATCATTTAAGCTATACATGTTTTTTAAGCAAATAGATCATCTTTGATTTTACTTTAGAAAATCTAACTCCCATCCTTGGATGGAAAGAAAATCAAATTGGTAAATACTGAAGATCTTGAAATTTGGAATAATTCAATCAATCCATGGGATCTAAAGTGAACCATAGTTCACATGCATGATCTTTTTATGTCTTTATTTTCTTGGTTCTTCTTTGTATAGATAGCATATTTCATTGGCTGGTTCCTATTTGAAATAGTAAATATTCATAATGGTTCGGCATTGGAAGAGCAGAATGAGAGAATATAAGTACAAGCTTCAAAACCACAGGATACATATACAGGTTTTGCTAAATATTATAACGTCCTGGATACAATTTCTCCTTATCTGGATTGTGTTTCTATAAAAGGACTATTTCTTAAATGTTGTCTGAGATGTTCCTTTGTATTTATGTAATCTTTTAGGGACTTGAGTATTTCACTTGTCCTAACAGAAATGTTGCCTGTAATGTTATTTCAAGCCCAAAAGACAACTGGTACACTTTCTGTAAAGAAAATTACTCTGTTGCCTGTTATGACTTTTGAAACCATTCTTAAGGCACCTGCAAGGCAGAAGGAAATCTTAAAGCTGGCCACAGGTGCAGAAATAACCATTTGTAGAATGTGGACTGTGAGATCCTGAAGTGCAAAGCCACAAATCCAGGCATCATTAGCTAAACAAGTCCAAATCTACAATAATAGTCACAAAACATTTCACCAGAAGCACAGCTGCTGTTAAGAATTGGGCTCTGGACTTAGACCTTTGTTTTAACTTTTTTTTCCTCCAGAAATAACGTGTTAATGAATAAAAACCCAGACTCATTCAATATCTATGCTTTAAAGACACTCTGAACTTCAATTCCACATTTGATTTTTGAAGGACTACTTTCTTTATCATTTAGAAAAAGGTAATATAGGTCTCTTTTTTTATTCTAGAGCCACTGAACCATTAAATTTCAGATAACATTCATGTACTGGGTTAGCCAAAAAGTTCATTCAGGTTTTACTGTAAGATGTTACGTGGGTGCTCAGTCGTGTCTGATTCTTTGTGCCTCCGAGGACTGTACCCCAACAGGGTCCTCTGTTCATGGGATTCCCCAGGTGAGAATACTGGAGAGGGTTGCCAACTTCTTCTCCATGGGCTTTTCCTGACACATGGGTTAAACCCACGTCTTCTTCACTGTCTGCTTTGGCAGGCAGATTCTTTACTTCAGTGCCACCTGGGAAGCTCAAGATGTTAGGAAAAATCCAAACAAACCTTTTGGCCAAACCAATAAATGATAATTTTCCTCAATATTACGTGGAAATTTTCTGTACTTACAAATCAGCTCTTCTCTCATGCTCTTTCAAAAGTGAAAGAAGGAAGGTTCTGGGAAGAACCATTTATTTTTTTTAGATAGCATATTTCATTGGCTGGTTCCTATTTGAAATAGTAAATATTCATAATGGTTCGGCATTGGAAGAGCAGAATGAGAGAATATAAGTACAAGCTTCAAAACCACAGGATACATATACAGGTTTTGCTAAATATTATAACGTCCTGGATACAATTTCTCCTTATCTGGATTGTGTTTCTATAAAAGGACTATTTCTTAAATGTTGTCTGAGATGTTCCTTTGTATTTATGTAATCTTTTAGGGACTTGAGTATTTCACTTGTCCTAACAGAAATGTTGCCTGTAATGTTATTTCAAGCCCAAAAGACAACTGGTACACTTTCTGTAAAGAAAATTACTCTGTTGCCTGTTATGACTTTTGAAACCATTCTTAAGGCACCTGCAAGGCAGAAGGAAATCTTAAAGCTGGCCACAGGTGCAGAAATAACCATTTGTAGAATGTGGACTGTGAGATCCTGAAGTGCAAAGCCACAAATCCAGGCATCATTAGCTAAACAAGTCCAAATCTACAATAATAGTCACAAAACATTTCACCAGAAGCACAGCTGCTGTTAAGAATTGGGCTCTGGACTTAGACCTTTGTTTTAACTTTTTTCCTCCAGAAATAACGTGTTAATGAATAAAACCCAGACTCATTCAATATCTATGCTTTAAAGACACTCTGAACTTCAATTCCACATTTGATTTTTGAAGGACTACTTTCTTTATCATTTAGAAAAAGGTAATATAGGTCTCTTTTTTTATTCTAGAGCCACTGAACCATTAAATTTCAGATAACATTCATGTACTGGGTTAGCCAAAAAGTTCATTCAGGTTTTACTGTAAGATGTTACGTGGGTGCTCAGTCGTGTCTGATTCTTTGTGCCTCCGAGGACTGTACCCCAACAGGGTCCTCTGTTCATGGGATTCCCCAGGTGAGAATACTGGAGAGGGTTGCCAACTTCTTCTCCATGGGCTTTTCCTGACACATGGGTTAAACCCACGTCTTCTTCACTGTCTGCTTTGGCAGGCAGATTCTTTACTTCAGTGCCACCTGGGAAGCTCAAGATGTTAGGGAAAAATCCAAACAAACCTTTTGGCCAAACCAATAAATGATAATTTTCCTCAATATTACGTGGAAATTTTCTGTACTTACAAATCAGCTCTTCTCTCATGCTCTTTCAAAAGTGAAAGAAGGAAGGTTCTGGGAAGAACCATTGTCTCATATCTGCTTCACAGAGACCAGAGGGAGAAAGACATGGCCAACCATGCTTCTCTGTCCATGGGATTCTCCAGGCAAGAATACTGGAGTGAGTTATCATGTCCTCCTCCAGGGGATCTTCCCAACCAGGGATTGAACCCACGTCTCTTGCATCTCCTGCATTGGCAAGTGGATTCTTTACCATCGAACCACCTGAGGAGCAGGATCATGTGGTAGTTCTATTTTTAGATTTTAAGTGAACCTTCATACTCTCCTCCATAGTGACTGCAACAATTTACATTCCCGCCAACAGTGCAGGAGGCTCCCTTTTTCAAAAATGAGTGACATTTTTATATACTAAAAGTACATATCTGAAAGTAAAATTAAGGAAACAACTCGATTTCCTGCAGCATCACAAGTAGTAAAAATACAGCTGACTCTTGTTGAACAACACAGTTTTGAACCGTGTGAGTCAACTTATCATTTTTTTCAGCAAATACGGTGTTCTATCAGGTAACAATCACCTTCCCCAAGGACGTTGTAAATTGGAAAGCACTCTACAGATAGAAATTTCTCTTGATGACTGTGGTGATAATGGTGGTGATGTTATTACTCTCATTGTTATTAATAATATTATCAGTCTAGGATGGTATGAGACTGCAGAATGGTGAAATAGAAAAGCCTAAGGAACAAGACAGATCTGTTCATAAGCCCTGGTCTATGCACTTATGAAATGTGTGATTAGAAAATTGTACTTCCATTGTTTGAGCTTCAGCTTCTTTACCTGAGAAACAGTAAACATAATACTTTTCCCACAGAACTGCAATAAGAATTAGAAATAATTTGGGTGAGGTAACTAGCACAATGCCGATACATTCACACATAGTAGATGTTCAATAAATTGTAACTATTTGGCAGGCAGATTCTTTACTTCAGTGCCACCTGGGAAGCTCAAGATGTTAGAAAAATCCAAACAAACCTTTTGGCCAAACCAATAAATGATAATTTTCCTCAATATTACGTGGAAATTTTCTGTACTTACAAATCAGCTCTTCTCTCATGCTCTTTCAAAAGTGAAAGAAGGAAGGTTCTGGGAAGAACCATTGTCTCATATCTGCTTCACAGAGACCAGAGGGAGAAAGACATGGCCAACCATGCTTCTCTGTCCATGGGATTCTCCAGGCAAGAATACTGGAGTGAGTTATCATGTCCTCCGCCAGGGGATCTGCCCAACCAGGGATTGAACCCACGTCTCTTGCATCTCCTGCATTGGCAAGTGGATTCTTTACCATCGAACCACCTGAGGAGCAGGATCATGTGGTAGTTCTATTTTTAGATTTTAAGTGAACCTTCATACTCTCCTCCATAGTGACTGCAACAATTTACATTCCCGCCAACAGTGCAGGAGGCTCCCTTTTTCAAAAATGAGTGACATTTTTATATACTAAAAGTACATATCTGAAAGTAAAATTAAGGAAACAACTCGATTTCCTGCAGCATCACAAGTAGTAAAAATACAGCTGACTCTTGTTGAACAACACAGTTTTGAACCGTGTGAGTCAACTTATCATTTTTCAGCAAATACGGTGTTCTATCAGGTAACAATCACCTTCCCCAAGGACGTTGTAAATTGGAAAGCACTCTACAGATAGAAATTTCTCTTGATGACTGTGGTGATAATGGTGGTGATGTTATTACTCTCATTGTTATTAATAATATTATCAGTCTAGGATGGTATGAGACTGCAGAATGGTGAAATAGAAAAGCCTAAGGAACAAGACAGATCTGTTCATAAGCCCTGGTCTATGCACTTATGAAATGTGTGATTAGAAAATTGTACTTCCATTGTTTGAGCTTCAGCTTCTTTACCTGAGAAACAGTAAACATAATACTTTTCCCACAGAACTGCAATAAGAATTAGAAATAATTTGGGTGAGGTAACTAGCACAATGCCGATACATTCACACATAGTAGATGTTCAATAAATTGTAACTATTATTAATGCATTAATAGTAGTATAAGTAAGTAATAGCAGCATAACCACATAGGGAATAACATAAACCACACAATGCATGGTATCCAGTAAGCACTCAATAAATTTCAGATATCGTCATCATCATCACCACCATCCTAATACTAAGATATCTTTCTTTTTTCCTTTCTTTCTTTCTTTTCATACTTTTTGTTTCCAATGTAGGTACATCTATAACCAGTGACTCTAGATGAGATGTTTTAAAGGCAAGATTTTTATACAATTTTCAGAAAAACTTACTTTCCATGATAGCAGAATGTATTTTGTCTAGAATAAATACACCAAAATATTAAGTAATGCATCAATAACTTCAAATAGTAATTTTCGATGTGTTATGGCTTAATTCTCTTCTTAATTCTCTCCCTTTCTTAATTCTCTTCCACATATTTGGGAATCTATGAAAAAAAATTAAATTCCCTAGTGTTTTTAAATCAGAAAGTATGGGTTTTCTGTAGTTTGTTTTAAATAATCAATATTTGTCAACATGTCTGTTCTCTCCAGAGGGTAGTAATTAGAATTGAGTAGTAAATTATCATTAATGTACATAAATGTAAATGTCATATGTATCTTGTAAAATAAACATCTGGCGAAATTCTTGAGTGAGTCTATACATTATAAAATGGAAAGCATTTTTCAATGCTTCCTAAAAGCCTAAATAACTTTTATTTCCTTCCTAAAATTGGGGATTTTCTAAATAACATCATTTCGAGTTTATAATCTTCATATTTTTCTGTAATGGTGGTGATGTTATTACTCTCATTGTTATTAATAATATTATCAGTCTAGGATGGTATGAGACTGCAGAATGGTGAAATAGAAAAGCCTAAGGAACAAGACAGATCTGTTCATAAGCCCTGGTCTATGCACTTATGAAATGTGTGATTAGAAAATTGTACTTCCATTGTTTGAGCTTCAGCTTCTTTACCTGAGAAACAGTAAACATAATACTTTTCCCACAGAACTGCAATAAGAATTAGAAATAATTTGGGTGAGGTAACTAGCACAATGCCGATACATTCACACATAGTAGATGTTCAATAAATTGTAACTATTATTAATGCATTAATAGTAGTATAAGTAAGTAATAGCAGCATAACCACATAGGGAATAACATAAACCACACAATGCATGGTATCCAGTAAGCACTCAATAAATTTCAGATATCGTCATCATCATCACCACCATCCTAATACTAAGATATCTTTCTTTTTTCCTTTCTTTCTTTCTTTTCATACTTTTTGTTTCCAATGTAGGTACATCTATAACCAGTGACTCTAGATGAGATGTTTTAAAGGCAAGATTTTTATACAATTTTCAGAAAAACTTACTTTCCATGATAGCAGAATGTATTTTGTCTAGAATAAATACACCAAAATATTAAGTAATGCATCAATAACTTCAAATAGTAATTTTCGATGTGTTATGGCTTAATTCTCTTCTTAATTCTCTCCCTTTCTTAATTCTCTTCCACATATTTGGGAATCTATGAAAAAAAATTAAATTCCTAGTGTTTTTAAATCAGAAAGTATGGGTTTTCTGTAGTTTGTTTTAAATAATCAATATTTGTCAACATGTCTGTTCTCTCCAGAGGGTAGTAATTAGAATTGAGTAGTAAATTATCATTAATGTACATAAATGTAAATGTCATATGTATCTTGTAAAATAAACATCTGGCGAAATTCTTGAGTGAGTCTATACATTATAAAATGGAAAGCATTTTTCAATGCTTCCTAAAAGCCTAAATAACTTTTATTTCCTTCCTAAAATTGGGGATTTTCTAAATAACATCATTTCGAGTTTATAATCTTCATATTTTTCTGTGGCTCCACATTCTCCCATCTTTCCTTCCCTCCATATGTCTGAAACACAGTCATTTAAAACAGCAAGCTTTTGTTAATTACCAGAGACAAGTGTTAATGGATTTTAATTTTGCTTTATTAGAATTTATGCAAATTTCACTGTGTTGAGACTCCAAATAAAATCCTTACAGTCACATTTATTTTTGCTATTGACTTTACTTTGTAGAAGGGGATAGAGAAAGTTTTCATTAGTATTTGGTGACAGGAATTGTTGATAGAAATATTCTTATAATAAGAAATAGGTGTTATAAAATTATCTTTAAAATTGTATGAGTTTCATAATTTGTTAATTATCACTGATGTCTTTCCTCTAAAGATTTAAATATTCTGCTACACTCTCTGTAAGCTTGCTTATTTTTATTTGTCTTAATGACTATCTGTTTATTTGTTTTATCTTGATCACAATATGTGCATTGTTATGCACTCAATAGCATTCGCTTTCTTCTATCCAGTGGATGCCATGACATATTTTTATGAGAAAGTTGCTCTGGCAATGTAACACACACTCTGCTAAATAAATAATACTATCAGAATTTTAGGTATAATCCTGGTTCTAAAATTATTATTTCCATATTATCCAGGAGGTAGAAGCACAATGCTGAGTTTTCCAACACAAACAGAGTTATTCAAAGATACTTTCTTTTGGCATAGGTTTTTATACAACACCTTCACAGAAATTCTAAGTTATAAATGATTTAACATAGAAATGAAGTAAGGACTCTTATCTCCATTTTCACATTAGTAAATGAGCACTAGCCAACACTCCAACAGCAAAGACCTGGTAAGACCAGGGTTGGAAGAGTCTGGCTTGACCATAACTTTTTGATGCCACACTGCCTTAATTAATGAAGTTCAGAACTGGGGTAAGTAGGTTTTGCAAGAAGTAACTTCTCAAGTACCAGCAGGTGATGCTTTAAAACCCATTTTTGGTGTTGTTCAGTTACTAAGTCGTGTCTAATGCTTCGGACTCCATGAACTACAGCATGCCAGGCTTCCCTGAAAAGCCTAAATAACTTTTATTTCCTTCCTAAAATTGGGGATTTTCTAAATAACATCATTTCGAGTTTATAATCTTCATATTTTTCTGTGGCTCCACATTCTCCCATCTTTCCTTCCCTCCATATGTCTGAAACACAGTCATTTAAAACAGCAAGCTTTTGTTAATTACCAGAGACAAGTGTTAATGGATTTTAATTTTGCTTTATTAGAATTTATGCAAATTTCACTGTGTTGAGACTCCAAATAAAATCCTTACAGTCACATTTATTTTTGCTATTGACTTTACTTTGTAGAAGGGGATAGAGAAAGTTTTCATTAGTATTTGGTGACAGGAATTGTTGATAGAAATATTCTTATAATAAGAAATAGGTGTTATAAAATTATCTTTAAAATTGTATGAGTTTCATAATTTGTTAATTATCACTGATGTCTTTCCTCTAAAGATTTAAATATTCTGCTACACTCTCTGTAAGCTTGCTTATTTTTATTTGTCTTAATGACTATCTGTTTATTTGTTTTTATCTTGATCACAATATGTGCATTGTTATGCACTCAATAGCATTCGCTTTCTTCTATCCAGTGGATGCCATGACATATTTTTATGAGAAAGTTGCTCTGGCAATGTAACACACACTCTGCTAAATAAATAATACTATCAGAATTTTAGGTATAATCCTGGTTCTAAAATTATTATTTCCATATTATCCAGGAGGTAGAAGCACAATGCTGAGTTTTCCAACACAAACAGAGTTATTCAAAGATACTTTCTTTTGGCATAGGTTTTTATACAACACCTTCACAGAAATTCTAAGTTATAAATGATTTAACATAGAAATGAAGTAAGGACTCTTATCTCCATTTTCACATTAGTAAATGAGCACTAGCCAACACTCCAACAGCAAAGACCTGGTAAGACCAGGGTTGGAAGAGTCTGGCTTGACCATAACTTTTTGATGCCACACTGCCTTAATTAATGAAGTTCAGAACTGGGGTAAGTAGGTTTTTGCAAGAAGTAACTTCTCAAGTACCAGCAGGTGATGCTTTAAAACCCATTTTTGGTGTTGTTCAGTTACTAAGTCGTGTCTAATGCTTCGGACTCCATGAACTACAGCATGCCAGGCTTCCCTGTCCTTCACTATGTCCCTGAGTTTGCTCAAACTCATGTCCTTTGAGTCAGTGACGTCATCCAACCATCTCACCCTCTGTCTCCCCCTCATCCTCCTGCCCTCAGTCTTTCCTTATGTCCATTCATAAGTTATCTGACTTTTCCCTTCAAAAGATGGAGCTTAATCATCCTCTACTGGAGAGTAGGCCAGATTTGCTTCTAAACAGAGAAAATAGCAGAAATGAAAGAATATAGCAGAAATTTTGCTTCTGATATCAAGGTTTAAAAAGATTGCAGCTTCAGTCTTGGGGATTCTCCTTTTGATCATTCACTCTGGGATAAGCATACTGCCTTGTCATAGGAAACCCAGGCAACCCCTTGAAGAGGCATTTGTGGTGAGAACCTGAGAATTCCATCCAAAAGCCATGTATGTGAGTGAGCCTTCTCAGAAGATCTAGTCAAAGTGTCAGCTGGAGTAACCTCCACTGGCTTCCTGCGTACAACCTCATGAGAGACCCTGGGCCAAAAGCACCTAACTAAGCCACTCTCAAATTGCTGACCCTCTGAAGCTATGAGATAATGGGTACTCCTTGCTTCAAGCCACTACATTTAGTGGTAAGCTGCTGTGAAGCCATAGATAACTAATATGAAGTGCTTTGTCAGAGCCCTTGATTCTTAGAGCCAGGGCAAATAATTAAGAAGGGGCCCAGAATCCCATAATTGAAGGCTGGGACAGTACCAAAAGAAGCAGTTTGTTTTTTTTTTTTAATTCAAAAGGCAAAAGAACATCCAATCATGGTTTCCTGGGGTTCCACATGACTGGTGGTGCTTGTGATTAAGAGCTAAACCCCAGAACTTCCAGGGTTAAATACTTTTTTTTCCATGAGGAAGTTATAAATGATTTAACATAGAAATGAAGTAAGGACTCTTATCTCCATTTTCACATTAGTAAATGAGCACTAGCCAACACTCCAACAGCAAAGACCTGGTAAGACCAGGGTTGGAAGAGTCTGGCTTGACCATAACTTTTTGATGCCACACTGCCTTAATTAATGAAGTTCAGAACTGGGGTAAGTAGGTTTTGCAAGAAGTAACTTCTCAAGTACCAGCAGGTGATGCTTTAAAACCCATTTTTGGTGTTGTTCAGTTACTAAGTCGTGTCTAATGCTTCGGACTCCATGAACTACAGCATGCCAGGCTTCCCTGTCCTTCACTATGTCCCTGAGTTTGCTCAAACTCATGTCCTTTGAGTCAGTGACGTCATCCAACCATCTCACCCTCTGTCTCCCCCTCATCCTCCTGCCCTCAGTCTTTCCTTATGTCCATTCATAAGTTATCTGACTTTTCCCTTCAAAAGATGGAGCTTAATCATCCTCTACTGGAGAGTAGGCCAGATTTGCTTCTAAACAGAGAAAATAGCAGAAATGAAAGAATATAGCAGAAATTTTGCTTCTGATATCAAGGTTTAAAAAGATTGCAGCTTCAGTCTTGGGGATTCTCCTTTTGATCATTCACTCTGGGATAAACATACTGCCTTGTCATAGGAAACCCAGGCAACCCCTTGAAGAGGCATTTGTGGTGAGAACCTGAGAATTCCATCCAAAAGCCATGTATGTGAGTGAGCCTTCTCAGAAGATCTAGTCAAAGTGTCAGCTGGAGTAACCTCCACTGGCTTCCTGCGTACAACCTCATGAGAGACCCTGGGCCAAAAGCACCTAACTAAGCCACTCTCAAATTGCTGACCCTCTGAAGCTATGAGATAATGGGTACTCCTTGCTTCAAGCCACTACATTTAGTGGTAAGCTGCTGTGAAGCCATAGATAACTAATATGAAGTGCTTTGTCAGAGCCCTTGATTCTTAGAGCCAGGGCAAATAATTAAGAAGGGGCCCAGAATCCCATAATTGAAGGCTGGGACAGTACCAAAAGAAGCAGTTTGTTTTTTTTTTTAATTCAAAAGGCAAAAGAACATCCAATCATGGTTTCCTGGGGTTCCACATGACTGGTGGTGCTTGTGATTAAGAGCTAAACCCCAGAACTTCCAGGGTTAAATATCCAATGATAAAGTTTTCTGTTTAACATGTATAGATCTGTCTTCCCAAGTTGGGCAGTGGTAAAGAATCTACCTGCCAATGCAGGAAATGCAAGAGATGCAGGTTCAATTTCTGGTCAGGAGGATCCTTGGAGAAGGAAATGACAATCCATCCCAGTATTCTTGCCTGGGAAATCCCATGGACAGAGGAGCCTGGTGGACTACATTCCATGGGGTCATAAAGAATCAGACACAACTGAAGCACACAGGCAGATTATGTTGCATCCCTACACATCAGTTTCCTCGTGTGTAAAATGCAAATATTAAAAAAAAAAATTCATGATGCTCTTGTGAGGATTAAAAGTGATTCTGTGTGCAGAGTACTTAGTTCCTAATACATAGCGAAAGCTCAATAAATACTAATTCTTACCATTTGGCAGTAGTATCAGTAGAATTTAGGAGCGCAGAGAATATACTTGGTAAGAGTAACACTTTGAGCGTGGTTGGGTCCTGGGACCCACCAGATCTTGAAGTCATGGGAGGGACCTTCCTGGTGGTCCAGTGGCTAAAACTTACTGCTCCCAATGCAGGGAGCCTGGATTCAATCCCTGGTCAGAGAACTAGATCCCACATGCCATCACTAAGACCCAGCACAGCCAAATCAATCAACAAATATAAAAATAAATCTTAAAAAATAAAGTCATGGAACCCAGAGGAGCCTGCAGAGGTCACACACGGTACAGAGACTCCACAGGTCCAGGATGTGTCAGACCTGTAGATTTCCTGATGCATACGATCCAGTGACCAGTCAGCATCTGGAGTTGCTCATCCCACAGAGCAGGAGTTGCATCATGATGTCAGTGATAGACTGAGAAGAATGGCAGCTAGGACTGTGTGGAGCTTGGGTGGCAAGGAGAACACAAGATCTATAATGTGGAAAGAAACAAAGCATGCATTGGACCAATGACCAACTACAAGAGCCAACTGAAGAGGCTTCCCTGCTGGTCCAGTGGGTAAGGACACTGCCTTGCAGTGCAAGGGGTGCCAGTTCCATCCCTGGCCTGGGAAGATCCCATGTGCCGCAGAGCGGCTGAACCAATATGTCCAATTACCGAGCCAGAGCTCTGGAACGCATGCACCCAGAACCGGTGCTCTGCGACAACAGAGGCCACCGTGATGGGAGGCACACACAGGCCGAAGAACAAAAATGGATGAAAATAGATAAATGAAAGACCAATAGAAGTGGCCGGCCTGTCCCCCTCCCTCCCCAACCTGCACCGCCCCCCCCCCCGCCGCCAAAAAAGAGCCAACTGAAGCAAAATTATACTGTTACCACCACTTGGAATGGTGGCCCATTTCTTAGGACAAAGAGTCGAAGTCCCTGTTATACAAAAACAGAGAGCCTGTAATTCAATTTCTGGAAATGAGTTTTCCAAGAATGGGACTGGATATGTTATTGAATCTTGCCCATTGTGTGCCTCTGACTTTTACCACTTACTCCCCAATTAAGTACTCTCTTCCTCCTAAGAGGAGATGGTAAGCCTTCTCTAAACTGACAGTCCATGATCTTAAAAAGCAGGATTTGAAAATGGCAACAGTGACCACTATTATAATTAATGCCAGACGTCTTCAAAGACCTTCTTTCACCTACAAATGAAACTAATTACTAGTCTGTTTGGCTGGGAGTCCCTCACTGAGATCTGCTGCTGGATCATCCCTTGCAGCTTATTCTCAAAGGCCAGTTGATAAATCTGTTTCAAATTCTATGTCCCACCCTTCCCCTGACTACCTAAAAGAAATTTTCAGGAAATAGAACCTAGTAAAGTGATTTATAGCAGCCCGCAGTCTGGAGGGGCACATGCCGGTACTGAGGCAATGAATTCCCAACCCTCACCCTTGCCATGCCCAGGTGTAAACAAATAGAGTTAAAAGAACCAGATAGGTAGGCACCCGTGGCACACCACCAAAACTCTTAAGGCAAGGAACTGGAAAGAGAAGGAACAGTGCTAACTTGTAAAAGCTTTATTTATAGAACAACTAAGGAAATGAAAGGATTTAAAAGAATTTTAGGACTGGAACAGACCCACTGAGACCTTCTATGTTCATCCAACACCGTTGTTCAAGTCCCCTCCATGCCAGCCACCATCCTCGACTCAAAACAGCAAAAATTCAGGCTTCGAGGGCTTAGGGGTTCTCCCTAAGCTAAGAGAGGTCAGAGGTCAATCCTTTGGCTGCTAATCTAATCCTCTTCTGACTACATTAAAGTTTACAAAATGCAATTGAATGGGCTGAGTAACCTGAATCAGAACAGTTCTTTCTCAGACACCAGGTACAGTTCCTGCTACTTACCTGGCTTTTCAATTCTAAGCTTCAGGATAAGGATGATCAGTGTGATTTATGCATTCACGATGCCTGAGGGGTTCTTTTAATGTACAAATTTATAAACACAAGGTTTCCCTGGTAGCTCCATGGTAAAGAATCTGCCTGCAATGCAGGAGACCAGAGTTTGATTCCTAGGTCGGGATGACCCCCTGGAGAAGGAAATGGCCACCCACTCCAGTAGTCTCGCCTAGAGAATCCCATGGACAGAGGAGCCTGGCAGGCTACAGTCCATGGGGTCTCATAGAGTCGGACACACACTTAGAGACTAAAGCACCACCATAAAGACAAAGAGAAAAAATACATTGAGAAAAAAAAACAACATCAACATGTGGAAGATATGCAGGTTACTAGATAGTTAATTCACAGTTATGAAGAGTCCCCCTTGACAGTAGCTTGGTCATGATTCTAACCAATATTCTTCCATCCCAGTCGAGGTATAGATGAACCTTGGAAAGAAATGTCAGGGAAAATAGCTCTCATTTGTTCCCATTCTTCTTCTCCTCCCTTATCAATTCTCTCTCTGTCTTCTGATTGACTACCATTTCTCAAGATCTCCTTGTGTGTATCAGAAGTGTCCCCTTTATCAGAGCAGATGCACTATTCCCAGATAATTTTCTTAATAATTTTGCAATTGTTCAAATATTATTTTTAAAATACACAGAAGTCAGTATCAATTGAAGTTCAACTACCTCTACTCTTAATACCTACCAGCAGAATGAGTGCAGCTGCTTGCAAAATAGATTCTGCCAGTGTCTGCACGCTAATGCCTTCCATGTTGCTTTCACACAATTTCCAAAAATTTCCTTTTCTTTCAACAAGAAAAGAATTTATGAGTTGAGAGGTGGCCATGTAAAATCATCCTCTCTCCCTCAGGAACTTTCGTTGTTTGTTGATACCTTTTGGTTCACGATCAAAACTCCACCTGCACCTCAGCTGTGTTAGCTTTCTTGTTGGTACCATTGCCTGACTTCAGTCCCTACTCTGTCCTGTGTGTTTACTGATGAAGGAGTGTCAGTGACCAGCTCCAAATGCTGTTTGTTCGGATATCCAAGAGCAAAAATAGAATTGAAGAAGATGAAGCAAAACAAGGAACAAGAAGCGGAGAGAGAAAAAGTGAGAATCTACCTAAGGGCAGTTTCTTGGGTTTTTGGTTTGTTTTTTGTGTGGTTTTCTTTTGGCCACTTCTATTGATCTTTCATTTATTTATCTTTGTTCTTTGGCCTGTGTGGGCATCCCATCGCAGTGGCCTCTCTTGTTGCATGTGCTCCAGAGCTCCGGCTCAGTAGTTGGACACATCGGTCCAGCTGCTTAGCAGCACGTGGGATCTTCCCAGGCCAGGGATTGAACCGGTGTCCCATGCACTGTAAGGCAGTGTCCTTACTCACTGGACCACCAGGGAAGCCCAGTGCAGTTTGTTTTGTTTTGTTTTGTTTTTCCCAGGTTCCCAAAACAGGCATCTCTCCCTCTTTGCTCAGGCCAAGGTCATGGTAGCAGAATAAAGTATAGGGCTTAGACCCAGTGGGTGCTAAGTGAGAAAAAATGGCAATCCAAGCAGTGAGAGAGGAATTGTATAGGAGTAGGGCTTGTGACCAACATGTTGACACCATTCTCCAATTTTCCTAGCATCTTCTACAAGAGTAGTTCTTAAATTTAAGTGTGTCTAAGAATCACTAGGGAAACTGGTTAAATATTCTGATTTCAAAGTCTCTCCCAGAAATGCTGACCCAACAAAGTCTTCCCTGAGGCTCAAAAATCTGGGATCTTAAACAAGCCCTGTATGTCATGATTCTGATCCAAGTAATTTCATTCTATACTTTTAAAAATATGTTGCACCATGAAACTATACATTTCTGAAAAAAAAAGGAACTAAGAAAGGAAGTGTGAAATTATGGAAAATATGTAACCTTGATGTCTTCTCTCCCTGCTGTTTATGACTGAATCATTTCACTGTACATCTGAAAGACTGTAAATCAGCTATCTTTAATTTTAAAAATTAGATATATACATATATATATATATATATATATGCATATATATACAACCCAAAATGCAATTTTAAAAATCAGGTAAATATAAACCACTTATATTAAAAATCACTTTTAATAGAATCTACATAGACAATTTAACGTATAAGGAAGAATAACCATATCAAGTACTTCATTTTAAAGTACTTCACTTTATTATGCAACATACAATTGTATTTTTAAGTGAGTAAATGCAGTTTCCTTGAAAATAATTTTTTAAAAAATAAAACTTGCACCATTAAATACATATGTTACCCTTTCCATGAAACAATTCACCAGGCAAATACACTTAGCACATTGGGTCTTTGATCTCCAACTTCAACTAACCAGTAGGGTAATAGTTACATTTCAGGTCACATTGAGGCCTTGACTTCCCATATGCCTTTGTTCTTCAAGGAAGCTTCCATTTGCATTATCAGCTTCCGAGTAATGCACTGGTTGCCCGCGTTTTAATACCTTATATCGGAACAAATAAACGTGAGCCTGAGGGGGTGCCGGCAGCACTCACTAAACTATTGTCTTCCTCCTTGGTGTCTTAGAAGAATGTAGGTAACACACAGGAGGTTGAGCAGCGAGGGTCACTCACACATTTTCACAATATTAAGATGTTCTATGCCTATTTTACATGTATACAAACAGTTATTTAACATTGTGTTGTAATGTCTTCATTTCTTAAAAAGCGGCCTTAGTTCTCTTAGAGATAGCATGTCATCAGTTTATTCTGAGGCAGAAACAAACTTGACGTTCACAGCCTACAAAAAGTAGTTTGAAAGATGAAGTTAGAAGTTGGAACATAGGTAAAAAATCACATTCAAAAGTGTTTTATACACTCAACTGCATTTTTTGTAGAAAGCAAGGATGAGAATTGGCACATGCAAATGTTGCTGCCTGACTTCCCCATGAGTGATTATAGCTGGTGGAGAGTTCATGAAAGAGCAAAGCTAACTGTCAAAGCACATTAGCAGCTGCAAAGGAGGAGACAAAAGAATAATGCCACCGTTATTATTTATAGTTGTTCACTGGGGTGAGTTGAGTCCTACTTTTTCCTACCTGAGCAGTGGAAAACAGACAGTCTCCAAATACTACATTCATCTTCCACTGCTGTGTTTGTTCATGTCAGCATTCAGTATAGTTTCATTTTTTTACATTAATTTTTATTGGAGTATACTTGCTTTACAATATTGGGTTAGTTTCTAGAGTACAGCAAAGTGAATCAGCTATGTGTATACATATTGTTTCCTCTTTTTTGGATTCCCTTCCCATTTAGGTGCCACAAAACTCTCAGACGAGTTCCTTGAGCTAGACAGTGGGTTCTCCTTAGTTATCTTTTTGATTCATAGGATCAATAGTGTCCCTATGTCAATGCCAAGCTCCCAATTCATTTCATCCCCTCTTCCCCACCTGGCTGCCCATATGTTTGTTCTCTACATCCATGTCTCTATTTCTGTTTTGCAAATAGATCATCTATGCCATTTTTCTAGATTCCACATATATACATAAATATGCTTTTCCCTTTCTGACTTACTTCATTCTCTATGACAGACTCTAGATCCATGCACATCTTTACAAATGACCCAGTGTCCATCCTTTTCATCAGTATAATTTTAAAATGTTTGTCTCCAACAAAAATGAACCAGCTAGGGCTTCCCTGGTGGTACAGTGGATAAGGACACTGCCTTGCAGTGCAAGGGGCGCTGGTTCAATCCCTGGTCTGGAAGGATCCCACGTGCCGCGGAGCTGCTGGACCGATGTGTCCAATTACCGAGCCGGAGCTCTGGGGCGCATGGCCCAGAGCCAGTGCTCTGCGACAACAGGGGGCACTGCAATGGGAGGCCTACGCGGGCCAGAGAACAAAGATGGATGAAAATAGATAAAATGAAAGACCAATAGAAGTGACCCGCCCATCCTCCTCCCTCCCCAACCCGCACCCCACCGCCCCCCTCCCCAAAAATGAGCCAGCTAGATGTCAAATACAAAATCCCTTCAGGTCATTAATTATCAACACTATTCTAAGAGTAAATATATATCAATTCATAGAATGAAAAAAATAGTTCTTGGAGTCATATCTGTGGTTGAGTACAGTTGATGGTATTGAACAGTGTGATAAGTTTTATACACATGCACACACACACACACACACACACATATATATATAGCACTCACCTTCACAGCGCTTACAATTTAATATTCAAGGCAGAAATTAACAAAAATGTGTACCTACTAACTGTACAGGGTGAGCTAAAAATAGTGTATGAGAACACAGTACAGAGCAAACTAATTTAGAGAGTCAAGGAAGACTTAATAAGAAAATAATTTGAGTTGGCCTCTGAAGGGTGAGTAGGAGTTACCCAGACAAAGGGTGAACCAAGGAAGGGAGAGCTGGGAAGAGAAGCAATGAGAACTCTATGGTCCGAGGCAAGGTATCTGTAAAGGCCTAGGTCTATGAGAGTACAGTGTCTCCAAGAGAAAGTGCATGTGGTTGGAGTGCACAGCCTTGAAGGGAAATGACACCAAGGTCAAGGCAAGGTTGGCAGGGCACACAGAAGTTTGCTTGTTGTATCGGAGATTTAGGTCTTTATCAGAGAAGAGTTTGAGAGCCACTGGAAGGTCTTATGCTAGTGTGTGTGCTGGAGTTAGTATGTGTGTGCCAGAGTTAGCATGTGTGTTGCATACACACTTACACTGTATTTAAGAAGCTTTGGAGAAAGGATAGTATACAATTATATGTTAAGCACTTCAACTAAATCTCCCCTGCTGGAAAACAGAGAAGAAATTAAAGTGGGCATCAGACTACATGTTGAGATTGGGTAGGAAGCTAATGACTTGATGCAGGTAAAAGGGGATGAAAAACTGGCCAGAGAAAATCAGGAGGTTGTAATGA
The DNA here is from genome assembly GCA_022376925.1 of Tragulus kanchil. NCBI lineage: Eukaryota > Metazoa > Chordata > Mammalia > Artiodactyla > Tragulidae > Tragulus > Tragulus kanchil. Next base: position 7,240,713 of record JAIOJX010000005.1, read on the forward strand.
AACTCTGGCTCAGAATGGGGTGAATGGTCCTTAGGGACTGTGGACCAGATTTTAGAGAAGGAAGAGAGGTAATATCCTTGGCTTTGAACCTGTTGACTATGAGCTGCCTTTGAGATAGCCAAGTGGAGATGTGAGTAGACCCTGGCCTAAATATCCGAACTTTCTAGGCCCTCCCCCAACCCGCACCCCACCGCCTCCCCAAAATGAGCCAGCTAGATGTCAAATACAAAATCCCTTCAGGTCATTAATTATCAACACTATTCTAAGAGTAAATATATATCAATTCATAGAATGAAAAAAATAGTTCTTGGAGTCATATCTGTGGTTGAGTACAGTTGATGGTATTGAACAGTGTGATAAGTTTTATACACATGCACACACACACACACACACACACATATATATATAGCACTCACCTTCACAGCGCTTACAATTTAATATTCAAGGCAGAAATTAACAAAAATGTGTACCTACTAACTGTACAGGGTGAGCTAAAAATAGTGTATGAGAACACAGTACAGAGCAAACTAATTTAGAGAGTCAAGGAAGACTTAATAAGAAAATAATTTGAGTTGGCCTCTGAAGGGTGAGTAGGAGTTACCCAGACAAAGGGTGAACCAAGGAAGGGAGAGCTGGGAAGAGAAGCAATGAGAACTCTATGGTCCGAGGCAAGGTATCTGTAAAGGCCTAGGTCTATGAGAGTACAGTGTCTCCAAGAGAAAGTGCATGTGGTTGGAGTGCACAGCCTTGAAGGGAAATGACACCAAGGTCAAGGCAAGGTTGGCAGGGCACACAGAAGTTTGCTTGTTGTATCGGAGATTTAGGTCTTTATCAGAGAAGAGTTTGAGAGCCACTGGAAGGTCTTATGCTAGTGTGTGTGCTGGAGTTAGTATGTGTGTGCCAGAGTTAGCATGTGTGTTGCATACACACTTACACTGTATTTAAGAAGCTTTGGAGAAAGGATAGTATACAATTATATGTTAAGCACTTCAACTAAATCTCCCCTGCTGGAAAACAGAGAAGAAATTAAAGTGGGCATCAGACTACATGTTGAGATTGGGTAGGAAGCTAATGACTTGATGCAGGTAAAAGGGGATGAAAAACTGGCCAGAGAAAATCAGGAGGTTGTAATGAAACTCTGGCTCAGAATGGGGTGAATGGTCCTTAGGGACTGTGGACCAGATTTTAGAGAAGGAAGAGAGGTAATATCCTTGGCTTTGAACCTGTTGACTATGAGCTGCCTTTGAGATAGCCAAGTGGAGATGTGAGTAGACCCCTGGCTAATATCCTTGAAGAACTCTCAGCCTCAACCAGGGCTAAAATCATGTGACCTGTGAGGCGCCTTCAAGGCTAAAGTTATCCAAACTGTGAAATGAGTTCTAAAGAATGTATAGGATTTTAATATGGGGACTGAAGGACATTCCAGAAAGAAATTTGTAATCATATTAAAGCGAGACCATATTGGGTCTGCTCTTTCATTAGCCTCTAACATAAAGTATTTTCTTTTATAACATAATTTAATCAAGACTCAAAAAAGAAAAAATTAGGCTCTAAAAGGATTAATCCATTATTCTCTTTCCTTAGTCCAATGGAATGTTAATTTTAGAGTAGGCTCACTTCATAGATGAAGTAACTGCCTTTTAAAGGGTGAGTTCCTACCTCCTATGAAATTTACAGCCTTTTTCCTATAATCACAATTTATTCAAAAATTTCCAGAATTTCCCTCAGAATTATTCTTTTTATAAAGGCCACAAAAATGCCTTTTAAACTTCTCAACTATTTCTGTAATTTGTTGTAATATTTGGTAAAATTTTGCCTTTGATCTTTTTTTTTTTTTTTTTTTCACCCAGACCCAGTGTACAGACTGCTAGTTTGGCCAGGTATCGTTCACAATTAATTTTTTTTAAAAAATATGCATAATTTGCAAACTAGTTAAGTCTTTATTAAATGAGTTTCCATTCAAGGCTATCCTTTCTATTAAACTCAGTCCCCTACATATAAATATGCCTCTTACTGTGGAAAGACAGTGGGCTTGCAGGGACTTGCAGGGAAAACATAAAAGTTTACCTGCCTTAGAGCCCACAGGTGTAAGATATGTGAATGTCATCTCTCATCTGGGCTGTGGGAAAAGCTGAGAATCACTCAGCACATCATGTGAGATTGGGTAGGAAGCTAATGACTTGATGCAGGTAAAGGGGATGAAAACTGGCCAGAGAAAATCAGGAGGTTGTAATGAAACTCTGGCTCAGAATGGGGTGAATGGTCCTTAGGGACTGTGGACCAGATTTTAGAGAAGGAAGAGAGGTAATATCCTTGGCTTTGAACCTGTTGACTATGAGCTGCCTTTGAGATAGCCAAGTGGAGATGTGAGTAGACCCCTGGCTAATATCCTTGAAGAACTCTCAGCCTCAACCAGGGCTAAAATCATGTGACCTGTGAGGCGCCTTCAAGGCTAAAGTTATCCAAACTGTGAAATGAGTTCTAAAGAATGTATAGGATTTTAATATGGGGACTGAAGGACATTCCAGAAAGAAATTTGTAATCATATTAAAGCGAGACCATATTGGGTCTGCTCTTTCATTAGCCTCTAACATAAAGTATTTTCTTTTATAACATAATTTAATCAAGACTCAAAAAAGAAAAAATTAGGCTCTAAAAGGATTAATCCATTATTCTCTTTCCTTAGTCCAATGGAATGTTAATTTTAGAGTAGGCTCACTTCATAGATGAAGTAACTGCCTTTTAAAGGGTGAGTTCCTACCTCCTATGAAATTTACAGCCTTTTTCCTATAATCACAATTTATTCAAAAATTTCCAGAATTTCCCTCAGAATTATTCTTTTTATAAAGGCCACAAAAATGCCTTTTAAACTTCTCAACTATTTCTGTAATTTGTTGTAATATTTGGTAAAATTTTGCCTTTGATCTTTTTTTTTTTTTTTTTTTCACCCAGACCCAGTGTACAGACTGCTAGTTTGGCCAGGTATCGTTCACAATTAATTTTTTTTTAAAAATATGCATAATTTGCAAACTAGTTAAGTCTTTATTAAATGAGTTTCCATTCAAGGCTATCCTTTCTATTAAACTCAGTCCCCTACATATAAATATGCCTCTTACTGTGGAAAGACAGTGGGCTTGCAGGGACTTGCAGGGAAAACATAAAAGTTTACCTGCCTTAGAGCCCACAGGTGTAAGATATGTGAATGTCATCTCTCATCTGGGCTGTGGGGGGAAAAGCTGAGAATCACTCAGCACCATCATGAAAACCTCCCGCATGGAATGTATGAACAATAATACACACATTTCTCTTTCTATGCAGGTTAGAAGGAAAATGTCTTATTTCATAAGTCATTACCAATAGTAGACTGATCCATGATTTTCAGATACAGAAGAAGAAATAACTTTGAAGGAAGCATATATTAATTTTTTTTCAGTGGCGGACAAAAGGAAAAGCACAAGTAGATTTACCTTCTGCAAACTCCTTGCAAAACAATTCCAATATTTACTGTAATTGCTTAACTTGATGTGACATGAAAGAGAATGCCATCAACACAGATTCATGTAACTGAGCATACTGTGAAACTATAGCCAAGAAACCAGTTTTATTTTTAATTTTGGCCTCTTTTATTAGTGTTTTATTTATTTATTTTCATCCATCTTTATTCTTTGGCCTGTGTGGGCCTCCCATCGCAGCGGCCCCTCTCTCTGGGCAGAGCACTGACTTTGGGCGCATGCGCTCCAGAACGTTGGCTCTTAATTGGACGCACCCGTCCAGCCGCTCTGTGCTGTGTGGGATCGTCCCATCCCAGGGATTGAACTAGCGCCACCTGCACTGCAAGGCAGACTCTCTACCCACTGGACCACCAGGGAAGCCCAAGAAACCAGTTTTTATGAGACAAAACCTAGAACACTTATTATGTCCTTTAACACAGGGAAGCCCCAACCTCCAGGATCTAATGCCTGATGATCTGAGGTGGAGCTGATTATTGTGCAGTAAAGTGTACAACAAACGCAAGATACTTGATTCATCCTGAAACCATCCCCTCTCTTCTGGTTCATGGAAAAATCATCTTCCAGGAAATCAGTTCTGGTGCCAGAAAGGTTGGAGACCGCTGCTTTAACACATTTATCTATCAAAAATAATACATACTGCAATGGATTATGAGAAAGATTTCTTTTTCAACTTGTTCAGAAAGCCTCCTTAGCCTTTCCAGAGGGTTTCCTTGTTGGCATAAAGTTTATATTATACACACACAAAAAGTTTATATTACAAACATAAAGTCTTGAAAGGATGGCATATATTTGCATGCAAAGATAATAGTCTGTAACAACTTTTTATTATATTTCTTTATCTTAATGTGTTTATAGTTTTAAATTTATGAGCATTGTAAACTTAATATTTAATCTATTTTCTTAGGTTTAGAAACATGAAAGTTTGCCAGTCTTTTGGAACAGGTGTCATACAATCATCAATTTAGTCAATTTTTTTGAGAACTTGCCGTGTCCAGCTTGTTTTCTACATCAGGGGAACCATAGATTTCAAAATATACAATCCCTGCTACTAAGGGATAAAAATATATTGAGAGAGAAAAAGACATTACACAAAACAATATTTGCAGTACAGAAGCAGAGGAATAGAACTAAGAAATTCATCAGAGGATGACTTTACAGTCATTTAAGTTTCAAGTGTCAATTTGAAAAGTCAAAAAGAATTTGACAGATTTACAATAGAAAGGAAGATACAGAAGAAAGAGGACACAATATGCCCAAGGAGAGTGATCCTAAAATACCTTGAATGTTTATGGAGCCGTGTGAAACGATGGATGACGAAAACTCAGGAAAACTCAGGAAAGTGAATTTACAAGTCACCTGCAAGAATGCACCCTACCCAGTAAAGGACAAAACGTCATTAAAGAGTTTTCACAGCGAAGTGAAAAGATTTCATTTAGATTTTAGGAAGATGACTTCTGTAGCAATGGGAGAAAGAAATGTATCTCAGTAATAAACATTGATACTACATTTTTAAAAAAACACTGAATTAATTTAAAAGTCAGTTCTTTGTACGGGTTTGTAGTTTCATGAAATTGAATTCAAATCCCAATGAAGTTGTTGCTACTTTGTTTTGGTGGAGAAAAGATGATGACGATTCTCAAATACATCTTAAGTTGCTAAGCTACTTTGTTCCTATTATTGTTCACTCACTAAGTCATGTCCTATCTTTGCCACACTATGGACGGCAGCACTCCAGGCTCTTCTGTCCTCCACTATCTCCTGGAGTTTTCTCAGATACATGTCCATGGAGTTGGAGAAACTAACCATCACATCCTCTGCTACCCCTTCTGCCTTCACTGTCTCCCAGCATCAGGGTCTTTTCCAATGAGTCGTGTCTTTTCCAATGAATCAGCTCTTCACATCAGGTGGACAAAGTATTGGAGCTTCAGCTTCAACATCAGTCCTTCCAATGAATATTCAGGCTTAATATCCTTTAGGATTGACTGGTTTCAATCCTTGCTGTCCAAGGGGGACCCTCAAGAGTCTTCTCCAGCACCACAGAGACATTGCTTTGCCAACAAAGGTTCTTACAGTCAAAGCAACGGTTCTTCCAGTAGTCATGTATGGATGTGAGAGTTGGACCATCATACCTGAGTAATAATAAAACCTACATTTTAAACACACTGTGATGTCAATACCTATAGTCTTTCTGCTGAATCGTATAGACTCCTATAGTCATTATCATATGTATAGAGAGCTTTCTACAGCCAGGTAGGTGAGCCCTTTTATATCTAACAAGGAATTCTAAACATGTAAATAAAAATGCCATCAATGTCTTCAATAACCTTACATTAGTTTAACTTGTTGATTTATTGCTCTACTAAAATGCAAAGTAATTTAACAAGTTCTACAAAGTGCTACTCCAATTTCTATCAGATTAATAAGTAAATTAATACCATGAATAAAGGAGGCTCATTGGTAAATTTTTTACAAATAATGATGAGTTCCATGGCCTAAGAAGTGATCTTGCTAAATTGCTACATCAGTTTGTATTAGACACTTGAAAAGTACATTTGAAGGTACAGTTTTAAGACTCTTTTCTCGTTAGACTTGTAGGAATGTAATTACTATCCATTTCAACATCTGGGTTTAACGTGATAAAAATGCAACATTTTTGAAATTTCTGTGATTTTAGATTATTTATTTTAAAGAGCTAAATTGATTTCTTCTTTTCAAAAAAAAAAAGTAGGGGAAAAATTCTCCCAGGCTAAGACCTGATGAGCAGAGTCTTAGCCTAGAGCAAATTTTTACAGCTTGGTTATAAACCCCTGAAATGGGGGAAAATTCATTAATTGGGGGCACTTAAACAGCCCTGCTCAACCTTAACTATCTCCTGGAGTTTTCTCAGATACATGTCCATGGAGTTGGAGAAACTAACCATCACATCCTCTGCTACCCCTTCTGCCTTCACTGTCTCCCAGCATCAGGGTCTTTTCCAATGAGTCGTGTCTTTTCCAATGAATCAGCTCTTCACATCAGGTGGACAAAGTATTGGAGCTTCAGCTTCAACATCAGTCCTTCCAATGAATATTCAGGCTTAATATCCTTTAGGATTGACTGGTTTCAATCCTTGCTGTCCAAGGGGGACCCTCAAGAGTCTTCTCCAGCACCACAGAGACATTGCTTTGCCAACAAAGGTTCTTACAGTCAAAGCAACGGTTCTTCCAGTAGTCATGTATGGATGTGAGAGTTGGACCATCATACCTGAGTAATAATAAAACCTACATTTTAAACACACTGTGATGTCAATACCTATAGTCTTTCTGCTGAATCGTATAGACTCCTATAGTCATTATCATATGTATAGAGAGCTTTCTACAGCCAGGTAGGTGAGCCCTTTTATATCTAACAAGGAATTCTAAACATGTAAATAAAAATGCCATCAATGTCTTCAATAACCTTACATTAGTTTAACTTGTTGATTTATTGCTCTACTAAAATGCAAAGTAATTTAACAAGTTCTACAAAGTGCTACTCCAATTTCTATCAGATTAATAAGTAAATTAATACCATGAATAAAGGAGGCTCATTGGTAAATTTTTTACAAATAATGATGAGTTCCATGGCCTAAGAAGTGATCTTGCTAAATTGCTACATCAGTTTGTATTAGACACTTGAAAAGTACATTTGAAGGTACAGTTTTAAGACTCTTTTCTCGTTAGACTTGTAGGAATGTAATTACTATCCATTTCAACATCTGGGTTTAACGTGATAAAAATGCAACATTTTTGAAATTTCTGTGATTTTAGATTATTTATTTTAAAGAGCTAAATTGATTTCTTCTTTTCAAAAAAAAAAAGTAGGGGAAAAATTCTCCCAGGCTAAGACCTGATGAGCAGAGTCTTAGCCTAGAGCAAATTTTTACAGCTTGGTTATAAACCCCTGAAATGGGAGTTCATAATGGAAACAGCTGCTCAACCTTAACTATTGCGGGTGCCACTATAATAAAAACGGCAGGAGCTCACATTAACATTGGCTTCCCCTTACACTCTTTCCTGTTACCCATCCATTAACCAAACTCCACTACCTAATGGAGGTAAAGGCTACAGCTTGCCTCCCAACAAAAATAACAAGAGAGGCAACTTACAGGTGGTAAATAACATATTCCCTCAAACATCAGTTTGTACAAGGACCCTGGAGGCTTCTCTCTAATCTAGAGAATAACATCCCACTCCAATGATTTCAAATTAGGAATAACATCCCAGCCCAGAAAACACTAAACAATGACACCTATTCCCTGTTCATTTTTTAAATGTATTACTTTCACAGTACTCGTAGAGAGAATATAATTTAAAAAAAAAAAAAAACCTCTCCTTCATGAAAGGGCTATCTTTGTAATAGATTCACAGAATATTGACAGGTAGGTGATTTCCTGAAATTAGAAACAGTATTGGAATTAAAGTAAATGAGTCTTTCACTCATCAATACCATCACAGTGGGAGCCAGACTGAAATACAAAGGAGTTTCACTTGAGTGCTGTCTTTGAAATCCCTATGAATGAGAAAAGGACTGATATTTTTGAGTGCTGATAATATATCAGATGCTTCACATCTATTGTTCAATTCTTAAAACCCTGCATTACCCCTCCCAACTTACCTATGAGAAAGTTGAGGTTCAGATTGGGTAGATCATTTTTTTCTTTTCATAAGAGGCTTCTTTTCGTAGTAAATAGAGAAGGAGTTGCAACTTTAAAATTATTTATTTATTTATTCATTTGGCTGAACACAGGCTTTCTCTGGTTGTGACAATCGGCGGCCACTCTCTCGTTGCGGTGTGCAGGCTTCTAATTAAAGAGGATTCTTTTGTTGTGGAGCATGTGCTCTAGAATGCCGGGGCTCAGTCTTTGTGATGCATGGACTTAGTTGCCGCTCTGCGTGTGGAGTCTTCCCAGATGAGGGGCTGGATCAGTGTGCCCTGTATTGGTAGGTGGATTCTTAACCACGGGACCACCAGGGAAGTCTGAGCAGCAACTTCTATCCCATGCTAACCTAACTGCGCCATTTATTCACAAGAGAAAAAGGAAAAAGAAGGCACTGTATTCATCAGTGTTTTAATCTGAAGATGACTGTGTTGGAGAGCTTTTTCATTTGAAGACATTATTCTGAGAATCCGTAAGGTGTGCTAGAAGATTTTATTGTGGGTGGCCCAGAATTGGTGGCCAAGCCTCTTGTGCAGACCAAGAGCACTGACCCTTCCAAGGTTTTTGACAGCTTTAAAAAGCCTGGCAAACTTTGCCTCTACTGAATACTTGCCTCCCTAGACAAATCTGATGTGGTGAATTGCCTTATGGGCATCTTCCTTACAATAGTATCCTTTTGAATCTTTAGTATAAGCAGCCTCTCCCACCACTTGGTGTTGAGTTCTATTCCATAGATGACAATGCGACAACCTCAAGTTTCAAGCACCCAGTTCCCAGTCTGTCCCAACGTGAAGGTGAGCTTTGTTCTGACATCACTTTAAGTCTACTCCCAACCTGTTTTCAACGAAATCCCTGAAATTAGAACAGTATTGGAATTAAAGTAAATGAGTCTTTCACTCATCAATACCATCACAGTGGGAGCCAGACTGAAATACAAAGGAGTTTCACTTGAGTGCTGTCTTTGAAATCCCTATGAATGAGAAAAGGACTGATATTTTTGAGTGCTGATAATATATCAGATGCTTCACATCTATTGTTCAATTCTTAAAACCCTGCATTACCCCTCCCAACTTACCTATGAGAAAGTTGAGGTTCAGATTGGGTAGATCATTTTTTTCTTTTCATAAGAGGCTTCTTTTCGTAGTAAATAGAGAAGGAGTTGCAACTTTAAAATTATTTATTTATTTATTCATTTGGCTGAACACAGGCTTTCTCTGGTTGTGACAATCGGCGGCCACTCTCTCGTTGCGGTGTGCAGGCTTCTAATTAAAGAGGATTCTTTTGTTGTGGAGCATGTGCTCTAGAATGCCGGGGCTCAGTCTTTGTGATGCATGGACTTAGTTGCCGCTCTGCGTGTGGAGTCTTCCCAGATGAGGGGCTGGATCAGTGTGCCCTGTATTGGTAGGTGGATTCTTAACCACGGGACCACCAGGGAAGTCTGAGCAGCAACTTCTATCCCATGCTAACCTAACTGCGCCATTTATTCACAAGAGAAAAAGGAAAAAGAAGGCACTGTATTCATCAGTGTTTTAATCTGAAGATGACTGTGTTGGAGAGCTTTTTCATTTGAAGACATTATTCTGAGAATCCGTAAGGTGTGCTAGAAGATTTTATTGTGGGTGGCCCAGAATTGGTGGCCAAGCCTCTTGTGCAGACCAAGAGCACTGACCCTTCCAAGGTTTTTGACAGCTTTAAAAAGCCTGGCAAACTTTGCCTCTACTGAATACTTGCCTCCCTAGACAAATCTGATGTGGTGAATTGCCTTATGGGCATCTTCCTTACAATAGTATCCTTTTGAATCTTTAGTATAAGCAGCCTCTCCCACCACTTGGTGTTGAGTTCTATTCCATAGATGACAATGCGACAACCTCAAGTTTCAAGCACCCAGTTCCCAGTCTGTCCCAACGTGAAGGTGAGCTTTGTTCTGACATCACTTTAAGTCTACTCCCAACCTGTTTTCCATTTGAAACCCTTTAAATCAAAGATGTCACGGAATAAAATGGAAGTGTTTAAACATCTGCTATTTTAACGTAACCATCTCTGAACCATTTTCAAAAATAAACTGAGAACTTACAGGTATAAAAATGAAGAGTAAAATCCCCCAGTCTCGGTGAAAACATCTTGACAAACTGGAAGGAGGGTGTTGATTTCTACTCAACACAATCCTGTCTGAGCAACACCCCTGCCTCTACAACCATCAAAAAAAAAAAAAAAAAAAATACACTGGCCCCATTGTCTCCAATGTGCTAGATGTTTGCGTGGTTTCTGAACTGAGTCCTTTTGTATATTGTCATATGTAGATTCTTAGAATCTTTTTTTTTCTTTTTTCAAATTGATTCTGTTAATATTTATTTATTTATACAGTGGTGCTAGGTCTTAACTGCAGCATGTTGGATCTTTCAGGTGCAGTTTGTGAACTCTTAGTTGCTGCACATGGATCTAGTTCTCTGGCCAGGGATCGAACCCAGGGCCCCTGTATCGGGAGCACAGAGTCTCAGCACTGGATCACCGGGGAAGTCCCTCAAACTAATTTTTAAAAGGAAGGTAGCAACTACCACATTTTGATTTATTTGAAGAACATAGGCCAGAATCATATCCAGGTGGGTATTTTAAATCAATAATTTTAATACTGTGGTGATCTCTAAAATAGCTGGTATTAGCATATAAAGATTTCTCCATATTAAAGTTGTAATTTCTAAAATTAAAAAATATTATCTGAATATATATGGGAAGCTCTTGAAAGTAAAAGACACTATTTCTGGAAAATGTACAATTCACACACACACACACACACACATACACAATATTTCATATGTTTTCAGGGAAGTTAGAAGTTCTCTTTGTCTACCTTTCAGCCTCCTAGACATACAGAAACACCAATTTAAGACCCTCGACTTTTGGGACTATAGTAAATAAAATTATTTTTTAGGATTTAGATTCTGTTCTCAAATCTCTTACTACATGATTTTAAAAACAACCTTCTTGACTGTCTTCCACCAAAACCCACAAATTGAAGGTGGTGGGGGCTCATTTCAGCACATTTTTTTTCTTTCTTTTTCTCAGTTATGTATCGGTTTCTGCTGTATAACAACATGAATCAGAGCTTTTATATATATATATATACACACACATATATATATCCTCTCCCTCTTAAACCTCCCACACCCGACCCCACAGCCCACCCCTCCGGGTCATCACAGAGCACTGAGCTGAGCTCCCAGGGTTATACAGCAGTTTCTCACTAGCTATCTCTTTTGCACATGGTAGTGTATATATGTTAGCCCCAACTTCCCAATTTACCCTGCCCCCCTTCCCTTTCCTCATATTCACACATCCATTCTCTACATCTGTGTCTCCATTCCTATCCTCAAATGGGTTTAGGAGTACCACTTTCTAGATTTCACATGTATGTATTAATACATGGTATTTGTTTGCATCAGATCATTTATAGGGGGAGAAAATAATGGAAAGGCACCTGATTTACTAAATACTCTCACACAGACATATATATAAGCATATACATACACATGTACAATGTAATATACATACTGTGTGTGTATGTATATATATATATATATATATATAAACTCTTTGAAGCTATTTTGGCAAGCAAGCCTCTTGAACTTAACAAAAGAACTGACCATACCAGCATTTTAGTTTGGAAATGTAGGGGACCCAGTTCCACATCCCATGAAATTATACACCACAGCGCTGGAGGAGATTCTCAAAGTGGGGGAGCTAAAATTGTTAGCCAGGCACCTTAGGCCAGAATCATATCCAGGTGGGTATTTTAAATCAATAATTTTAATACTGTGGTGATCTCTAAAATAGCTGGTATTAGCATATAAAGATTTCTCCATATTAAAGTTGTAATTTCTAAAATTAAAAAATATTATCTGAATATATATGGGAAGCTCTTGAAAGTAAAAGACACTATTTCTGGAAAATGTACAATTCACACACACACACACACACACATACACAATATTTCATATGTTTTCAGGGAAGTTAGAAGTTCTCTTTGTCTACCTTTCAGCCTCCTAGACATACAGAAACACCAATTTAAGACCCTCGACTTTTGGGACTATAGTAAATAAAATTATTTTTTAGGATTTAGATTCTGTTCTCAAATCTCTTACTACATGATTTTAAAAACAACCTTCTTGACTGTCTTCCACCAAAACCCACAAATTGAAGGTGGTGGGGGCTCATTTCAGCACATTTTTTTTCTTTCTTTTTTTCTCAGTTATGTATCGGTTTCTGCTGTATAACAACATGAATCAGAGCTTTTATATATATATATATACACACACATATATATATCCTCTCCCTCTTAAACCTCCCACACCCGACCCCACAGCCCACCCCTCCGGGTCATCACAGAGCACTGAGCTGAGCTCCCAGGGTTATACAGCAGTTTCTCACTAGCTATCTCTTTTGCACATGGTAGTGTATATATGTTAGCCCCAACTTCCCAATTTACCCTGCCCCCCTTCCCTTTCCTCATATTCACACATCCATTCTCTACATCTGTGTCTCCATTCCTATCCTCAAATGGGTTTAGGAGTACCACTTTCTAGATTTCACATGTATGTATTAATACATGGTATTTGTTTGCATCAGATCATTTATAGGGGGAGAAAATAATGGAAAGGCACCTGATTTACTAAATACTCTCACACAGACATATATATAAGCATATACATACACATGTACAATGTAATATACATACTGTGTGTGTATGTATATATATATATATATATATATAAACTCTTTGAAGCTATTTTGGCAAGCAAGCCTCTTGAACTTAACAAAAGAACTGACCATACCAGCATTTTAGTTTGGAAATGTAGGGGACCCAGTTCCACATCCCATGAAATTATACACCACAGCGCTGGAGGAGATTCTCAAAGTGCAGCCCCCAGGCCAGCAGCCAGCAGCAATGCACAGGCACTTGTTAGCCAGGCACCTTCCCAGCCCAGCCCCAGACCTGCAGACGCTGCAGGGATGGGACCCAGGATGTGCTCCAGGGCACTCTGAGAATTCCTGAACAGCCCTACAGCCCTTTCCGTCCCCAGGAAGCAGCGTTCTAGCAGTAATCTGAGCCCCTAGGCTTACCTCAACACCAACCCCGTCTTCTCGACTCCCCAAAGCTGACAAGACACTTTTCCTTAACTATACCACCCCTACAACCTTCCACATTACAGCTGGCTCAGAACTCTCTGTCCACTTTACGATATAAAAGACTAGGTTTAAAAGGATCAAACAGACTAATATCTGGGCATTAGAAGGAGATACAGATTTGTTGCAGGTCAAAACTCTTCTCAAACAGCATCTTTCCACCAAGTAAAGACTATCTAGTATAACGGAACAAGTAAATGTGTATAGTGCTCTTTTAAAAGATAGACACATATTTGTCTGTTTAATTTTTGGTTTAGACTCTTTGGTTTGTAAAAGTCCAAATGGATTTTACTAGCAATTTCCTTTAGAGAATTACTGATGGTAATTATCGTTGAAGAAAAATGCCAACATTTTAAATCACAGTTACAAATCATATATATATATATATATATATATATATATATATATATATATAACTTTTAATTTTCACCATATTGTACAAATACATCTAATTATCCTCCGTCTACATAGTATGCTATAAAGTGCCTTAGGGGACTGATTGGTTTATCAATTCAGTTAGAAAGTTGGTTGTTTTGATTAACGTCAACTATTATCTATTATAATGAGTATCATAATGCCATCTAATTAAGACAAAGAAAGTGCTTTAAAATTTTCAAACCTATTGCCAGTATGGATAAAAATAAAAACAACAGCAAAAAGCTGTCTGGTTCCATTCAGTATAGAAACGGTCCTATAAATCTTCTTTCTCTGGAATCTCTGAACTCTGTAAAAAACTGAATACTACTATATATAAAATAGATAACACTACTATATTAAAATCCCTGTATTATTGCACAGGGACCTCTACTGAACATTTTCTACTCAACATTCTATAATAAACTATTTGGCAAAGAATCATAAAATGAAAGTATATATATAATTATATATACATATTATATAAACATATTGCACTTTACATATAATATTATATGTGACATATATTATATTATAAATTATATATATGTATGACTGACTCACTTTGCTGTATACCTGAAACAAACACATTTTAAATCAACTATGCTCCAATAAAAAAATTTTTAAAGACTTATCTACATGATAACAATCCTGAGGTATAAAGAAAGGGTTCATTCTCTCCTGTTGTATTGATGAAGATGGAGAAATGGAGTTGGCAAGAGGACATGATAGCACTGAGTATGTATTGCTCCATTCAAGCTGTAAGAAAATGAAGAGCAACCTTCTCTTTCCAAGACATGGGCCCTAAAGCTCATACTTGCAAGGATGCCTCCGTGCTTCTTACAGCTCTTTCCAGCCCTAGGGACCCAGGGGATCTAGCAGACCTCTCTTAGGCACCTAGAGTGACTAAAGCTGTAGGACAGGGCAAAAAGGCCACAAGATCTGTGTACTACCCAAGACCAGACCACTCCCCCAGAGCCTCCAGAATCCTGGGTACTTGAAAGAAGAGCTTGGCTGATTCAGTTCCTGGTAAGAATTCTCACTCCCTGGTGGCTCAACTGGTAAAGAAGCCACCTGTAGTACAGGAAACCCAGGTTCAATCCCTGGGTCGAGAAGATCTCCTGGAGAAGGAAATGGCAACCCACTCCAGTTACTCTTGCCTGGAGAGCCCCATGGACAGAGGAGCCTGGTGGGCTACAGTCCATGGGGTCACAAAGAGTCAGACAGGACTTAGAGACTAAACCGCCACCACCAAGAATTTTCTGCCTGGTTTGCCTTTAGCAGCCTTCTCACTGTGTCTTCGAAAGTGCTTTAAAATTTTCAAACCTATTGCCAGTATGGATAAAATAAACAACAGCAAAAGCTGTCTGGTTCCATTCAGTATAGAAACGGTCCTATAAATCTTCTTTCTCTGGAATCTCTGAACTCTGTAAAAAACTGAATACTACTATATATAAAATAGATAACACTACTATATTAAAATCCCTGTATTATTGCACAGGGACCTCTACTGAACATTTTCTACTCAACATTCTATAATAAACTATTTGGCAAAGAATCATAAAATGAAAGTATATATATAATTATATATACATATTATATAAACATATTGCACTTTACATATAATATTATATGTGACATATATTATATTATAAATTATATATATGTATGACTGACTCACTTTGCTGTATACCTGAAACAAACACATTTTAAATCAACTATGCTCCAATAAAAAAATTTTTAAAGACTTATCTACATGATAACAATCCTGAGGTATAAAGAAAGGGTTCATTCTCTCCTGTTGTATTGATGAAGATGGAGAAATGGAGTTGGCAAGAGGACATGATAGCACTGAGTATGTATTGCTCCATTCAAGCTGTAAGAAAATGAAGAGCAACCTTCTCTTTCCAAGACATGGGCCCTAAAGCTCATACTTGCAAGGATGCCTCCGTGCTTCTTACAGCTCTTTCCAGCCCTAGGGACCCAGGGGATCTAGCAGACCTCTCTTAGGCACCTAGAGTGACTAAAGCTGTAGGACAGGGCAAAAAGGCCACAAGATCTGTGTACTACCCAAGACCAGACCACTCCCCCAGAGCCTCCAGAATCCTGGGTACTTGAAAGAAGAGCTTGGCTGATTCAGTTCCTGGTAAGAATTCTCACTCCCTGGTGGCTCAACTGGTAAAGAAGCCACCTGTAGTACAGGAAACCCAGGTTCAATCCCTGGGTCGAGAAGATCTCCTGGAGAAGGAAATGGCAACCCACTCCAGTTACTCTTGCCTGGAGAGCCCCATGGACAGAGGAGCCTGGTGGGCTACAGTCCATGGGGTCACAAAGAGTCAGACAGGACTTAGAGACTAAACCGCCACCACCAAGAATTTTCTGCCTGGTTTGCCTTTAGCAGCCTTCTCACTGTGTCTTCCACGGCAGAGAGAAGTCTTGTGTGTCATCCTTTTCTTATAAGAACAACAAGCTCACTCTTGAATGAGGGCTTCATCCTTATGACCTTGTTTAACCCTACTTACCCATTCCAAATACACTCACAGTGGAGACTAGAGTTTCAGACTGGGGAGGGACACAATTCAGTCCATAGCAAGAACTATACAAATGTAGATTTTTTTTTAGCCCAACAGGACCTATTCAGAGACAGTATACAGTTCGCCAAGCATTCTAATTTTCAGTGATGGCAAAATCACATTCTTTCAAGTTTCCTACCTGAGGAAAAAAAGAAACTTAGTTAAGGCTGACGAGAATCATGGTTTATAGAGGGCAAACGGTTCTGAATTTGGACAGGCAGATTTAAATGCGAAATGTGACCAAATAGTTACATAACTGAGACATTTCTTTGGGTTGTGCTTGAATGTCCTGAATTGTCCCTGCAAGTATAAGTGTGTTCATGCTTCACTAACCTCCCTCTTTGCCTGTGGATGCTGTCCTTTTATTATGTGTCCAAGCAAAGGAAGATATTTGGGTCAACAATATTAGATTCTTCTTAATCCATTTGCAAATAATTTTTTTAACAATTTTTTAAAATTTTGGCCTCTTTTATTGGTCCTTCATTTATTTATTTTCATCCATCTTTATTCTTTCACCTGTGTGAGCCTCCCATCACAGTGGCCTCGCGGGTCACAGAGCACTGGTTCTGCATGCATGCGCTCTGGCTCATAATTGGACACACTGGTCTAGCTGATCCGCGGCACGTGGGATCTTCCCAGGCCAGAGATTGAAACAGTGCCCTTGCACAGAAAGGTGTACCCTACCCACTGGAGCAACAGGGAAGCCCTGTGAATAATTTTACCTAGGACGAACTGGCTCCATCCCTGGGTCGAGAAGATCTCCTGGAGAAGGAAATGGCAACCCACTCCAGTTACTCTTGCCTGGAGAGCCCCATGGACAGAGGAGCCTGGTGGGCTACAGTCCATGGGGTCACAAAGAGTCAGACAGGACTTAGAGACTAAACCGCCACCACCAAGAATTTTCTGCCTGGTTTGCCTTTAGCAGCCTTCTCACTGTGTCTTCCACGGCAGAGAGAAGTCTTGTGTGTCATCCTTTTCTTATAAGAACAACAAGCTCACTCTTGAATGAGGGCTTCATCCTTATGACCTTGTTTAACCCTACTTACCCATTCCAAATACACTCACAGTGGAGACTAGAGTTTCAGACTGGGGAGGGACACAATTCAGTCCATAGCAAGAACTATACAAATGTAGATTTTTTTTTTTTAGCCCAACAGGACCTATTCAGAGACAGTATACAGTTCGCCAAGCATTCTAATTTTCAGTGATGGCAAAATCACATTCTTTCAAGTTTCCTACCTGAGGAAAAAAAGAAACTTAGTTAAGGCTGACGAGAATCATGGTTTATAGAGGGCAAACGGTTCTGAATTTGGACAGGCAGATTTAAATGCGAAATGTGACCAAATAGTTACATAACTGAGACATTTCTTTGGGTTGTGCTTGAATGTCCTGAATTGTCCCTGCAAGTATAAGTGTGTTCATGCTTCACTAACCTCCCTCTTTGCCTGTGGATGCTGTCCTTTTATTATGTGTCCAAGCAAAGGAAGATATTTGGGTCAACAATATTAGATTCTTCTTAATCCATTTGCAAATAATTTTTTTAACAATTTTTTAAAATTTTGGCCTCTTTTATTGGTCCTTCATTTATTTATTTTCATCCATCTTTATTCTTTCACCTGTGTGAGCCTCCCATCACAGTGGCCTCGCGGGTCACAGAGCACTGGTTCTGCATGCATGCGCTCTGGCTCATAATTGGACACACTGGTCTAGCTGATCCGCGGCACGTGGGATCTTCCCAGGCCAGAGATTGAAACAGTGCCCCTTGCACAGAAAGGTGTACTCCTTACCCACTGGAGCAACAGGGAAGCCCTGTGAATAATTTTTACCTAGGAATCAGCAATCTTTAGAACCTTGGCTCCTGAGTCCTATGGACCTTTTACATTTTTGATGAGTTTGTTTTTGTGGATGATGCTGACTTCAAACATAATTGTAACTGAGCGTGCATGCAGGTGTACATTTATACACTCATGTGTAAGTGCTTATTTTTTCACTGGTAGTATAATCTTCTGTCTCCAATTCCCATGATCTATTGAAAACAACACTTGGTTTTTGTCCCACAAAGGAACGAATTGGTTCCTTCAGGCGCACACACCAGCTTCTCCATGTCAAATCCCAAGTGCTCCAGCAAGATGATTAAGCGAAATGAACTCTGAGCTGGTCTATCTGTCACCGTGAGAGGAAGTTACAAACCAGAACAGCTCATGAATGTGTGATACAGATGAAAAGTGGCCTTTGAGAGGATGGTGCTTCATCTACCTTTGAATGTATTTCCTCTGTGACTGACAGGTGTCAGCTGTCAGGCAGCCAAATTTATCTGAAAAGTGTGGCTGGACACAGGATGAATTCAAATCTATGGCTCAGTAGGTTTTAGGCAGAACTAGTGCAGATACTCAAGGATAAAGTTTATTCTCTCCTATTTTTTCTGCCTCCATCTCACAAGCATGAAAAGCTCCCAACACGCCCCGCCCTCATCCCAGCTGCCTGCCAGGCTCCCTTCCTATGTGTCTTCTCATTTCATACTGGTCCTGTGTCCGTGAACCTGCTTAACCAGAGCTGTGAATCCTGACTACATTATCCCTGCACTCCTTCAGGTTGAATCATCTGTGGCCTAACAAATGATAATGATTTAGAGACATTTAGAACAAGAACTTTGTTTGCCTCTTGTAAATACTTTGTTGTTGTTCAGTCGGTAAGTCACGTCTGACACTTTGCCACCCCGTGGACTGCACCACGCCAGGCTCCTCTGTCCGCCACTATCTCTCAGAGTTTGCTCAAATTCGTGTCCCTTGAGTCAGTGATGATATCTAACCAACACATCCTCTGCTGCCCCCTTTTCCTTTTACCTTCAATCTTTCCCAGCATCAGGAGTCTTTTCCAGTGAGTCGGCTCTTCCCACCCGTTGGCCAAAGTTTTGGAACTTCAGCTTCAGCATCAGTCCTTCCAATGAATAGTCAGGGTTGATTTCCTTTAAAATGGACTGGTTTGGTCTCCTTGCAGTCCAGGAAACTCTCAAGAGTCTTCTCTAGCACCACAATTTGAAAGTAACAATTCTTCAGTCCTCAGCCTTCTCTATGGTCCAACTCTCACATCTGGTTGTGACTTCTGGCAAAACCATACCTTTGACCATATGAATACTACATGATCAAGAAAAGTGTGTGTGTATGTGTAAGGAAAAATGAGAAGTTTGATCTACACAAATAAGGCAGCACTTTTTCTTGATGCCTGGATGTTTTCTTTTATTTTAAAATGTGCTGTATAAGGCAGAGAAATGTTTAAACTCATATTCCATGAAATCCGAGAGCTTAGCTACTGCTTCTTCTTTAATGTAGTGTCTTTAGGACATGAACCCATTATGGTAATGATCTGATTGGTAAAGAGAGTTCATTAGATAGTTTTCTCCAAAGACATAGCTGCCAGAAAGGCAAAGCAATTAGAGGTAGAAAGGCTTTTTTTTAAGCTCCCTGCTTTTCCATTTTATCCACAGTAAAAAAATTTATTCTTCCATGCTCAATAATCTCCCAAGAGAGTTTCAAATTCAGATAATAGTAGATTTCTTTATATGCACAATATTTGTTGAAAACTCATTGCAAACGGTTTTCCTAACTTGATTTTTGATGCATACATATTGTTTCAATGAATGACAATATGAGTGCACTTGGGGACAAAATACCGCAGGTTTTTATTTTGGAAGGAAGCTCAGTGGTTCCTACATATTTACAAGACAATATATTTGATGTGTCTTGGCTGGCATTTTCAGTAACATATTTAGGAAGCTAGCAGAGTTTTTTTTTTAATTTCTTTTCTAAAACATGACTAATACTATAGTTGTGAAAATAAACCATAGCAACCACATAGTTACGGAAACCAAAACATAGCAACCAATAACATTGCTGCTTCTTTGGGGGGATTATAGTAGCAAAACTGACAATCGGACGAAAACCCCTGTGTCCCTTGAGTCATGGATATCTAACCAACACATCCTCTGCTGCCCCCTTTTCCTTTTACCTTCAATCTTTCCCAGCATCAGGAGTCTTTTCCAGTGAGTCGGCTCTTCCCACCCGTTGGCCAAAGTTTTGGAACTTCAGCTTCAGCATCAGTCCTTCCAATGAATAGTCAGGGTTGATTTCCTTTAAAATGGACTGGTTTGGTCTCCTTGCAGTCCAGGAAACTCTCAAGAGTCTTCTCTAGCACCACAATTTGAAAGTAACAATTCTTCAGTCCTCAGCCTTCTCTATGGTCCAACTCTCACATCTGGTTGTGACTTCTGGCAAAACCATACCTTTGACCATATGAATACTACATGATCAAGAAAAGTGTGTGTGTATGTGTAAGGAAAAATGAGAAGTTTGATCTACACAAATAAGGCAGCACTTTTTCTTGATGCCTGGATGTTTTCTTTTTATTTTAAAATGTGCTGTATAAGGCAGAGAAATGTTTAAACTCATATTCCATGAAATCCGAGAGCTTAGCTACTGCTTCTTCTTTAATGTAGTGTCTTTAGGACATGAACCCATTATGGTAATGATCTGATTGGTAAAGAGAGTTCATTAGATAGTTTTCTCCAAAGACATAGCTGCCAGAAAGGCAAAGCAATTAGAGGTAGAAAGGCTTTTTTTTAAGCTCCCTGCTTTTCCATTTTATCCACAGTAAAAAAATTTATTCTTCCATGCTCAATAATCTCCCAAGAGAGTTTCAAATTCAGATAATAGTAGATTTCTTTATATGCACAATATTTGTTGAAAACTCATTGCAAACGGTTTTCCTAACTTGATTTTTGATGCATACATATTGTTTCAATGAATGACAATATGAGTGCACTTGGGGACAAAATACCGCAGGTTTTTATTTTGGAAGGAAGCTCAGTGGTTCCTACATATTTACAAGACAATATATTTGATGTGTCTTGGCTGGCATTTTCAGTAACATATTTAGGAAGCTAGCAGAGTTTTTTTTTTAATTTCTTTTCTAAAACATGACTAATACTATAGTTGTGAAAATAAACCATAGCAACCACATAGTTACGGAAACCAAAACATAGCAACCAATAACATTGCTGCTTCTTTGGGGGGATTATAGTAGCAAAACTGACAATGGGACCAGCTTGGAATCCAGCTAAATCCCTCAGGTGAGCTGGACCAATGGAATAAAAGTAGAAGTTGTAGATCCATGAGAGGAGAAATGGACAGAAGCTTTAGATATTTAGGGAGAAAAACAGAAGTCATATTATCAAATTAGCGCTTGTGCCAATGCTGTGTAATCTTCCAGTGGAAAGCACCATACTGAGCACTTTGCTTTAAAATGTCAAGTATGGGAGGAAAAACCAAGTTACTTGAATCATCTGTTCTTACAAATATTATAAGACCTGCAAAGTTCATTTAATTATTACTCAATGTGGATGCATTTCATTTCAGAGTTAGGACATGTATCTGAATATGTCCAGCTCCTTTTTGACCTCATAAACTGGAAATGCTCACTAAAAGGTAACGATCCTTCAACTGAAGGTGATCCAGTGTCAGTGACAGTTACCACACATGAAAGGATTACATGTATTTTTCAATCACAACAGTGGATGTTGACAGATTCTTTTGTAAAAGATTTTTGAATGTGTAACCTAGAAAACCTAGGGAAAGTGGCAGATTGGAGAGATGCTACAAGAAGAAATGGCCATGTATGGGCAGGTAAAGAGTTCAGACTTTGAAACTAGAATTCTAGAAATACCTCTTCAGCAAATGGTAACAGAGAGTTCAGGTGAAGCAAATAATGTCTATGAATCCTTTGGATAAATAAATATTGATTTAGTACCAACTATGGGCCAGACAAGAATCCTTGCCATCACAAACCTACATCCCTGTGGGATTTACATTCTAGTAAAATTTCTATTCTATTTCTATTTTTCATCACTCTAAAAGGTATAGAAGAGTTGATGCTTTCAAATAGTAGTACTAGAGAAGACTCCCAAGAGTACCTTGGACAGCAAAGAAATTAAACCAATCAATGCTAGAGGAAATCAGTGCTGGATACTTGTTGGCAGGACAGATGCTGAAGAAAACGCTCCAATACTTTGGCACCCAATGCAAAGAGCTGACTCATCGGAAAAGACGTGGATGCTGGGAAAGATTGAAGGAGAAGTGGGCAGCAGAGGCAGAAGATGAGATGGTGAGATAGCACCACCGACTCAACAGACTTGAATCTGTGCAAACTCCAGGAGACAGTGGAGGACAGAGGAGCCTGGTGAGCTGTAGTCCATGGGCTGGCACAGTGTCAATGGGACCAGCTTGAATCCAGCTAAATCCCTCAGGTGAGCTGGACCAATGGAATAAAAGTAGAAGTTGTAGATCCATGAGAGGAGAAATGGACAGAAGCTTTAGATATTTAGGGAGAAAAACAGAAGTCATATTATCAAATTAGCGCTTGTGCCAATGCTGTGTAATCTTCCAGTGGAAAGCACCATACTGAGCACTTTGCTTTAAAATGTCAAGTATGGGAGGAAAAACCAAGTTACTTGAATCATCTGTTCTTACAAATATTATAAGACCTGCAAAGTTCATTTAATTATTACTCAATGTGGATGCATTTCATTTCAGAGTTAGGACATGTATCTGAATATGTCCAGCTCCTTTTTGACCTCATAAACTGGAAATGCTCACTAAAAGGTAACGATCCTTCAACTGAAGGTGATCCAGTGTCAGTGACAGTTACCACACATGAAAGGATTACATGTATTTTTCAATCACAACAGTGGATGTTGACAGATTCTTTTGTAAAAGATTTTTGAATGTGTAACCTAGAAAACCTAGGGAAAGTGGCAGATTGGAGAGATGCTACAAGAAGAAATGGCCATGTATGGGCAGGTAAAGAGTTCAGACTTTGAAACTAGAATTCTAGAAATACCTCTTCAGCAAATGGTAACAGAGAGTTCAGGTGAAGCAAATAATGTCTATGAATCCTTTGGATAAATAAATATTGATTTAGTACCAACTATGGGCCAGACAAGAATCCTTGCCATCACAAACCTACATCCCTGTGGGATTTACATTCTAGTAAAATTTCTATTCTATTTCTATTTTTCATCACTCTAAAAGGTATAGAAGAGTTGATGCTTTCAAATAGTAGTACTAGAGAAGACTCCCAAGAGTACCTTGGACAGCAAAGAAATTAAACCAATCAATGCTAGAGGAAATCAGTGCTGGATACTTGTTGGCAGGACAGATGCTGAAGAAAACGCTCCAATACTTTGGCACCCAATGCAAAGAGCTGACTCATCGGAAAAGACGTGGATGCTGGGAAAGATTGAAGGAGAAGTGGGCAGCAGAGGCAGAAGATGAGATGGTGAGATAGCACCACCGACTCAACAGACTTGAATCTGTGCAAACTCCAGGAGACAGTGGAGGACAGAGGAGCCTGGTGAGCTGTAGTCCATGGGCTGGCACAGTGTCACCCATGACTTAGAGACAGAACAACTACAATAACAAAAAGAGTCACAGGAAAAACTCCTTCACAATGCTAATTTTAAAAGAGTTAAGCAAACTTGGGTCAAGTTCACAATAAATGAATTCATCCAGTGATATCAAAAGAATTAAGCCCAAGTTTGTGAACATACCTTAGGAGGAATCAGTCACAGTGATCTAGAAAGAGAAGAGAAAGCATGCATGCATGCTAAGTTGAGTCAGTTGTTTTCAACTCTTTGTAACCCTGTGGACGGTAGCCTGTCAGATTCCCTTGTCCATGGAGTTTTCCAGGCAAAGATACCAGAGTAGGTTGCTATCTTTTTTTCTCCAGGGAATCTTCCTGACCCAGGGATTGAATCTGCATCCACTGAATCGGCAGGCAGATTTTTTGCCACTGAGCTACCAGGAAGCCCATATGATATGAGGTATGTATGTATATACACACACACAGATGCTGAGTCTCTCATTCTACTTTAGATTGCCAAAACCTTTGACAGAGCATGGGTATCATATGGTTCTCATATAGTGCAATGTTTATAGCACCAGTTAAGTGCTGAGCACAACATGAACACTTAACAGATACTAAAAATGTTTTTTAACTTTAAGGGATTCGAAGAAGTTTAAAAATCCAGCCCATGCTAAAGGGTTTAAAGTAGCATAAAAATTCAAAGGCACAGAGGTATGTTGGCTTAATTGGAGCATCTTCTACCTGATATGCCTGACTAAGCAATAAATGGTGAAATGGCAGCTTTCACAGGGTGATCGTGTGGACAAAATTTCATGAAACTAAGGAAAAGCCTTGGAAATATTTCTAAGCGAATTCAAAATTGTGCAGTGTCTTCTCATTTTTGTTACTCTTTCTGAAGAATCGAAGGTAGAAGGAGTGATCACCAGCATTTATTTGAACAACTGAGGAAATATTTCCTTAAACCATTTTTAAGTGGAAAGAGATGCATGGAATTAGAAGCACAGGAAGGAAAGAGAGGAGAGGAGGGAAAAGAAAAACGAAAAACAGAAACAAAAAAAGCCAGGAAAGAAACACTATATTGAATTAACCACAGACCAGAGTACCCGCGTTCTTCATCTTGGATTCGTACCCTTAATATAGTCATGAAACCTCAGAGAGATTTCCATAGCCAAACGGGTCACCATAATCAAAGAAACTTCCACAATACCCCTGTGCAAAGGCCAAAACCCTTTGGTGGGGCTTCCCTGGTGGTCCAGTGGGTAAGGACACTGTCTTGCAGTGCAAGGGGCGCCGGTTCGATCCCTGGCCTGGGAAGATCCCATGTGCGGTGGAGCAGCTGGACTGATGTGTCCAATTACCGAGCCGGAGCTCTGGAGTGCACGCGCCCAGAACCGGTGCTCTGTGACAACAGAGGCCACCGTGATGGGAGGCCCACACGGGCTAAAGAACAAAGATGGATGAAACTAGACAAATGAAAGACCAATAGAAGTGGCCCGCTCGCTCCCCCCCCTCCCCACCCTACCCCCACCAAAATAAATAAATAAATAAATCTTTAAAAACACCCTTTGGTGATGGCGCTTCCGTGACTAAGTTATGTCAACTCTTGTGAACCCACGGACTGTAGCCTCCCAGGTTCCTCTGTCCATGGGATTTTCCAGGCAAAAACACTGGAGTGAGTTGTCATTTCCCTCTCCAAGGGATCTTCCTGACCCAAGGATCAAACCCAGGTCTCTTGCATTGCAGGCAGATTCTTTACTGATGGAGTCACCAGAGAAGCCTCCCCAAAGAATCCTTTCAGGAGATTTAAAAATATACCCTTAGGGTGGCATTCAGGGATAAGGAAAGAGAACGTTAGCTTATTTGTACGTGTATCCATACGAGTGTAAAAGTTCCCCTTCTTAAGAATATAATCTTTCAAGATACAGGAAGAAGAGGAAACAGAAGAAAAAGAATACTAACATCTTAGAAACCTGACTGGGTCTCTGAGAGCAATTTGACAGGATACTCAGTGCACCATGTCAATCTCCTTCTAAAATCAACACTCTGATGTCATACGGAAAGACATGCTGAAAGTCATGGGGCTTAAGTGATTTCTCATCCTGTTTGTTTGAACACTCTCCTTTTAAAGGGGCTTGGTCTCAACAGGGAAAAAGCAGAAACAAAAAAAGCCAGGAAAGAAACACTATATTGAATTAACCACAGACCAGAGTACCCGCGTTCTTCATCTTGGATTCGTACCCTTAATATAGTCATGAAACCTCAGAGAGATTTCCATAGCCAAACGGGTCACCATAATCAAAGAAACTTCCACAATACCCCTGTGCAAAGGCCAAAACCCTTTGGTGGGGCTTCCCTGGTGGTCCAGTGGGTAAGGACACTGTCTTGCAGTGCAAGGGGCGCCGGTTCGATCCCTGGCCTGGGAAGATCCCATGTGCGGTGGAGCAGCTGGACTGATGTGTCCAATTACCGAGCCGGAGCTCTGGAGTGCACGCGCCCAGAACCGGTGCTCTGTGACAACAGAGGCCACCGTGATGGGAGGCCCACACGGGCCGAAGAACAAAGATGGATGAAAATGGACAAATGAAAGACCAATAGAAGTGGCCCGCTCGCTCCCCTCCCTCCCCACCCTACCCCCACCAAAATAAATAAATAAATAAATCTTTAAAAAAAAAAAACCCTTTGGTGATGGTGCTTCCGTGACTAAGTTATGTCAACTCTTGTGAACCCACGGACTGTAGCCTCCCAGGTTCCTCTGTCCATGGGATTTTCCAGGCAAAAACACTGGAGTGAGTTGTCATTTCCCTCTCCAAGGGATCTTCCTGACCCAAGGATCAAACCCAGGTCTCTTGCATTGCAGGCAGATTCTTTACTGATGGAGTCACCAGAGAAGCCTCCCCAAAGAATCCTTTCAGGAGATTTAAAAATATACCCTTAGGGTGGCATTCAGGGATAAGGAAAGAGAACGTTAGCTTATTTGTACGTGTATCCATACGAGTGTAAAAGTTCCCCTTCTTAAGAATATAATCTTTCAAGATACAGGAAGAAGAGGAAACAGAAGAAAAAAAGAATACTAACATCTTAGAAACCTGACTGGGTCTCTGAGAGCAATTTGACAGGATACTCAGTGCACCATGTCAATCTCCTTCTAAAATCAACACTCTGATGTCATACGGAGATGACATGCTGAAAGTCATGGGGCTTAAGTGATTTCTCATCCTGTTTGTTTGAACACTCTCCCTTTTTAAAGTCTTGGTCTGTCTCCTGTTTGCTGAACCTTCAACAGGGAAACACTAGGAAGAGCATATCTCTGGCAGCATTTACATAAAATGCCTGCACAGATGCATAACAAGGTCCTGGGTCTTGCCAGCTATGCGAGTAAAAATTCTCAGTGGCCCTCAGTGGGTCTGGGGGCTTCCCAGGTGGCTTAGTGGTAAAGAATCTCCTTGCCAATGCAGGAGCTGCAGGAAACTCAAGTTCCATCCCTAGGTCAGGAGGATCCCCTGGAGGAGGAAAAAGAAGCGCACCCTAGTAGTCTTGCCTGGGATATTCCACAGACAGAGGAGCCCGGTGGGCTACAAGGTCGCAGAGTCAGACAGGACTGTGCGATTGAGCACGCACCCACATTAGTGGACTTGATACCTTGTGGTGAGGACCTTGGGCCCAAAGGGACTCACAGGAAGGAAGGTTTGAAAGGGAAAGAAATTGGGCTCAACCCTACAAGAAAGTGAGCCCAACCAGAGGTGACAGAGAGAAACCACAGAGGTGGTGTTGAACCACCTCAGTCCTCTTAGTTCTAGCAAACTCCTCAGCACACCACCATCACTGCCTCTTGCTCAACATGGTGTGTCAACGGTGATGGGTAAAGGTGGGTCACAGGTGGTAGGACTGAACACAGACTCCAGTTCTCCCCGCCACCTGGATTGCCAAATAGCCATCAACCCGTCCACTCCGCCTAGAGGCTCTGAGTTGCCCCAAAGCAAAGCCCAGCTGCTGGTGAGCCGGGGCCTTTGATCCCCTATCAGCATTTCCTCCCACCCCCTCCTCTTTCTGTCTTTCTCCAGACTTTGAAGATAATGAATCTTAAACATTTGTGAGTAATTAGAAGGTGTGGCTGCCAAGGAAAAGTGAGTCGTTTTCTTTCAAATGGAAAGAGTGGGTGCTCAGCGCTTCACACATCTCTGATTATATCACATGCATTCATTTGGTCTCAGATAAACTGATCTGGCCCTGGGAGGAAGACCACACCTAGGGACTAATGAGCCCCTCCTGCAACAATAATAACCATTATGAACCGAGAAGCTCAGTGTCATCATGAGTCATTTATCATTGACTGACAACTTCATCCTTCGACTTGCTTCTCAACTTTAATTCATTAGCAACAGAGAGGAGGCTTCCCGACTCAGTCATGTTCAACTCTTTGCAACCACTGAACCATAGTCTGCCAGGCTCCTTGATATCTCTGGCAGCATTTACATAAAATGGTCCTGGGTCTTGCCAGCTATGCGAGTAAAATTCTCAGTGGCCCTCAGTGGGTCTGGGGCTTCCCAGGTGGCTTAGTGGTAAAGAATCTCCTTGCCAATGCAGGAGCTGCAGGAAACTCAAGTTCCATCCCTAGGTCAGGAGGATCCCTGGAGGAGGAAAAGAAGCGCACCCTAGTAGTCTTGCCTGGGATATTCCACAGACAGAGGAGCCCGGTGGGCTACAAGGTCGCAGAGTCAGACAGGACTGTGCGATTGAGCACGCACCCACATTAGTGGACTTGATACCTTGTGGTGAGGACCTTGGGCCCAAAGGGACTCACAGGAAGGAAGGTTTGAAAGGGAAAGAAATTGGGCTCAACCCTACAAGAAAGTGAGCCCAACCAGAGGTGACAGAGAGAAACCACAGAGGTGGTGTTGAACCACCTCAGTCCTCTTAGTTCTAGCAAACTCCTCAGCACACCACCATCACTGCCTCTTGCTCAACATGGTGTGTCAACGGTGATGGGTAAAGGTGGGTCACAGGTGGTAGGACTGAACACAGACTCCAGTTCTCCCCGCCACCTGGATTGCCAAATAGCCATCAACCCGTCCACTCCGCCTAGAGGCTCTGAGTTGCCCCAAAGCAAAGCCCAGCTGCTGGTGAGCCGGGGCCTTTGATCCCCTATCAGCATTTCCTCCCACCCCCTCCTCTTTCTGTCTTTCTCCAGACTTTGAAGATAATGAATCTTAAACATTTGTGAGTAATTAGAAGGTGTGGCTGCCAAGGAAAAGTGAGTCGTTTTCTTTCAAATGGAAAGAGTGGGTGCTCAGCGCTTCACACATCTCTGATTATATCACATGCATTCATTTGGTCTCAGATAAACTGATCTGGCCCTGGGAGGAAGACCACACCTAGGGACTAATGAGCCCCTCCTGCAACAATAATAACCATTATGAACCGAGAAGCTCAGTGTCATCATGAGTCATTTATCATTGACTGACAACTTCATCCTTCGACTTGCTTCTCAACTTTAATTCATTAGCAACAGAGAGGAGGGGACTGTCCCCCGCAATTTTTTTAGTCACTCAGTCATGTTCAACTCTTTGCAACCACTGAACCATAGTCTGCCAGGCTCCTTGTTCCATGGAATTCCAGGCAAGAATACTAAAGTGGGTTGCCATTCCCTTCTCCAGGGAATCATCCCAACCCAAGGTTTGAGGCCACATCTCCTGCATTGCAGGCAGATCCTTTACCATCTGAGCCATCAAGGTGGGGGGATGATTTAAGGAAATACTCTGAAGTTCCCTCTGCTATTATATGTATAAACAACTCAGCTGGAAAGCACCATCTATCTCTACGTTCCTTTTCAGCAATGATAGTACATGTGTTTGTTGTGTAATAAAAAGACACATATAATTTGAATCATGAGTGATTCTTTACTCTCCATCGCTCATGGAGAAAGAATCAGGGAGACTAAAAGAAGGAAATACATGAATAAACACTTCACTGGGATAAACTCCCTCACCCATAAGAGCTATCCAATAGCTACTCTCAAGGAAAATGCACAAATGATGGCTTGGTTTATTCAATCATTCTCTCCTTTGAGCGATCCGTCTCACAGGGAATAACATGATGAAACTATCAAAAGCAATCAAAAACAAGCAAAAGTTGGGCAGAGACACAAAATCATTTCACTCTGTGGGATTTGGCCAGTGTCGAGGAAACTTGCCTCTCGTATTTCTGTCTCAGACATAGAAGGACATGTAAGCCGGGGCCTTTGATCCCCTATCAGCATTTCCTCCCACCCCTCCTCTTTCTGTCTTTCTCCAGACTTTGAAGATAATGAATCTTAAACATTTGTGAGTAATTAGAAGGTGTGGCTGCCAAGGAAAAGTGAGTCGTTTTCTTTCAAATGGAAAGAGTGGGTGCTCAGCGCTTCACACATCTCTGATTATATCACATGCATTCATTTGGTCTCAGATAAACTGATCTGGCCCTGGGAGGAAGACCACACCTAGGGACTAATGAGCCCCTCCTGCAACAATAATAACCATTATGAACCGAGAAGCTCAGTGTCATCATGAGTCATTTATCATTGACTGACAACTTCATCCTTCGACTTGCTTCTCAACTTTAATTCATTAGCAACAGAGAGGAGGGGACTGTCCCCCGCAATTTTTTTAGTCACTCAGTCATGTTCAACTCTTTGCAACCACTGAACCATAGTCTGCCAGGCTCCTTGTTCCATGGAATTCCAGGCAAGAATACTAAAGTGGGTTGCCATTCCCTTCTCCAGGGAATCATCCCAACCCAAGGTTTGAGGCCACATCTCCTGCATTGCAGGCAGATCCTTTACCATCTGAGCCATCAAGGTGGGGGGATGATTTAAGGAAATACTCTGAAGTTCCCTCTGCTATTATATGTATAAACAACTCAGCTGGAAAGCACCATCTATCTCTACGTTCCTTTTCAGCAATGATAGTACATGTGTTTGTTGTGTAATAAAAAGACACATATAATTTGAATCATGAGTGATTCTTTACTCTCCATCGCTCATGGAGAAAGAATCAGGGAGACTAAAAGAAGGAAATACATGAATAAACACTTCACTGGGATAAACTCCCTCACCCATAAGAGCTATCCAATAGCTACTCTCAAGGAAAATGCACAAATGATGGCTTGGTTTATTCAATCATTCTCTCCTTTGAGCGATCCGTCTCACAGGGAATAACATGATGAAACTATCAAAAGCAATCAAAAACAAGCAAAAGTTGGGCAGAGACACAAAATCATTTCACTCTGTGGGATTTGGCCAGTGTACGTAGGAAACTTGCCTCTCGTATTTCTGTCTCAGACATAGAAGGACATGTAAGGCCATTTAGCCCAATGCCTTCAATTTACAAGGGTAACCTGAGGCACAGAGGTGGCTGTTTGCGTGGCCGAGGATCACGCCAGTTGAGGACAGATTCAGTGTCTCTTCTGGTCCCATGTCAGTGTCGTCCTGGTCCCTCTGCAGATGAAGCGCATAGTGCCCAGACCTTCAGCAAGACAGCCCAGCCCGCTGAGAGCACTCAGAGAGCAGCATCCAGGAAGCTGGGTTGCTCAGTAAAGCCACGTGGAGTCTTTCACAAAGATTCACCTTCTGATCTTGTAAAGGAAAAATACATGTTAGGAGATAATCATCAAAGTGCATGCTCAGTTGCTCAGTCACCTCTCACTCTGCAGCCCCATGGACTGTAGACTGCCAGGCTCCTCTATCCGTGGGACTCTCCACGCAAGAATACTGGAGCGGGTTGCCGTTTCCTTCTCCAGGAGATCTCCAAGACCCAGGGATCGAACCCGAGTCTCCTGTGTCTCTGGCACTGATCGGCAGGCGGAGTCTTTACCACTGAGTCACCTGGGAAGCAGTGCATCAAAGTAGCTGAGTGTACTTCTTCCTTTCAAATATATGACCATCTGGTGACTCACTTACCCCTGGAACTTTTTTCTTCTGTCTTTTAAATGTCTCATTGTCCTTACCATTTCAAAGTATGTGTGTGTCTGTGTGTGTGCACCTACACAGGTATGTACATATGTAAGTGGGTTTTTTTCCCAATTTAAATCCTCCAATTCAGGTGGGCACATGAAAAGACAAATAACTTTTTTGTCTCAACTCTTCGGATATTAACATTATCAGAGCAATGCAAGAGGGACTTTCCTGAATGAGCTGCTGCTATAACGTCTCAATGTTTCACCTGAAACAGTTCCTGAAGACACAATCAGGCCACATAATAACTTTGGGAATGGAGCCTGACTTTTTGTAGGAATTCAAAGTGATGAAACTATCAAAAGCAATCAAAAACAAGCAAAAGTTGGGCAGAGACACAAAATCATTTCACTCTGTGGGATTTGGCCAGTGTACGTAGGAAACTTGCCTCTCGTATTTCTGTCTCAGACATAGAAGGACATGTAAGGCCATTTAGCCCAATGCCTTCAATTTACAAGGGTAACCTGAGGCACAGAGGTGGCTGTTTGCGTGGCCGAGGATCACGCCAGTTGAGGACAGATTCAGTGTCTCTTCTGGTCCCATGTCAGTGTCGTCCTGGTCCCTCTGCAGATGAAGCGCATAGTGCCCAGACCTTCAGCAAGACAGCCCAGCCCGCTGAGAGCACTCAGAGAGCAGCATCCAGGAAGCTGGGTTGCTCAGTAAAGCCACGTGGAGTCTTTCACAAAGATTCACCTTCTGATCTTGTAAAGGAAAAATACATGTTAGGAGATAATCATCAAAGTGCATGCTCAGTTGCTCAGTCACCTCTCACTCTGCAGCCCCATGGACTGTAGACTGCCAGGCTCCTCTATCCGTGGGACTCTCCACGCAAGAATACTGGAGCGGGTTGCCGTTTCCTTCTCCAGGAGATCTCCAAGACCCAGGGATCGAACCCGAGTCTCCTGTGTCTCTGGCACTGATCGGCAGGCGGAGTCTTTACCACTGAGTCACCTGGGAAGCAGTGCATCAAAGTAGCTGAGTGTACTTCTTCCTTTCAAATATATGACCATCTGGTGACTCACTTACCCCTGGAACTTTTTTCTTCTGTCTTTTAAATGTCTCATTGTCCTTACCATTTCAAAGTATGTGTGTGTCTGTGTGTGTGCACCTACACAGGTATGTACATATGTAAGTGGGTTTTTTTCCCAATTTAAATCCTCCAATTCAGGTGGGCACATGAAAAGACAAATAACTTTTTTGTCTCAACTCTTCGGATATTAACATTATCAGAGCAATGCAAGAGGGACTTTCCTGAATGAGCTGCTGCTATAACGTCTCAATGTTTCACCTGAAACAGTTCCTGAAGACACAATCAGGCCACATAATAACTTTGGGAATGGAGCCTGTTTTCACTTTTTTGTAGGAATTCAAAGTAGACAGAGGGTAAACCAAGGAGTCCTTAGGTCATCCAAAGCAGAGGTAGGCACACTCACGTTTGTAAAGGGACTGTATTGTTTTGTTTCTTCATTTCCACTTCGTGACTTATATCTTTTTGCCTGAGACGCATGAGAGCGTGAGGCATTGAAGCATTGGCTCCATCTCTTAGAACTGAAGGAAAAGTCAAAAACCTTTGAAAGCCAGTAAGCCCATTGAGTAATAAACCCAACAAGGTTAAAACCACCTGCTTCTTGAAGCTGGTCACTGTTTTAAACTTTGGATATGTGTTAACTCATTTAATCCTCAAGACAACCCTACAGCTGGGTGATCACACTCAGCTGTTCAGTCGTGTCTGAGTCTTTGGGACTCCATGGACCATAACCCGTCAGGCACCTCTGTCTGTGGGGTTACCCAGGCAAGAAGACTGGAGTGGGTTGCCATTTCCTCCTCCAGGGGATCTTCCCAACCCAGGGATCGAACTGCATCTCCTGCATTGGTCCACCCCAGAGAGATTCTAATATATTCAAGTATCAGATAAGGAAACTGAGGCACTGAGAAGTTAGACAGCAAGGTTATGCAACTGGATGTCACGAGACCTGGCATTTGAGCCTGCCCTTCACCCCATTCCATGCTGGCTCCAGGTTCCAAGCCTGACTTGACTCAAGACTCCAGGAAACATCAAAGTTGACAACCTAAAACTAGAAAGTTTCCAGAAGCCTCAGGGGCCTCTTCGTTTGAACTCTCTCCTATTCACACCCTGATCTAAACTAGGGTAGAGAAATCCTTGCTAGATCAAGATGCCTACAGGGATAGATTTCTTGCCAGATCATCCAGGTGAGAAGGACTATGGGGATCCGTATGCCAGTGTGTCTGAACAGGAGCAGAAACCTTGCTTCCAGGGGGTTCTGCCTCTCTCCCAGCTCCTCAGTTCACTGGCCCAAGAATTCCCCTGTTAATTCTGAGGATGGGATGAGCTGCTGGCTATAACGTCTCAATGTTTCACCTGAAACAGTTCCTGAAGACACAATCAGGCCACATAATAACTTTGGGAATGGAGCCTGTTTTCACTTTTTTGTAGGAATTCAAAGTAGACAGAGGGTAAACCAAGGAGTCCTTAGGTCATCCAAAGCAGAGGTAGGCACACTCACGTTTGTAAAGGGACTGTATTGTTTTGTTTCTTCATTTCCACTTCGTGACTTATATCTTTTTGCCTGAGACGCATGAGAGCGTGAGGCATTGAAGCATTGGCTCCATCTCTTAGAACTGAAGGAAAAGTCAAAAACCTTTGAAAGCCAGTAAGCCCATTGAGTAATAAACCCAACAAGGTTAAAACCACCTGCTTCTTGAAGCTGGTCACTGTTTTAAACTTTGGATATGTGTTAACTCATTTAATCCTCAAGACAACCCTACAGCTGGGTGATCACACTCAGCTGTTCAGTCGTGTCTGAGTCTTTGGGACTCCATGGACCATAACCCGTCAGGCACCTCTGTCTGTGGGGTTACCCAGGCAAGAAGACTGGAGTGGGTTGCCATTTCCTCCTCCAGGGGATCTTCCCAACCCAGGGATCGAACTGCATCTCCTGCATTGGTCCACCCCAGAGAGATTCTAATATATTCAAGTATCAGATAAGGAAACTGAGGCACTGAGAAGTTAGACAGCAAGGTTATGCAACTGGATGTCACGAGACCTGGCATTTGAGCCTGCCCTTCACCCCATTCCATGCTGGCTCCAGGTTCCAAGCCTGACTTGACTCAAGACTCCAGGAAACATCAAAGTTGACAACCTAAAACTAGAAAGTTTCCAGAAGCCTCAGGGGCCTCTTCGTTTGAACTCTCTCCCTATTCACACCCTGATCTAAACTAGGGTAGAGAAATCCTTGCTAGATCAAGATGCCTACAGGGATAGATTTCTTGCCAGATCATCCAGGTGAGAAGGGCTATGGGGGATCCGTATGCCAGTGTGTCTGAACAGGAGCAGAAACCTTGCTTCCAGGGGGGTTCTGCCTCTCTCCCAGCTCCTCAGTTCACTGGCCCAAGAATTCCCCTGTTAATTCTGAGGATGGGATGAGTTTTCATCAACTTTTGGGGAGTGACTCTGGACAAGGAAAGCAGTGGGTCCAGAGACAGATCCAGTCAGAGCTACTGACTTCAGTCCAGTTCAGCACAACCCTGCCAGGTGAAGCAACAGACACATAAATAACTCAGCACAAGACAGGCCATGATAAATGTGACTAAGCTGCAAAGTGCCGACAAGCATAGAAAGACAGGTCAGGAAGAAAGCAGGGCCCCTCCTTCCTTCTCACCCACTCCACTCCTGGTTCGCGGAAGGGAGGTGCTTCACACAGGCACACCATGGAGTTAGGTAACTGCAGAAAGGAAGAGAAGTTCCTAATAAGGAGAGGTCTGATGGAGTGAGCTAACAATGTGCATTCTTGGGTGGGGAACATATGAAAAATGCAATAGTGAAAATACTTAGTTCATGAGAAGGGGGTGTGTATATTTCAAGCTCTTTCTGCTTCCAGGTAGTCTTAATTTTAAAACATGGGTTACACAACATGATAAATTAATTATACTTCAATTTTTAAAATACTTTCAGATAAGTAAATTTTTAAAAAAGAAAAAACAAACCAAAAAATGGGTTAGAATGCTGCATACACCTCTTTTGAAATTTCCCAATTTATTTTTCAAATCCTATGCCAGTCTCTATCGTTGCTAATTTAAGAAAGGAATATATTCACCAAATGAATAAGATGGAAAACAGAGAGAGAAAAAGAGCAAATGTCCTCCTTTTTCAAATGTATCTTTTAAAGGAATGATTAGACTTAAATTTTTTCCTTATTAAAGTGGAGAAGTACTTTAATAAATACACTCATAAAGAATAGAGTAATCACAAAATATAAATTAACCAGCATAATAATATACCTTTGTATCTCTTGAAGAATCGATGGATTTTTAAGATTTTCAAAAAGAAACCACAACTCAAACTTTAAAACATAAAGAACTTAAAGTCTCTCTTTATTTTCAGATTCTAGACATGCAATTCACAGCTTAGATGTCACATCTAGAGTTGAATGTCGATAAAAATCAGTAGGTTGGGGCTTCCCTGGTGGTCCAGTGGATAAGGACACCACCTTACAGTGCAAGGGGCGCCGGTTCGAGCCCTGGCCTGGGAGGATCCCACGTGCCGCGGAGCGGCTGGACTGATGTGTCCAGTCGCCGAGCCGGAGCTCTGGAGCGCATGCGCCTAGAGCCGGCGCTCTGCAACGACAGACGCCACCGCGATGGGAGGCCCACAGGAGCCAAAGAACAAAGACGGATGAAAACTAGACAAATGAAAGACCAATAGAAGTGACCCGCCTGCTCCCTCCCTCCCCAACCCAACCCCAGCCCAAAAAATAAATAAACCTTTAAAAAAAAAAAAAAAAGAGTACTTTACTTTAAAAAAAAAAAAATCAGTAGGTTGAATTTTTACATATATATTTAAATATTTCATTTGATATTGTTTGATGAACTGTTTTAGCTTTTAGTCCATACCTGCAGATTCTGACGTTTTCTGCAGTCTGTACCTAAGAATGTGGCTGGGGATGTTGCAGCAATTTTCAGAAGATTTTTTCGTCCTTACATAACACTTGTTTCCATTTGATTCTGACAGCACTGGAGGCATTTTTCAGCTTGATTCTGAGTTTCTTCAATCTGATAAGGAGGATCTTAACTCTTTTCTGCCTTTTTTGTCAACCAAAGAGAATTTTTGACCCACCAGAAAGAAACTTAATTTTTGCACCCAGCTCAGTGAAGTTGGGATGACTTGATATTCGGGTTTGGTTAAGAGTAATGTATAATTTAGGCTATTAAAGCAATGGACACTTCATTGCATTAAAAAAAAAAAAAAAAGAATTGATCCTTAATGAAATTCTGCCTTGAGTTTGTATACACGTATAAGTGTGTACATAACATACATGTGCATGTAAATGTGATAGACATAAGTGAAATAATATATTAACTTTATTTTTTTGTTTTGTTTGAGTCTAATCACAAAATATAAATTAACCAGCATAATAATATACCTTTGTATCTCTTGAAGAATCGATGGATTTTTAAGATTTTCAAAAAGAAACCACAACTCAAACTTTAAAACATAAAGAACTTAAAGTCTCTCTTTATTTTCAGATTCTAGACATGCAATTCACAGCTTAGATGTCACATCTAGAGTTGAATGTCGATAAAAATCAGTAGGTTGGGGCTTCCCTGGTGGTCCAGTGGATAAGGACACCACCTTACAGTGCAAGGGGCGCCGGTTCGAGCCCTGGCCTGGGAGGATCCCACGTGCCGCGGAGCGGCTGGACTGATGTGTCCAGTCGCCGAGCCGGAGCTCTGGAGCGCATGCGCCTAGAGCCGGCGCTCTGCAACGACAGACGCCACCGCGATGGGAGGCCCACAGGAGCCAAAGAACAAAGACGGATGAAAACTAGACAAATGAAAGACCAATAGAAGTGACCCGCCCGCCCCCCTCCCTCCCCATCCTACCCCCCAAAAAATAAATAAACCTTTAAAAAAAAAAAAAAAAGAGTACTTTACTTTAAAAAAAAAAAAATCAGTAGGTTGAATTTTTACATATATATTTAAATATTTCATTTGATATTGTTTGATGAACTGTTTTAGCTTTTAGTCCATACCTGCAGATTCTGACGTTTTCTGCAGTCTGTACCTAAGAATGTGGCTGGGGATGTTGCAGCAATTTTCAGAAGATTTTTTCGTCCTTACATAACACTTGTTTCCATTTGATTCTGACAGCACTGGAGGCATTTTTCAGCTTGATTCTGAGTTTCTTCAATCTGATAAGGAGGATCTTAACTCTTTTCTGCCTTTTTTGTCAACCAAAGAGAATTTTTGACCCACCAGAAAGAAACTTAATTTTTGCACCCAGCTCAGTGAAGTTGGGATGACTTGATATTCGGGTTTGGTTAAGAGTAATGTATAATTTAGGCTATTAAAGCAATGGACACTTCATTGCATTAAAAAAAAAAAAAAAAGAATTGATCCTTAATGAAATTCTGCCTTGAGTTTGTATACACGTATAAGTGTGTACATAACATACATGTGCATGTAAATGTGATAGACATAAGTGAAATAATATATTAACTTTATTGTTGTTTTTGTTTGGTCACTCAGGCGTGTCCGACTCTTTGCCACCCCATGGACTGCAGTACACCAGGCTTCCCTATCCTTCACTGTCTCTTGGAGTTTGCTCAAACTCATATCCATCGAGTCGGTGATGCCATCCAACTGTCTCATCCTCTGCCTCCCCCTTCTCCTCTTGCCTTCAGTCTTTCCCAGCATCAGGGCCTTTTCCATAAGTTGGGTCTTTGAGGTACAGTTAAATAATAGGTCGCCATTTTTCAAATGTTTTCCTTTTCCATCCCACCAACAGACCAGTCTCATCTTTACCTAAAGCAGCCCCATTGGAGAGGCAGTGTTATAACAGAAACCAGAAAACAGAAGCCCCTGTGTCCAGCCTTAGCTCTCATCTCTGAGTCCTCCTGTTAGAGTTACGATGGTCACTGGAACTTCCCTGGCAATCTCACCTCCCAGTGCAGCCAGAGACAGGGTCCACTCCCTTGTCTGGGAGCTAAGATCCCACAAGCCTCGAGGCCAAAACACCAGAACATAAACAGCAGAAGCAATACTGTAACAAATTCAATATAGACTTTTAACGTGTTCCACATCAAAAGGAAAAGAAAGAAAGAAAGATACTCACTGACTTGTTGGAGACAAGAGAACAGAGATAGTTACTGAAAACTGGACAGACAATCCATTCAGCATGGAAGAGTAAAAACTAACTTTGTATTCAATCAGAGCTGGGTAAGAAGGTAGAAAGAGAAAGAGCTTTTCAAGTGGCAAATAAAATAAATAGTTCCATGTATTCTGACTTTTTATCCGTTTGTTGCCACAGAAATAACAATTATTTACTCTGACAGCTCTATTCCTAGAAGATGAGTTATCAGCGATTGACGACTACTGCTGTTTATCTCCATAAAGGTCAAAATAGAGAATCGCAATCTTTAAGGTGCTTCCGATTTTACCCCTATAGTAACTGAGTTTGGTTAAGAGTAATGTATAATTTAGGCTATTAAAGCAATGGACACTTCATTGCATTAAAAAAAAAGAATTGATCCTTAATGAAATTCTGCCTTGAGTTTGTATACACGTATAAGTGTGTACATAACATACATGTGCATGTAAATGTGATAGACATAAGTGAAATAATATATTAACTTTATTGTTGTTTTTGTTTGGTCACTCAGGCGTGTCCGACTCTTTGCCACCCCATGGACTGCAGTACACCAGGCTTCCCTATCCTTCACTGTCTCTTGGAGTTTGCTCAAACTCATATCCATCGAGTCGGTGATGCCATCCAACTGTCTCATCCTCTGCCTCCCCCTTCTCCTCTTGCCTTCAGTCTTTCCCAGCATCAGGGCCTTTTCCATAAGTTGGGTCTTTGAGGTACAGTTAAATAATAGGTCGCCATTTTTCAAATGTTTTCCTTTTCCATCCCACCAACAGACCAGTCTCATCTTTACCTAAAGCAGCCCCATTGGAGAGGCAGTGTTATAACAGAAACCAGAAAACAGAAGCCCCTGTGTCCAGCCTTAGCTCTCATCTCTGAGTCCTCCTGTTAGAGTTACGATGGTCACTGGAACTTCCCTGGCAATCTCACCTCCCAGTGCAGCCAGAGACAGGGTCCACTCCCTTGTCTGGGAGCTAAGATCCCACAAGCCTCGAGGCCAAAACACCAGAACATAAACAGCAGAAGCAATACTGTAACAAATTCAATATAGACTTTTAACGTGTTCCACATCAAAAGGAAAAGAAAGAAAGAAAGATACTCACTGACTTGTTGGAGACAAGAGAACAGAGATAGTTACTGAAAACTGGACAGACAATCCATTCAGCATGGAAGAGTAAAAACTAACTTTGTATTCAATCAGAGCTGGGTAAGAAGGTAGAAAGAGAAAGAGCTTTTCAAGTGGCAAATAAAATAAATAGTTCCATGTATTCTGACTTTTTATCCGTTTGTTGCCACAGAAATAACAATTATTTACTCTGACAGCTCTATTCCTAGAAGATGAGTTATCAGCGATTGAACGACTACTGCTGTTTATCTCCATAAAGGTCAAAATAGAGAATCGCAATCTTTAAGGTGCTTCCGATTTTACCCCTATAGTAACTGAGTTCATAAAGAGCAATCACTGCTCCACTAGTAAGCATTAAGGCCCCTTCTGGAAAAAAAAAAAAAATTATCTCTGTGCCTTCAAAACAATACACAGGTGAGTAAGAGAATCTGCATGGTAAAATGGTCTTCCAGATGGTGCAGTTGGTAAAGAATCCACCTGTCGATGCAGGAGACACAAGAGACGTGGGTTCCATCCTTGGGTTGGGAAGATCGCCTGGAAGAGGAAATGGCCACCCGGTCCAGTCTTCCTGCCTGAAAAATTCCTTGCACACAGGAGCCTGGTGGGCTACCGTCTCGGGGTCGCAAAGAGTCGGTCGCGACTGAGCACACGCACACGGCATTGTAAGAACTGTAAAATCTTCAGCACTAGCCAACAGAGTCCTTGGACTCTGTTAAGCCAAGGCATTTGTTCTGAAATCAGAAACTGGGGCATTTTCTGGTAATGGGTGTCCTCGGGCTAAATTCTGGAACTCCATATTTCTAGTTTTCAGGGACACAACATTTTCTTTGGGTTGAAGTTCCTAAAACACATTCAGGATCTCAACAAACCCAAAAATTCTTTTATTAGACTTTTCTACCCTGAACACTGTGTTTTATTGAAAATAAGCCCTGGAAATGAATCTCTAACCCAGTTCCCTTGAACCAGTTAGAACATGTCCCTTCTGCAGTCTCCTGGGCAGCCTAGGTCCTCTCTGTATTCTTGACTATGCTGCCGAAACTGTAAGAGACGTGTTTAGAGGATAAAATTCTGAAGCTCACCCCTAACAGATGGTGGGAGGAGAGCCGAGACTGGTTTTTGCTATAAAGTCAGACTCAGGACACTTTATATCAAAACTTGTATGCTGGTTCTGATGCAGTTCCTCGATCAAGGTCTGAAAAGCAACTGTTCTCCCAAATCCATTTCAAAGCCGTATAGTTGTAAAAGTGGAAAGCTGTTATTTCTAGCATTTTCTTTTATGTCTAGAACATAAAACCCTAATAATTAGGATACATATTCTCCTCATGAGTTATTTCTCATTCTCAAATGTACTAGTTTGTTTCTAGTTTGTTTTTGCGGGGAAGTCTGGTAAATTGATAGGATGATCACATTGCATATAAATAATAATTACAATCACTGCTCCACTAGTAAGCATTAAGGCCCCTTCTGGAAAAAAAAAATTATCTCTGTGCCTTCAAAACAATACACAGGTGAGTAAGAGAATCTGCATGGTAAAATGGTCTTCCAGATGGTGCAGTTGGTAAAGAATCCACCTGTCGATGCAGGAGACAC
This sequence comes from Tragulus kanchil, assembly GCA_022376925.1. Lineage (NCBI taxonomy): Eukaryota > Metazoa > Chordata > Mammalia > Artiodactyla > Tragulidae > Tragulus > Tragulus kanchil. The sequence continues at coordinate 7,282,352 of JAIOJX010000005.1, forward strand.
AAGAGACGTGGGTTCCATCCTTGGGTTGGGAAGATCGCCTGGAAGAGGAAATGGCCACCCGGTCCAGTCTTCCTGCCTGAAAAATTCCTTGCACACAGGAGCCTGGTGGGCTACCGTCTCGGGGTCGCAAAGAGTCGGTCGCGACTGAGCACACGCACACGGCATTGTAAGAACTGTAAAATCTTCAGCACTAGCCAACAGAGTCCTTGGACTCTGTTAAGCCAAGGCATTTGTTCTGAAATCAGAAACTGGGGCATTTTCTGGTAATGGGTGTCCTCGGGCTAAATTCTGGAACTCCATATTTCTAGTTTTCAGGGACACAACATTTTCTTTGGGTTGAAGTTCCTAAAACACATTCAGGATCTCAACAAACCCAAAAATTCTTTTATTAGACTTTTCTACCCTGAACACTGTGTTTTATTGAAAATAAGCCCTGGAAATGAATCTCTAACCCAGTTCCCTTGAACCAGTTAGAACATGTCCCTTCTGCAGTCTCCTGGGCAGCCTAGGTCCTCTCTGTATTCTTGACTATGCTGCCGAAACTGTAAGAGACGTGTTTAGAGGATAAAATTCTGAAGCTCACCCCTAACAGATGGTGGGAGGAGAGCCGAGACTGGTTTTTGCTATAAAGTCAGACTCAGGACACTTTATATCAAAACTTGTATGCTGGTTCTGATGCAGTTCCTCGATCAAGGTCTGAAAAGCAACTGTTCTCCCAAATCCATTTCAAAGCCGTATAGTTGTAAAAGTGGAAAGCTGTTATTTCTAGCATTTTCTTTTATGTCTAGAACATAAAACCCTAATAATTAGGATACATATTCTCCTCATGAGTTATTTCTCATTCTCAAATGTACTAGTTTGTTTACGATTCAGCCAAAATATTGATATTTATAGGCAACAGAAAAAAATTGCAGAGGAAAGAAAGTCTGGTAAATTGATAGGATGATCACATTGCATATAAATAATAATTACAAAATAGTGTGGTTTGTGCTTATAAAATGTATTGTCCTTACTGAGGCTACAATTAGAATGAACATTTTTAATATCAGCCATATTAAATTCATAGGTGACATTTCCAACACATATTAGTAATTTGCAGTCTTATAGCTTCTAATACCAGCACCACCTACTGATTGCAGAGAATATTTAGAAGCATTGATCCTAGTAACACTGAATAGAACTTCAGAATTCTACTTTTCTATAACATTACTCCACAGTTGCCTCTTTCTATATCCTTTTTAAACTCTGGCAATTCTTTGCTTTCTTTAGAGTCCTCTGACATATAGGATACAGATAGATCATAGGTTCATCGATTAAAAAAAAAAAAATTTAAGCACCCTGAACAGAATTGGACAGCTGATTGCACAAAATGGACTATTGCTCAACGTGCCAGAAGGCGAGACTCACCACTTCCACCTTTGTAAATCTTGACCTTTCCAAAGCAGAGCATTTTATTTTATTACAGGGCATCTTTAAGAAAACTCAGGGGTCCCAGAGCATGACAGGTGTCCCCTCAAGACTGGAAATGTGGGGCCAAGCCTCCCAAGGATCCCGATAGCGGATGACACGAGATGTTTGCCAGACTGATTGCCTCTTCAGAGCAGGTGAGCGTGAACGTTGTTGTTATCTTAGAGAGTAAGAGGAGGAAGGCAGGCGGGTGTTTGCATGATTCGTCTCCTAAAGGTACGTAATGACGGTGGGTCTGGAGAAAGGAGGATGTTCTCGGGAAAATTAGGGAAGATGTTGTCGATATTAGGATGTGTCTCCTGCTTGAAGAGAATAGTCAAGGACACAGAGAGAGGGCAAGTACCTAGTGCAGGAATTTCCAGTTGTGTCAGCGTGAAGTCACCTGTTTACTTTCCCAGCGTCGCAGCGCACCTGCAAGTGGACGGGTGAGGGTGTAGCCGCGGAGATGCCGAGCGGAGCGAATAACAGCGCCTGTCTGCTAAGCAGACTGGGAGAGGCTGCCTGGAGCTGGCCTCGGGAGAGCACAGGGAGCGCTACCTTTTCCCTAGTGACCCCTTCCTCCCCGAGTGTCAGCATTGCATCAGGGCCAGCAGGCGCCGAGCCAAGAGCCCAGGCTACGTAGGCTAAGATGCAGCGCCAAGACGGTCCCTCCTAGTGGTCTGACTTTAAGAAATTGACCTATTTTGTCTCTGTTTCCCTGCTCATAATACTAGGCACTACCTGACTCTCTGGATTACTCATTTCTCTCATCGCTGTGGGTCCTGTTCCCCTTTCACTTTGTTGGGAAAAAGAGACCAGAGCTGCTCTAAAGTCCGTTGGTATCCTGCATATTGGGGGGATACCAGAAAAATTACCGGTAAGGTTCTAATTCCCTTTCAAAAGTCATAGTATTACAGTCACTCCAGCCTGTACGTTTAAGTCATTACGGTGCTTTTTAGTAACATTGCCACACAAATGGAAAGACGGAAAGGAAATTTGATGAAAGAGTTTCATACTAATGGTGGGTTTTGTTTCTGTCTCTATTTCAATCAGTGTACTTGTTTTTCTATTTATCTGAAACAAGGGAAAACAATCATGTATTACTGATGGGAAAGTTTTTGGACTTATAAAAATTGAAGCCTGATTGAGGGACATTCTTTTTGCTAAGTTGAAAGTTTTAAATATATTGTGCTCTGGAAAACATAGGACAATTAAGTAAAATGTTGTTGTGTTTTTGAAGCAAATAGCTACAATACAAGGTGCGCCCCAGGACCAAAACCTTGGTATCTTTTTTGCATAATGTACATGTACGTGTGTGTGTGTGTGTGTGTGTGTGTGTGTGTGTGTTAGTAGATTATATTTTCTCAAAAGAGCATAAAGTTTTTTTTAAAGCAGGAAACTGTGTTTTTTTTTTTTTTCTCTGTACTCAGACAAATTAGCTAAGTGTTATGCTCTGCGTCACATTTTAAAGGGGAAGGTGAAATACAGGCAGAAATTAGGGCAGGAGCTTAACCCAGTCTCCTAACTCCTACTCTTCATGCTAATTTCTGGACTGTCCATCAATTTCTTTGGTGATCTTGGTGGTCTGTTGGTTGAACACAAATAACTTCTCCATAGAACCTGTTTATTTAGGATCACAGATGCTTGAACCTCAGAGAGTCTCACTGCAGGAGAATGTTGTTCACCTACCAAGAAAGGCATGGAAAGCAAAGCAAACGAGTAAAGACGCCCCCAAGTCTATCTTAGAAAGTTGTCCACCAGTTTGCCTTTTGGACCGGAAGAGTCAATGCATTTTCTGAATTTTCTCCCAGTAAGAATCCAACTGGTAAAATAAAATTCCAAGTGGTCAGCCATGAAATGGGTTCATAGTACTATCGTTAGATTTCCCAGCTTTTTCCATGGTAATACTAGGCACTACCTGACTCTCTGGATTACTCATTTCTCTCATCGCTGTGGGTCCTGTTCCTTTCACTTTGTTGGGAAAAGAGACCAGAGCTGCTCTAAAGTCCGTTGGTATCCTGCATATTGGGGGGATACCAGAAAAATTACCGGTAAGGTTCTAATTCCCTTTCAAAAGTCATAGTATTACAGTCACTCCAGCCTGTACGTTTAAGTCATTACGGTGCTTTTTAGTAACATTGCCACACAAATGGAAAGACGGAAAGGAAATTTGATGAAAGAGTTTCATACTAATGGTGGGTTTTGTTTCTGTCTCTATTTCAATCAGTGTACTTGTTTTTCTATTTATCTGAAACAAGGGAAAACAATCATGTATTACTGATGGGAAAGTTTTTGGACTTATAAAAATTGAAGCCTGATTGAGGGACATTCTTTTTGCTAAGTTGAAAGTTTTAAATATATTGTGCTCTGGAAAACATAGGACAATTAAGTAAAATGTTGTTGTGTTTTTGAAGCAAATAGCTACAATACAAGGTGCGCCCCAGGACCAAAACCTTGGTATCTTTTTTGCATAATGTACATGTACGTGTGTGTGTGTGTGTGTGTGTGTGTGTGTGTTAGTAGATTATATTTTCTCAAAAGAGCATAAAGTTTTTTTTAAAGCAGGAAACTGTGTTTTTTTTTTTTTTCTCTGTACTCAGACAAATTAGCTAAGTGTTATGCTCTGCGTCACATTTTAAAGGGGAAGGTGAAATACAGGCAGAAATTAGGGCAGGAGCTTAACCCAGTCTCCTAACTCCTACTCTTCATGCTAATTTCTGGACTGTCCATCAATTTCTTTGGTGATCTTGGTGGTCTGTTGGTTGAACACAAATAACTTCTCCATAGAACCTGTTTATTTAGGATCACAGATGCTTGAACCTCAGAGAGTCTCACTGCAGGAGAATGTTGTTCACCTACCAAGAAAGGCATGGAAAGCAAAGCAAACGAGTAAAGACGTCCCCCAAGTCTATCTTAGAAAGTTGTCCACCAGTTTGCCTTTTTTTGGACCGGAAGAGTCAATGCATTTTCTGAATTTTCTCCCAGTAAGAATCCAACTGGTAAAATAAAATTCCAAGTGGTCAGCCATGAAATGGGTTCATAGTACATGTAGCATGTTCCAGTTGATCAACTTGATTATACCCAGCTTTAGTGTCTTACTACATCATATTTTCTGTGTTTCAATTTTTCATTTCAGCCAAGTAGCTGAACCCCTGAGTTTACTTTTTAAGAGGTGTTTAAGTTATCTCAGCATACAACTTTGCCTTTTCTCCTAATTCTTTATGACAAGTGGTCGGTATAAGCAGTAAACTTTCAAAGAGAAAATTCTACCAACTATACTTCACTTCTCTTCATCAAAGTGAAGACATTGTAACATCTCTGTTCATTTGACTCGGCATTTCACACCTCATTTCTGTTCCATGGTTTGTAAAATGGAAAATTTACATCCCATGCTAGCCAGGTGTTCCTATCCTTAACTTTTAATGAGTGTCAGCAATGCTCTGGGCTCCACACAAAAGAGAAAGCAAGCATCTCTACTCAGTCTATCTAAATAATAGATTAAAGAACAGGTTGCACATGTGAATATATTTTAATCGATATGCATTTACTGCTGCTATAAATGACACTAAACACAGCTACTTCCCAGGTGTCATTACCACCTACAATAACCCAGTGGGCATTCTCCCACTTTATATTATTAAGTGTTCCTGAAAAGCTGCATGTAAATCAAATAATGTTAAGTGCTATTGAAGAACGCATTATCCTATGGGGAATTCTTCTATGACGCAGTGGGTAGTATATTAACTTATAGAAATTTCATATAAAACTCTGGGCCTTTCCCCTGTAATCACCTATTTCGAAATCTGTGAAGCAATTTTTTTATTCATTTAACACTGTTAAATCCCCACTATATGCAAGGTAATAGAGAACAGACTGCCTGCTTTCAACATAGGAGAGAAAAGATATGTCTATAGCACAAGGGGAAAAGGTTATATTCCAAAAACTGTAATAAGTCAAGTACGACTGAGATATATTGTTGTTGTTTAGCCACTATGTTATGTCCGACTCTTGCAACCCCGTGGACTACAGGCCACCAAGCTCCTCTGTCGATGGGATTTCCCAGACAAGGATATTGAAGTGGCAGGCGGGTTCTTTACCACTAAGCCACTGGAGAGGCCCAGTGATGAGAGTAAGGGAGGACATGAAAACAAGTTACAAATTCATTTATTGAAATTCTAACATTCAAAAATATGACTACTATTAGAGAGAAACTAATTTGCCTTTTTTTTCCTTTAAATTACCTTTATTTAAGAGGTGTTTAAGTTATCTCAGCATACAACTTTGCCTTTTCTCCTAATTCTTTATGACAAGTGGTCGGTATAAGCAGTAAACTTTCAAAGAGAAAATTCTACCAACTATACTTCACTTCTCTTCATCAAAGTGAAGACATTGTAACATCTCTGTTCATTTGACTCGGCATTTCACACCTCATTTCTGTTCCATGGTTTGTAAAATGGAAAATTTACATCCCATGCTAGCCAGGTGTTCCTATCCTTAACTTTTAATGAGTGTCAGCAATGCTCTGGGCTCCACACAAAAGAGAAAGCAAGCATCTCTACTCAGTCTATCTAAATAATAGATTAAAGAACAGGTTGCACATGTGAATATATTTTAATCGATATGCATTTACTGCTGCTATAAATGACACTAAAACACAGCTACTTCCCAGGTGTCATTACCACCTACAATAACCCAGTGGGCATTCTCCCACTTTATATTATTAAGTGTTCCTGAAAAGCTGCATGTAAATCAAATAATGTTAAGTGCTATTGAAGAACGCATTATCCTATGGGGAATTCTTCTATGACGCAGTGGGTAGTATATTAACTTATAGAAATTTCATATAAAACTCTGGGCCTTTCCCCTGTAATCACCTATTTCGAAATCTGTGAAGCAATTTTTTTATTCATTTAACACTGTTAAATCCCCACTATATGCAAGGTAATAGAGAACAGACTGCCTGCTTTCAACATAGGAGAGAAAAGATATGTCTATAGCACAAGGGGAAAAGGTTATATTCCAAAAACTGTAATAAGTCAAGTACGACTGAGATATATTGTTGTTGTTTAGCCACTATGTTATGTCCGACTCTTGCAACCCCGTGGACTACAGGCCACCAAGCTCCTCTGTCGATGGGATTTCCCAGACAAGGATATTGAAGTGGCAGGCGGGTTCTTTACCACTAAGCCACTGGAGAGGCCCAGTGATGAGAGTAAGGGAGGACATGAAAACAAGTTACAAATTCATTTATTGAAATTCTAACATTCATACAGAAATATGACTACTATTAGAGAGAAACTTATTTAAGCTTTTAGTCTAATTAACTCACTGATAAATATGTCTGGATGTAATGTTTAAATCTCAAAATAAAATTCATGTTCATCACTAGCGAGAAAGGAACCCACTTATCCCTTGCTAATTCTGCCATAACATGGACCAGATATTTACACTCTCTGATAAAGTATCACACCACCAGCGTGCGAGGTCTTAGTACCCCAGCCAGGGATCAAACACATGCCCCTTGCATTGCAAGCTTGGAGTCTTAACCACTGAACCACTAGGGAAGTCCCAAGTATCTGTTAATTTAAAATAACCTGTTTGTTACTTGTTTTCCACCGAAGCTATTTGTTCCTATTTTGTTCCTACACTTTGAACCCCAAAGATAGTTGGGAATAATTGCTTCTGGGAATAACAGGTAATTCCTGCAAGAAGGCAGCTATGGAGCAGCCAGGGCTGCAACTAGACTTTGTGCTCTGAGGACCTGATCTCGCTGGTCTGTGGCTAGGTTCCACCTCCTTTATTCCTTCTGTCATTTAATTGCAGGCTACCTCCATAACCTTCTGCCAAAACGGGCTATCCCCCCGGCCCTCGGGCATACTGTGTAGATCAGTAGATAAGACCTTCCCAGCAGTCCGAGCGGCCCCTGCCATCCACAAGGGCACAGTGCTGTGCAGGCAACTCTGCAGGTTTCGCTAACTGCCGCTCCACCTGCCTCACCTCTGCGGGTCCCATAAAGTTCTCTTGGATGCTGATAGTCATGATGGCTGCTTGACCTTGGGCCTTGCAACTGGCTGGCTTCCAGAAAGTTCCTCTGATAACAAGGTGTGCTGAAGATTGTGTTCACAGCATTCAGACACAGAGCAGGGGCTGACGGTAGGGACCTGATGTACTTACCCCAAGATCCAGTCCCAGCTCTCCCTCAACAGGTAAGCTGTTTGCAGCATTCCCTTACCCAGTACCGCCCCTAAAGGATCCCAGAGAGAAGGCAAGACCAGACTGTGAAAAGCAGCAAAAATAAAACAAGTTACAAATTCATTTATTGAAATTCTAACATTCATACAGAAATATGACTACTATTAGAGAGAAACTTATTTAAGCTTTTAGTCTAATTAACTCACTGATAAATATGTCTGGATGTAATGTTTAAATCTCAAAATAAAATTCATGTTCATCACTAGCAGAAAGGAACCCACTTATCCCTTGCTAATTCTGCCATAACATGGACCAGATATTTACACTCTCTGATAAAGTATCACACCACCAGCGTGCGAGGTCTTAGTACCCCAGCCAGGGATCAAACACATGCCCCTTGCATTGCAAGCTTGGAGTCTTAACCACTGAACCACTAGGGAAGTCCCAAGTATCTGTTAATTTAAAATAACCTGTTTGTTACTTGTTTTCCACCGAAGCTATTTGTTCCTATTTTGTTCCTACACTTTGAACCCCAAAGATAGTTGGGAATAATTGCTTCTGGGAATAACAGGTAATTCCTGCAAGAAGGCAGCTATGGAGCAGCCAGGGCTGCAACTAGACTTTGTGCTCTGAGGACCTGATCTCGCTGGTCTGTGGCTAGGTTCCACCTCCTTTATTCCTTCTGTCATTTAATTGCAGGCTACCTCCATAACCTTCTGCCAAAACGGGCTATCCCCCCGGCCCTCGGGCATACTGTGTAGATCAGTAGATAAGACCTTCCCAGCAGTCCGAGCGGCCCCTGCCATCCACAAGGGCACAGTGCTGTGCAGGCAACTCTGCAGGTTTCGCTAACTGCCGCTCCACCTGCCTCACCTCTGCGGGTCCCATAAAGTTCTCTTGGATGCTGATAGTCATGATGGCTGCTTGACCTTGGGCCTTGCAACTGGCTGGCTTCCAGAAAGTTCCTCTGATAACAAGGTGTGCTGAAGATTGTGTTCACAGCATTCAGACACAGAGCAGGGGGCTGGGGTAGGGGGGGACCTGATGTACTTACCCCAAGATCCAGTCCCAGCTCTCCCTCAACAGGTAAGCTGTTTGCAGCATTCCCTTACCCAGTACCGCCCCTAAAGGATCCCAGAGAGAAGGCAAGACCAGACTGTGAAAAGCAGCAAAAAATAAAAACAAACAAAAAAAAATGCAAGAAAGAAAAGAACTGTAGTTTGCCAATCGGTTGAAGATTATTTTTGCAGCCCACTGAAAAATGAAGAGCTTTCCAAGTGACTCAGGGATACAGAAATCACCTATCAGTGCAGGAGACACAGGTTGGATCCCTGGTTGGGGAAGATCCCCTGGAGAAGAAAGTGACAACCTACTCCAATATTCCTGTCTGGAAAATTCCACGGACAAAGGACCCTGGTGGGCTATAGTCCATGAGGTTGCAAAAAAGTCAGACGCGACTGAGCAGGAAGCAAAAAACAGGAAAAAAAGAGGGAAAAAAGCTGACCTGCCAGCTATTTAAAAGTGACTGTAAGATTTTAAAACAAAACCCACTCATCCTGGATTTTACCTGATTAGTGCTTCTCTGGTTCTTTGAAGACCTCAGGCCATCGAAGAAGTTTCATTGATTTATAATTTTCCAGTAACTCTAAGAGAGAATGTGTGTGTGTGTGTGTGTGTGTTCCCAGATGAGGAACTGGCATTAGGGCGCTGGCTGCTGTAATATTCCTTGGTAGGGCTGACAGCAGAAACAGCCCTCGAAAGATTGAGCTGAGGTGGAACCAGCCAGACTGGTTTCCCCACAACACAAGCTACACCCTCGGTGAAAAGCTGCTTTTCTTGGCAAATGCATTTTTGCTTTAATGCAACAGGGAAGCATGTGTAATAATGGGATGGTTATGCCCAGTTTCACCATGGCTGGGAATTGGGAGAACTTCAAACAAAGCTGAAGGAGCCATTTCAGAGTTGAACCCAGCATTCTGTCCAAATTACAGAAATCTGATAAAATAGTTGGATTGACACCTTTTATTTAAAGACTCCCTCTCATAGGATCCCTAATTCTAGACAGTTCTCTAACCTTTAATAGATAACATCTGGGATTTTTGACCTGAAAGAACTCAAAGCAATGGTAATATTGACCTATCCCTCCAATCACTGAGTTAAACAACAATTTGTATTCTTTCAAAAGAAAAAAACAAAAAGGTTTTTCTTGAAGTGTCAAGAGGAAAGTGGTTGACTGGAATGTCACCTGTGATTCTGAACCCAGCAATGCTGAAATAAGCACATAGATTTCAAGACTCTTCCCAACATATTGCTGGTATGATTTCTAACAGCAACTCTGGTGAGAAGCTATCTACAATCTGCAGGTGTATACTATGACATGGGGAATTTTTAAAAATGCCAGTCACCAGGGACGGTCAGTGGGGGCAATGGGCTTCAAATACAACTCATCAGACTCCAGAAAGAAATTTTCATATTTGTATTGAAAACGCTCCATCTTTTTCTAGCTTCTCTGGTCTAGAGATGAGCAGGGCCAAACTAGTCTCTGCCAAGGACAGACCCCCACATTTGGGGCTGGGAATTGATCAAACTGGCCTGGCAGCAGAGACAGTGGTGTGCTCCCCCGCCCCAAAGTACCCACGTCCGTGACAGAGTTTGGCTTTTCATCATTCTATTAGCCCATCTTTGTCTCCTTTTTCTTCCATCACTTATTTATCAGGACCAGCCCTGAGGCAAAGTGAAATGCCAATCCCACTTTGTGTGTTTTTGCTCTCTTTAATATTTTTGAATCATCACTGTCACTAACAAGTCCACAAGCAACCTCTGTGTTAGGTTTCTTATGCATTTGTTTGATGAATCAAAAATGTATGAAGGGTTAAGTGTGTTGAACTATATAGGTCAGGGTTGCATTTCTATTTTATGATGACTCATATCCCATAAGTAGCAACTGATTATCATCCTCCATGTCAAAAGAAAAAAAAACTGTCTGGAATATATTACAAACTTGTCCCAACACCTGTCTGTATTTTTTTAAATTGAGGTTTTGCTTCTCAGAGTCACTCAAAGGAATCACATTAATTTTCATAGCTATAAAGCTAGCAAAAGCCTCTCTCCACCTCAAATTCCTGGAAAGATTTTTAAATTCATCTCCCTAAATGAATACAAATCACTCTCATTCTTTTCATGCATGATGTTTCTTCCCAGCACCCCCTCTCCGCCCCTCTTTTTAAGGACAACTTTTTTAAGATTTTTTTTTTCTTTTTGCCATGTTGAGTCTTAGTTGCGGCATTCAGGATCTTTGTTGTGGCACTCAGTCACTCTAGTTGTGGCTTGTGAACTCACGAGTTGTGACGCCAGGGCTTAGTTTCTCCACTGAATGTAGGATCTTAGTTCCCTGATGAGAGATCAAACCTGAGTTCCCTGAATTGCAAGGTGGATTCTTAACCACTGGACCACCGGGGAAGACCTTAAGATTTTTTCTTTGGTCCAGACCATTTCTAAAGACTTCATTGAATCTGTTCCAACATTGTGTCCGTTTTATGTTTTGGTTTATTAGCCATAAGTCTTGTGAGATCTTACCTCCCCAATGAGGGATCAAACCCACATCCTCTGCATTGGAAGGTGAAGTCTTAACCACTAGGCTGCCAGGGAGATGTTTCTCCTCATTTTTAAGGTCATTCCTTACACTCCCAAAGCTTCTCTTCTGCCCTGTATTCACTGTGCTTCTCTCTTATTATTTTTTGAAGGCTTCCTAGAGCTTGCTTTTTCTGTGAAGCTGTCCATGACTAAGGCATAAGGAGACCATGCCTGGAGACCCACCCTTTTGCACGGGGATACACAGATAATCTGGAATGTGCAATCCAGAAAATGTCTTTCATCAGCCTACCATGGTCTCCATCCTACATGAAAGTGTTAGTCATTCAGTTGTGCCCAAGTCTGTGCAACCCCATGGACTGTAGCCCACCAGGCACCTCTGTCCAGTGAATTCTCCAGATGAGAATACTGGAGTGGGTTGTCATTTCCTTCTCCAGGGACTCTTTCTGACTCATGGGTCAAACCTGGGTCTCGCACATTGTAGGCAAACTCTTTACCATCTGAGCCACCTGGAAAGCCCTACATAAGGGCATAAAATTCTGTGAAGGCTGAATGGTGTTCAGAGACCAGTTCTGCACTAAGGCTCCCTAGACTGTACATGGTGTCTCTCTTCCAAGTTGCCCAAAGTGCTTCATGAGTTCTCTGCGCATTTTCACTACTTCTCTTTTACGTAGCTTGTCAGCAAACCTCACTATTCATAGACAGGAGCTGAAGACAACAGGACTTTGGAGAATCAGGCAGACTCCAGAGTCAAAGCAGGACAGAGTGAATAAAAGCAGTCAGAGCAGGACAAAGCACCAGACTTAACCAGGGCAAACCACGCATGTGGCAGAAACTCTAGTGAAGTACAGTTAGCCCAGTGTCAACCAGTCAGTCCTTAAGATCAAACCAGTCCAAACTGAAAAAAATCCAGATCAAACCAGTCAATCCTAAAAGAAATCAACCCTGAATATCCGTTGGAAGGACTGGTGTTGAAACTGAAGCTGTAGCTACAATACTTTGCCTAGCATCATCATTTCAACTAGCTAGCCAACTAGCTGATTCTAGTTGAAAGGCCAGCTAGTGAAAGGCCAACTCATTGAAAAAGGGCCTGATGCTGGAAAAGATGGAAAGCAAAAGAAGAAGGAGGCAACAGAGGATGAGAGGGTTGGATGCCATCACTGACTCAATCGATAAGAATTTGAGCAAACTCTGGGAGACAGTGGAAGACAGAGGAGCCTCGTGCTGCAGTGATATTTTTTTTTCTTGGCTTTTCTGTGAAGCTGTCCATGACTAAGGCATAAGGAGACCATGCCTGAGACCCACCCTTTTGCACGGGGATACACAGATAATCTGGAATGTGCAATCCAGAAAATGTCTTTCATCAGCCTACCATGGTCTCCATCCTACATGAAAGTGTTAGTCATTCAGTTGTGCCCAAGTCTGTGCAACCCCATGGACTGTAGCCCACCAGGCACCTCTGTCCAGTGAATTCTCCAGATGAGAATACTGGAGTGGGTTGTCATTTCCTTCTCCAGGGACTCTTTCTGACTCATGGGTCAAACCTGGGTCTCGCACATTGTAGGCAAACTCTTTACCATCTGAGCCACCTGGAAAGCCCTACATAAGGGCATAAAATTCTGTGAAGGCTGAATGGTGTTCAGAGACCAGTTCTGCACTAAGGCTCCCTAGACTGTACATGGTGTCTCTCTTCCAAGTTGCCCAAAGTGCTTCATGAGTTCTCTGCGCATTTTCACTACTTCTCTTTGACGTAGCTTGTCAGCAAACCTCACTATTCATAGACAGGAGCTGAAGACAACAGGACTTTGGAGAATCAGGCAGACTCCAGAGTCAAAGCAGGACAGAGTGAATAAAAGCAGTCAGAGCAGGACAAAGCACCAGACTTAACCAGGGCAAACCACGCATGTGGCAGAAACTCTAGTGAAGTACAGTTAGCCCAGTGTCAACCAGTCAGTCCTTAAGATCAAACCAGTCCAAACTGAAAAAAATCCAGATCAAACCAGTCAATCCTAAAAGAAATCAACCCTGAATATCCGTTGGAAGGACTGGTGTTGAAACTGAAGCTGTAGCTACAATACTTTGCCTAGCATCATCATTTCAACTAGCTAGCCAACTAGCTGATTCTAGTTGAAAGGCCAGCTAGTGAAAGGCCAACTCATTGAAAAAGGGCCTGATGCTGGAAAAGATGGAAAGCAAAAGAAGAAGGAGGCAACAGAGGATGAGAGGGTTGGATGCCATCACTGACTCAATCGATAAGAATTTGAGCAAACTCTGGGAGACAGTGGAAGACAGAGGAGCCTCGTGCTGCAGTCCATAGGGTCACAAAACGTCAGACACAACAAAGCAATTGAACAGCTGCAACAACAGGGTCAGCACAAAGTGATTAAACAAACTGTTTTCTGTACCACTAACAAGTTCTGTGAACAGCTCCCCCGTAGAGCAAAATGATGGCTAATAAAATAAAATTGGCACCATGTAAGACACTCCTTGCTAGACAATTGCCATTGACACATCAAGAAAAGGACAAAGAGGGCTTCCCTGGTGGTCCAATGGTTAGAAAGTCCGCCTTGCAGTGTAAGGGGCATCGATTCGATCCCTGGCCCAGGAAGATCCCATGAGTCATGGAGCGGCTGGGCCAGTGTATCCAATTATAAGCCAGTGCTCTGGTGCGCATATGCCCAGAGACAGTGCTCTGCACTGAGAGACCACTGCAGTGGGCAGTCCATGCATGCCAAGGAATAAAAGATTGATGAAAAATAAATATAAATTTTTAAAAAGAGGCATGATGGGGAAAAAAGAAAGAAAAAAAAGAGAAAAGGACAAAGAAAGAAGACAAAGGCTTTCCTTCCCTGGATCTCCCTGGGAAGGCATCACTCGACTTACTGGAGGCCTCTGGACATGGGTCACTCTCCGTTTTTGTGGAGGACATCAACAAATCTTGAGTACTTTTCAGAACAAAAGAGGGAATATGTTTCCTTTATGTCCTGTCTTTATATGAGACCAGACCAAAGGTCATGGCTACAAAATAATCCTAAAGTGTGTTCACCTTTTCTTAATCATAGCCAGGGATCTGTTTGTTTCATATTTATTTTGTATTCATTTGGTCTATTTTGGGCTTCCCTGGTGTCTCAGATGGTGAAGAATATGCTTGTAATGTCGGAGACCCGGGTTTGATCCCTGGGTTGGGAAGATGATCCCCAAGAGAAGGGCATGGCCATTCCAGTATCCTTGCCTGGAGAATCCCCTGGAGGGAGGCGCCTGGTGGGCCACAGTTCATGGGGTTGCAAAGAGTCAGACACGACTGAGCGACTAATGCTTTTATTTTCACTCGGTCGACTTTAGGACCAAGTGAAATACTACATTTTCTATAACAGAAACCACTCCAGTACTTCTGTTGATCACAACAGATGTCTGATTAAACTAAAAGGCCTGCCTCCATGTCCAGAGTGGGGTATCAATGTGGGATGAGACAGGGGTGCAGCTGCCCCTTCATCATGTGAAGGTGGGTGGTGGGAGTAACTCTCATGGTTCTTGCCTGTCTCTGGAACACTAATTTCTTCAAAATTCTGTGGTAAAAGGTGATCTCATCTCAGGCTTTTTAAAATACATCCTTAGAAGACATTTTCCCATATCAATCTTTTCTTTAGTTTTTAAGCCTTTCTCTTAAAAAAAAAAAAAAATGTCCTTCTTTGTATTGACATCTTTAGGGGTAGATTATCTATCTTAAGGGAGTTTATTCAAAACTCTGTGATTTTTGCAGCTTCCAAACAAAAAAATGAGGGGAAAGCAACATGTTGTTTTCTTTTCAGTGAACAAGACTCAAGAGCTATTTGTTTCTCATTTCACTATTCCTGATATTTCTATCCTTTTTCTATTTTAAGGTAGAAATTCTGATTCAGTTTATTTCTTGAGTAATTCATATTCCTTTTTATATCCTGGGAAGGCATCACTCGACTTACTGGAGGCCTCTGGACATGGGTCACTCTCCGTTTTTGTGGAGGACATCAACAAATCTTGAGTACTTTTCAGAACAAAAGAGGGAATATGTTTCCTTTATGTCCTGTCTTTATATGAGACCAGACCAAAGGTCATGGCTACAAAATAATCCTAAAGTGTGTTCACCTTTTCTTAATCATAGCCAGGGATCTGTTTGTTTCATATTTATTTTGTATTCATTTGGTCTATTTTGGGCTTCCCTGGTGTCTCAGATGGTGAAGAATATGCTTGTAATGTCGGAGACCCGGGTTTGATCCCTGGGTTGGGAAGATGATCCCCAAGAGAAGGGCATGGCCATTCCAGTATCCTTGCCTGGAGAATCCCCTGGAGGGAGGCGCCTGGTGGGCCACAGTTCATGGGGTTGCAAAGAGTCAGACACGACTGAGCGACTAATGCTTTTATTTTCACTCGGTCGACTTTAGGACCAAGTGAAATACTACATTTTCTATAACAGAAACCACTCCAGTACTTCTGTTGATCACAACAGATGTCTGATTAAACTAAAAGGCCTGCCTCCATGTCCAGAGTGGGGTATCAATGTGGGATGAGACAGGGGTGCAGCTGCCCCTTCATCATGTGAAGGTGGGTGGTGGGAGTAACTCTCATGGTTCTTGCCTGTCTCTGGAACACTAATTTCTTCAAAATTCTGTGGTAAAAGGTGATCTCATCTCAGGCTTTTTAAAATACATCCTTAGAAGACATTTTCCCATATCAATCTTTTCTTTAGTTTTTAAGCCTTTCTCTTAAAAAAAAAAATGTCCTTCTTTGTATTGACATCTTTAGGGGTAGATTATCTATCTTAAGGGAGTTTATTCAAAACTCTGTGATTTTTGCAGCTTCCAAACAAAAAAATGAGGGGAAAGCAACATGTTGTTTTCTTTTCAGTGAACAAGACTCAAGAGCTATTTGTTTCTCATTTCACTATTCCTGATATTTCTATCCTTTTTCTATTTTAAGGTAGAAATTCTGATTCACTTTATTTCTTGAGTAAACCTTGCTTTTTATTCCATCATTCTTTCAGAAATTTAGAAAGAGTTGAAATCAATATGTTTTGTGCGAACTATAACTTCCTTGCCAAGTACACTACAGAAAGATTTTTTTCCTAAGTTTTATAAAGAGTTTTTATATCACAGTTATTCTTTTGCTGAAATCTTTGGGAAGAAACTAAAACCTGTCTCCCTAGGCAAATATTTCTGTTTGATAAGGGAAGAAAAGATTTTCTTATCTTCTTTCCCTTTCAATTTTATTATTGTTTAAAAACATATATATATTTTTTTTCTGTCCAGATTCTTTCTTAACATCTGCCTGGTGCTGTGTAAGACTGACCTACAAGCATATATTAAGGGGACTGAGGAATAACTCTGCTGAGAAACAAGAAAAGTCATTCCCAGGCATGGGCGATGTCCCATCTTAAGCCCACAGGGAAGACTTCAAGAGCCTACAGGGACCCCACTCTCCTCCAATTCCTACTCCCCAAAATGTCTCCACTTCAGTTCCTGATCATCCCTACAGGAACCTTGTCCATTGTTTCTGCTCTTACATCCAAAATTCCTTTTTGTTGCAGGGAGGAACCCAATTCTGACTTCATGTTGAAAACTCTTTGACTTGCTCTTCATTGCTTTTGTTACTATAACCATACAAAATGATTTGTCTCAGAGAATCCTGCCCCTCTGCCTGACTGTTAAAGTGAAGTGCCTTTGTTCAGAATCTCCACCTGTGGATGGCAGGAAGGAGAAATTAACACCCCGAGGTTATACTCTTGGTTCTTCCTTCTCTGAACATATTTTTAAATCTGTGGTAAAAGGTGATCTCATCTCAGGCTTTTTAAAATACATCCTTAGAAGACATTTTCCCATATCAATCTTTTCTTTAGTTTTTAAGCCTTTCTCTTAAAAAAAAAAATGTCCTTCTTTGTATTGACATCTTTAGGGGTAGATTATCTATCTTAAGGAGTTTATTCAAAACTCTGTGATTTTTGCAGCTTCCAAACAAAAAAATGAGGGGAAAGCAACATGTTGTTTTCTTTTCAGTGAACAAGACTCAAGAGCTATTTGTTTCTCATTTCACTATTCCTGATATTTCTATCCTTTTTCTATTTTAAGGTAGAAATTCTGATTCACTTTATTTCTTGAGTAAACCTTGCTTTTTATTCCATCATTCTTTCAGAAATTTAGAAAGAGTTGAAATCAATATGTTTTGTGCGAACTATAACTTCCTTGCCAAGTACACTACAGAAAGATTTTTTTCCTAAGTTTTATAAAGAGTTTTTATATCACAGTTATTCTTTTGCTGAAATCTTTGGGAAGAAACTAAAACCTGTCTCCCTAGGCAAATATTTCTGTTTGATAAGGGAAGAAAAGATTTTCTTATCTTCTTTCCCTTTCAATTTTATTATTGTTTAAAAACATATATATATTTTTTTTCTGTCCAGATTCTTTCTTAACATCTGCCTGGTGCTGTGTAAGACTGACCTACAAGCATATTTTAAAGGGGGACTGAGGAATAACTCTGCTGAGAAACAAGAAAAGTCATTCCCAGGCATGGGCGATGTCCCATCTTAAGCCCACAGGGAAGACTTCAAGAGCCTACAGGGACCCCACTCTCCTCCAATTCCTACTCCCCAAAATGTCTCCACTTCAGTTCCTGATCATCCCTACAGGAACCTTGTCCATTGTTTCTGCTCTTACATCCAAAATTCCTTTTTGTTGCAGGGAGGAACCCAATTCTGACTTCATGTTGAAAACTCTTTGACTTGCTCTTCATTGCTTTTGTTACTATAACCATACAAAATGATTTGTCTCAGAGAATCCTGCCCCTCTGCCTGACTGTTAAAGTGAAGTGCCTTTGTTCAGAATCCTGTCCACCTGTGGATGGCAGGAAGGGAGAAATTAACACATTCCCTGCCTGAGGCTTGCCATTCTAGGAGGTGTTTGCAAGTTTAATAGCCTTTCTGCTTTGTTTTCCCACCTCTCCCCATCTCTGATCTATAAAAACACTTGGCATGCAATAAGATCCCAATAAGATGGTTATTTTGAGGTGCTAACCCACCGTCTTCTCAGTCAACTGCTTTCCAAATAGCCACCTCGTCTCGGATTCATTGATTTGTCGTGTGTTGAATCCTGCCATGTGGCGAGCAGAGCAAGCTTGGACTGGGTAACATTTTGACTCCAGTACTCTGTTGGCAGGAATGGGAGGGCAAAGGAGAGACAAAGAAAGGACAAGAGATCACAGCACTCGTTACCTCTAAGTGGGTTCATACTGAATGTCAAGTTCAGCATCAACTTCCAGGCAGCTTCTGAAGGACTCAAAGGAAACTCCTCCTTCCCTGGGAGCAGGTCAACCTCAACATCCTGGCTGACCTCACCTCCTGGCAACTGTCAGTCTTCCCTGACTGCAGAAATGGTCTCCTCACAAAGTGAAGCAGGTTAAAAATAAATTCTAACCCATGTCAAATTAATCTAACACCACTCACGAACATACACAAGGTGTAAACTCTGGACATGATCTCATCCTGGACATTCCCATGGTTCACTTAAGTATTAGTAATTAAGTCTCTATCTGTACTATCTGGGCTCTTGCCGCTCTGCCCAGCCTATCCTTTCATCTACCCACTGCTGGAGACAAAAGATCTTTCCTATTACTTATAGCCTCAAACTTGGGCTCCTTCTTCTTTCTTCCCCATTAACTTAAGTGACCTTCATGAGAGAGAGAGAGAGAGATGCCACAAGGATGGTTTGAACAAGGAATTCTACTTCTTATTACATTAAAAAAAAATTTAAATAAAATTCTATAAATAAAAAAGATGCCATTTGCAGCCACGTAAATGGACCTGGAGAGCATGAGGCTAAGTAGAGTGCTGTCTGATATCCCTGTATGTAGAATCTAAAAAAAAAAAAACCAACCTAATGAGTTATATTAGAAGCAGACTGACAGATACAGAGAATAAGCTAAGGGTTACCAGTGAGGTGGGGCAACATTGGAGCAGGGGAATTAGAGGTTCAAACTACTAGGTGCAAGACAGGCCTAAGGATATATCATGCAACCTGAGAAACATAGCCAATATTTTATAGTATTGTGAATGGAAAGTAACCTTTAAAGTTGTATAAAGATTTAATTTTTTGAATTAAATAAACATTTAAAAAACAAAATTCTGAGCTTTAAAAAAGAAAAAAAGAGCTGTGGAAATTTTACCTCCAGAGCACCCATATTAGCCATTACTACAAGACTTTTTTTAGATAGCAGAGCAAGCTTGGACTGGGTAACATTTTGACTCCAGTACTCTGTTGGCAGGAATGGGAGGGCAAAGGAGAGACAAAGAAAGGACAAGAGATCACAGCACTCGTTACCTCTAAGTGGGTTCATACTGAATGTCAAGTTCAGCATCAACTTCCAGGCAGCTTCTGAAGGACTCAAAGGAAACTCCTCCTTCCCTGGGAGCAGGTCAACCTCAACATCCTGGCTGACCTCACCTCCTGGCAACTGTCAGTCTTCCCTGACTGCAGAAATGGTCTCCTCACAAAGTGAAGCAGGTTAAAAATAAATTCTAACCCATGTCAAATTAATCTAACACCACTCACGAACATACACAAGGTGTAAACTCTGGACATGATCTCATCCTGGACATTCCCATGGTTCACTTAAGTATTAGTAATTAAGTCTCTATCTGTACTATCTGGGCTCTTGCCGCTCTGCCCAGCCTATCCTTTCATCTACCCACTGCTGGAGACAAAAGATCTTTCCTATTACTTATAGCCTCAAACTTGGGCTCCTTCTTCTTTCTTCCCCATTAACTTAAGTGACCTTCATGAGAGAGAGAGAGAGAGATGCCACAAGGATGGTTTGAACAAGGAATTCTACTTCTTATTACATTAAAAAAAAATTTAAATAAAATTCTATAAATAAAAAAGATGCCATTTGCAGCCACGTAAATGGACCTGGAGAGCATGAGGCTAAGTAGAGTGCTGTCTGATATCCCTGTATGTAGAATCTAAAAAAAAAAAAACCAACCTAATGAGTTATATTAGAAGCAGACTGACAGATACAGAGAATAAGCTAAGGGTTACCAGTGAGGTGGGGCAACATTGGAGCAGGGGAATTAGAGGTTCAAACTACTAGGTGCAAGACAGGCCTAAGGATATATCATGCAACCTGAGAAACATAGCCAATATTTTATAGTATTGTGAATGGAAAGTAACCTTTAAAGTTGTATAAAGATTTAATTTTTTGAATTAAATAAACATTTAAAAAACAAAATTCTGAGCTTTAAAAAAGAAAAAAAGAGCTGTGGAAATTTTACCTCTCCAGAGCACCCATATTAGCCATTACTACAAGATGCTGTGGTTGTTTAGATGGGAGATTTCTAGAGCAGCATCAGGGAAGACCAAAATCATGTCTTCATAGAGGAACCAGACCAGCGTATATCATTGTGTTTCCTGTGGAGCAGGAGTATATCAGAAGATGGTAATATGTGTTTCCTACTTGCCCATCCACATTGGCAAGACAGAAAATAATCTTGGAAAAGCTCTCTTCCCCAGAAGGGTGGCTAAACCTACCAAGAATAATGACTTCTCTAAATCAACTTTTTCACAGAATGGAATCTTGCTATCTTGAGAAAATGTTCCATGCTCACTTCAAAACTCCACAAAAAATTTAATCTGGGGACATCCCTGGTGGTCCAGTGGTTAAGACTCTAAAGGGGGCCTGGGTTCAATCCCTGGTCCAGGAATTAGATCCCACGTGTCACAATTTAAGACCCAGCATAGCCAAATGAATAAATAATTTTAAAAGTATAATTAAAAAATAAAACAGTATTTTACCAATTTCTTCATTTATATATTAATGCAGCAAACAATGTTAGGGTCTCTTAGCCATTGACTTTTTAAGAATCTGTTACCTATTAAAAAATGGGCATAATATTCTTGGGGAATCCTTGGTGGCTCAGAGGTAAGGAATCTGCCTGCAATGCAGGAGACATGGATTCAATCCCTGGTTGGGAAGGTTCCCCTGGAAAAGGAAATGACAACCCACTCTAGTATTCTTGCCTGGAGAACCCCATGAACAGAAGAGCCTGGTGGGCTGCAGTCTCTGGGATTGCAAAAGCCAGACATGACTGGATGACTAAACCACTACCAGTAATACCTATTATTCAATAATAATGGCTATTATTTATTGAGAATTTTCCAGGTGTTAGTCACACCTCTAAGCCATTTAATGAGCAGGGCTCACATTTGAGTCCTTTATATGAGCAGGTCATATAATCATCACACAGTTTTATGAGGAAAGAACTATATTAGCCTCATCTTACAGATAAGACAACTAAGGCATTAAAAACAAAATTCTGAGCTTTAAAAAAGAAAAAAAGAGCTGTGGAAATTTTACCTCTCCAGAGCACCCATATTAGCCATTACTACAAGATGCTGTGGTTGTTTAGATGGGAGATTTCTAGAGCAGCATCAGGGAAGACCAAAATCATGTCTTCATAGAGGAACCAGACCAGCGTATATCATTGTGTTTCCTGTGGAGCAGGAGTATATCAGAAGATGGTAATATGTGTTTCCTACTTGCCCATCCACATTGGCAAGACAGAAAATAATCTTGGAAAAGCTCTCTTCCCCAGAAGGGTGGCTAAACCTACCAAGAATAATGACTTCTCTAAATCAACTTTTTCACAGAATGGAATCTTGCTATCTTGAGAAAATGTTCCATGCTCACTTCAAAACTCCACAAAAAATTTAATCTGGGGACATCCCTGGTGGTCCAGTGGTTAAGACTCTAAAGGGGGCCTGGGTTCAATCCCTGGTCCAGGAATTAGATCCCACGTGTCACAATTTAAGACCCAGCATAGCCAAATGAATAAATAATTTTAAAAGTATAATTAAAAAATAAAACAGTATTTTACCAATTTCTTCATTTATATATTAATGCAGCAAACAATGTTAGGGTCTCTTAGCCATTGACTTTTTAAGAATCTGTTACCTATTAAAAAATGGGCATAATATTCTTGGGGAATCCTTGGTGGCTCAGAGGTAAGGAATCTGCCTGCAATGCAGGAGACATGGATTCAATCCCTGGTTGGGAAGGTTCCCCTGGAAAAGGAAATGACAACCCACTCTAGTATTCTTGCCTGGAGAACCCCATGAACAGAAGAGCCTGGTGGGCTGCAGTCTCTGGGATTGCAAAAGCCAGACATGACTGGATGACTAAACCACTACCAGTAATACCTATTATTCAATAATAATGGCTATTATTTATTGAGAATTTTCCAGGTGTTAGTCACACCTCTAAGCCATTTAATGAGCAGGGCTCACATTTGAGTCCTTTATATGAGCAGGTCATATAATCATCACACAGTTTTATGAGGAAAGAACTATATTAGCCTCATCTTACAGATAAGACAACTAAGGCATTAAAAACCTAAGCATTTTTATAAGATTCCACAGCTCATGTGTAGCAGAAGGGAACTTTTAATCCAGATCATTCAGATCCAAAACCATGCTTGTACCCACTCTGACAGAAAGATCTGGAAAATGCAGTAATAGGTGGTATTGACATTTCCTTGCATAAAAGTTACAATTCTAATTCCCTTTAATAGTGGCAGTTTAAATGTCCTGGCTCAAAGTGCAAATTCTGTTGACAGATTGCTCATGTCATAAATTCCCACTGCCACTTACCAGCCCTATGATCTGGTCGTGATAAACTCTGTGACCTGAGTAAGGTATGTAACTGTCCTGCCTCGGTTTTCTCATCTGTAAAAGGGGAATAAGAATGATAATGATACCTACCTCACAGAGTCACTGTGGGGGTAAAATAAAATAATGTATAAGAAGCACTTACAACAGTAAATGCTCTAGAAGCATAAATTATTGGCGCTAAAAATTGTGAGTAAGGAAGTATTCATCCTAAATGGTTTGAGGGATACTCACTGGTTACATGGTAAGCATTTCTTTCAAGGGCATATTCTAACATTTCCTAAAGTCACCCCTCATCCAGATGCTGGTCCAGGATGCTCCATCTCTCTTCCCATGAAACCCACGTTCATCCTACAGTGAGGGCAGAGGTCGGGGCACCACTGCTGAGGAAGGGCAAGTGAGCTGAGGGAGGACAGGACCCCAGCTGTTCCTGTTTCACACCCAAGAGAGCAAGAGGAGAGATAGTGTCGGGAATTGATTTCAAATCAGGTTCTTAAGGATAATGTCAAGGATAATTACAATCATTATTGTTATTGTCATTATACCTTGCAATTACCCAGGCTTAATTGATTCCAACTTGTGAAGTGCTTTGAGATCCTCAGATGAAAGGGGCCATGTTCCTCTGAAGTGTCCTTTTTCTCCCCCTGCTCCTTTCATCCAAGGTGATTATAGCTCTTCATAAGCATCAATTAATCCTCTTAACAGCCCCAGAAAGTAGATAAGCGTAGGAGTCATCCACATGGAGGCCAAGAGAGACATTTATTCGAGAGGTTTAGTGGTGGCTGTTCTGGAGTCAGGTTGGCTCTTGGGAGCCCCCACAAATCACAGGGTTTTGTGACCCGGGTGCCTGAAATGTGTTCAAGCCTCCAATTTAGGAACAATTTAATGAGGAGCCATGTGGACTTGGCCCCAACCTTTTCAAATTAATCTGCAGCTCATACTCAGCGAAGAGTCCTCTAAGGCCTAGTTGTGAGGTAAGAAGTAGGAAAAATTACATCATCCTCTGGTATTTTCCTCAATGACCTGGCAAGTTTATAATCGGGCAAAAGATTTTCCTAGTAAAGTCTTATCCTAGGTCATAAAACTACGGAGGCTACCCAGGTGGCTCGGTGGTAAGGAATCTACCTTCCAAGCAGGAGACACAAGTTTGATCCCTGGGTCAGGAAGATCCTCTGGAGGAGGAAATGGCAACCCATTCCAATATTCTTGCCTGGGAAAACCCATGGGCAGAGGAGCCTGTGGGATTGCAGTCTATGGAGTCGAAAGAGTCAGACGTGACTGAGCAACAAAACAACACAACACTATGGACCCTACACTGGGAACTGACCTCAGTTCAAAGCCATAGCTTGATTTTCATTGAGATCTATTAATTGTAGTCTTTTGTTTTCACTGCCTTTTATGCCCCGATTCTATAATGAAGAATGCTTGAAAAAAACACTCTGGAATAGGCATTTTATAGTCACAGGTTGGTGGTTTAGTCACTCAGTTGTATGATTTTTGACCCCATGAACTGGGGCCTGCCAGGCTCCTCTGTCCATGGGCACACCTAAGAGGCAAGAGGAGAGATAGCGGGGGGTTCCTGTTTCACACCCAAGAGAGCAAGAGGAGAGATAGTGTCGGAATTGATTTCAAATCAGGTTCTTAAGGATAATGTCAAGGATAATTACAATCATTATTGTTATTGTCATTATACCTTGCAATTACCCAGGCTTAATTGATTCCAACTTGTGAAGTGCTTTGAGATCCTCAGATG
The DNA here is from genome assembly GCA_022376925.1 of Tragulus kanchil. NCBI lineage: Eukaryota > Metazoa > Chordata > Mammalia > Artiodactyla > Tragulidae > Tragulus > Tragulus kanchil. The sequence goes on from JAIOJX010000005.1 coordinate 7,307,018, forward strand.
AAAGGGGCCATGTTCCTCTGAAGTGTCCTTTTTCTCCCCCTGCTCCTTTCATCCAAGGTGATTATAGCTCTTCATAAGCATCAATTAATCCTCTTAACAGCCCCAGAAAGTAGATAAGCGTAGGAGTCATCCACATGGAGGCCAAGAGAGACATTTATTCGAGAGGTTTAGTGGTGGCTGTTCTGGAGTCAGGTTGGCTCTTGGGAGCCCCCACAAATCACAGGGTTTTGTGACCCGGGTGCCTGAAATGTGTTCAAGCCTCCAATTTAGGAACAATTTAATGAGGAGCCATGTGGACTTGGCCCCAACCTTTTCAAATTAATCTGCAGCTCATACTCAGCGAAGAGTCCTCTAAGGCCTAGTTGTGAGGTAAGAAGTAGGAAAAATTACATCATCCTCTGGTATTTTCCTCAATGACCTGGCAAGTTTATAATCGGGCAAAAGATTTTCCTAGTAAAGTCTTATCCTAGGTCATAAAACTACGGAGGCTACCCAGGTGGCTCGGTGGTAAGGAATCTACCTTCCAAGCAGGAGACACAAGTTTGATCCCTGGGTCAGGAAGATCCTCTGGAGGAGGAAATGGCAACCCATTCCAATATTCTTGCCTGGGAAAACCCATGGGCAGAGGAGCCTGTGGGATTGCAGTCTATGGAGTCGAAAGAGTCAGACGTGACTGAGCAACAAAACAACACAACACTATGGACCCTACACTGGGAACTGACCTCAGTTCAAAGCCATAGCTTGATTTTCATTGAGATCTATTAATTGTAGTCTTTTGTTTTCACTGCCTTTTATGCCCCGATTCTATAATGAAGAATGCTTGAAAAAAACACTCTGGAATAGGCATTTTATAGTCACAGGTTGGTGGTTTAGTCACTCAGTTGTATGATTTTTGACCCCATGAACTGGGGCCTGCCAGGCTCCTCTGTCCATGGGATTCTCCAGGCAAGAAGACTGGAGTGGGTTGCCCTTTCCTTCTCCAGAGCATCTTCCCACCCAGGGATCGAACCCTGGTCTCTTATGTCTCCTGCACTGCAGACAGGTTCTTTATCAACTGAGCCATGAGGGAATCCTATCCCTTTAATAAAACTTTGGGGGAGATTTCAGTCCCTCACTTCTAATGTTTTCAGCACAAGTATCCAATGAGCAAAATATTTGTTGCATCTTAGCAGCTCTTAGATAACAAAGAACGTATGATATAGGGTTTTAACGGATGTTGAATACATGTTTTCTTCCATTATTAAAGCTTTATCATTCTTCTGTCTTTTGTTCAAAAATGTATATGAATATGTAAGGTCCTTATTTAGGTCAGGCTGGGTCATAGGACCCAGGGAACAAAGTGGTCCCAACTCCTGCTTTCACAGTGTCCTCTGAAATTGTCTGTGACTGCATCATGGGCACAGTACTGGTGAGGAGGGGCTGGACGGGCCACCTAATCCACCTGCACTGGACCACACTTTTCAACTACCACAAGCACCAAGACACCATTATTGCACACTCACCAACACTTACAATGATTATTTTTTATTATTACTATTTCTGTTATCATCAAGTATAATAAGTCTAATGATTATTATTTCATTAAGCCTTTCAAAACACAACCTCAAACCAGGCTCCACCAAAGCTTCCTAATTTTTTTTTTTTGAAGCTTTCTAATTAGATAGGCAGAAATGGAAATTCCACCTGAGACCAATTTAAGTGGCTAGAATCTGTCTTTTTACCATAGTTTGCTTTTCTGAAAAGTGTACAAAACTACTCACTGATGGTGTTGCAAGCCGTGAGTTTGCTGTCTCTGTTAGTAGGATAAGCTTCAAGAGATGCCTCTAGACGTGACTGAGCAACAAAACAACACAACACTATGGACCCTACACTGGGAACTGACCTCAGTTCAAAGCCATAGCTTGATTTTCATTGAGATCTATTAATTGTAGTCTTTTGTTTTCACTGCCTTTTATGCCCCGATTCTATAATGAAGAATGCTTGAAAAAAACACTCTGGAATAGGCATTTTATAGTCACAGGTTGGTGGTTTAGTCACTCAGTTGTATGATTTTTGACCCCATGAACTGGGGCCTGCCAGGCTCCTCTGTCCATGGGATTCTCCAGGCAAGAAGACTGGAGTGGGTTGCCCTTTCCTTCTCCAGAGCATCTTCCCACCCAGGGATCGAACCCTGGTCTCTTATGTCTCCTGCACTGCAGACAGGTTCTTTATCAACTGAGCCATGAGGGAATCCTATCCCTTTAATAAAACTTTGGGGGAGATTTCAGTCCCTCACTTCTAATGTTTTCAGCACAAGTATCCAATGAGCAAAATATTTGTTGCATCTTAGCAGCTCTTAGATAACAAAGAACGTATGATATAGGGTTTTAACGGATGTTGAATACATGTTTTCTTCCATTATTAAAGCTTTATCATTCTTCTGTCTTTTGTTCAAAAATGTATATGAATATGTAAGGTCCTTATTTAGGTCAGGCTGGGTCATAGGACCCAGGGAACAAAGTGGTCCCAACTCCTGCTTTCACAGTGTCCTCTGAAATTGTCTGTGACTGCATCATGGGCACAGTACTGGTGAGGAGGGGCTGGACGGGCCACCTAATCCACCTGCACTGGACCACACTTTTCAACTACCACAAGCACCAAGACACCATTATTGCACACTCACCAACACTTACAATGATTATTTTTTATTATTACTATTTCTGTTATCATCAAGTATAATAAGTCTAATGATTATTATTTCATTAAGCCTTTCAAAACACAACCTCAAACCAGGCTCCACCAAAGCTTCCTAATTTTTTTTTTTTGAAGCTTTCTAATTAGATAGGCAGAAATGGAAATTCCACCTGAGACCAATTTAAGTGGCTAGAATCTGTCTTTTTACCATAGTTTGCTTTTCTGAAAAGTGTACAAAACTACTCACTGATGGTGTTGCAAGCCGTGAGTTTGCTGTCTCTGTTAGTAGGATAAGCTTCAAGAGATGCCTCTATTGTGTTTCTCAGAACTTCTTAGTATATAGTAAGTGCTCAATAAAAGTGTGTTCCCCACTTAAACTGAATGACATTGACACATGTGGTCCAGATAACATATTTTATTTAGGAATAAAATGTCACTAAGACATACACTTATTTTTAATGTATATTTTTAGTGTACTTCAACAGTTAAGTTCATGCTATATATGCTGTAGCTTAAATTAGGCTCCCTCAAACAGTGTTTCCCTGATTACCAATCATCATAACAGTAAATATCATGAATTGTCCTGATCCTGAAATCACCAAAGAGGTTCTATCTCACCAGTCACTATGATAACCACGAAATGTGCAGACATCCTCAGACAACAGACTGGGTTAGTGATACCGTGAAAGAATTGGCTTGCCACACAAGATTCCTGGATTGGGAAGATTCCCTGCCAGAAGGCATGGCAACCTACTCCACTGTTCTTGCCTGGGAAATCCATGGGCATAGGAGCCTGCTGGGCTATAGTCGCAGAGTCGGACATAACTGAGCACACACACACACACGTGTGAAGCTTTCAGAGCCCATATCCACCACTGGGCATGTATTCTAATGGACCTTGACTATTGCTTTTGGTTCTTAATCTAAGTTTATTTTCCGCTGACCTATATAAGTTGCCTTGTGCCACAGTCAATATCATAGACAAATTTCCCAGATCTGCTGGCCTTCCAACTTCTGACCCCCTCCTGTCTGGTGGCCCATGGCCACAGTCTGTCCAGCCCTTGGGTCACCAAAGCACCACATTTGAGCTTCCTGGGGCTACTTCCTTGATCCGGGACTAGACATGATCCTTAAAGATGGAGCCCAGCAAGCCACCTTCTTCATTTCTGTGTCATCCAGATGCTCCACCTCCCACACCTTTCCTCCTATTCTCACCAAATATTGTCTCAGCCATCTGAGCAGATGGGCCCCAAGCCATTTTCCTCAACCAGTGCTCCCGGACTTGTGTTCTTAAGAGGCCATGGAGCAAAGAGTAAAATTCGGCAAATGCCACAGAGGAGACAAAGTGTACTTGTTCAAAGCATTCTTCAAGGTGGTCAGTGGAAGTCCTTTGATGTGACAGTCAGAAAAGCTGGTTTCACACTAACCTGTGAAAACTCCTGACAAAACATTTTATCTCACTGGATCCAGCTGGTTTTCACACATAACGGCTGTGTTTCTCAGAACTTCTTAGTATATAGTAAGTGCTCAATAAAAGTGTGTTCCCCACTTAAACTGAATGACATTGACACATGTGGTCCAGATAACATATTTTATTTAGGAATAAAATGTCACTAAGACATACACTTATTTTTAATGTATATTTTTAGTGTACTTCAACAGTTAAGTTCATGCTATATATGCTGTAGCTTAAATTAGGCTCCCTCAAACAGTGTTTCCCTGATTACCAATCATCATAACAGTAAATATCATGAATTGTCCTGATCCTGAAATCACCAAAGAGGTTCTATCTCACCAGTCACTATGATAACCACGAAATGTGCAGACATCCTCAGACAACAGACTGGGTTAGTGATACCGTGAAAGAATTGGCTTGCCACACAAGATTCCTGGATTGGGAAGATTCCCTGCCAGAAGGCATGGCAACCTACTCCACTGTTCTTGCCTGGGAAATCCATGGGCATAGGAGCCTGCTGGGCTATAGTCGCAGAGTCGGACATAACTGAGCACACACACACACACGTGTGAAGCTTTCAGAGCCCATATCCACCACTGGGCATGTATTCTAATGGACCTTGACTATTGCTTTTGGTTCTTAATCTAAGTTTATTTTCCGCTGACCTATATAAGTTGCCTTGTGCCACAGTCAATATCATAGACAAATTTCCCAGATCTGCTGGCCTTCCAACTTCTGACCCCCTCCTGTCTGGTGGCCCATGGCCACAGTCTGTCCAGCCCTTGGGTCACCAAAGCACCACATTTGAGCTTCCTGGGGCTACTTCCTTGATCCGGGACTAGACATGATCCTTAAAGATGGAGCCCAGCAAGCCACCTTCTTCATTTCTGTGTCATCCAGATGCTCCACCTCCCACACCTTTCCTCCTATTCTCACCAAATGTTGTCTCAGCCATCTGAGCAGATGGGCCCCAAGCCATTTTCCTCAACCAGTGCTCCCCGGACTTGTGTTCTTAAGAGGCCATGGAGCAAAGAGTAAAATTCGGCAAATGCCACAGAGGAGACAAAGTGTACTTGTTCAAAGCATTCTTCAAGGTGGTCAGTGGAAGTCCTTTGATGTGACAGTCAGAAAAGCTGGTTTCACACTAACCTGTGAAAACTCCTGACAAAACATTTTATCTCACTGGATCCAGCTTTTTTCCATAGGTAAGGGTTAAGTTCAGAACCTAGTCTCTATCTAAACTGATTCATTACAAATATGAGCAAACTTTTATGAGGTGACTAAAAGTGTATGGTAGAGGGATGGACTACACAGAAGCATACACAAAGAAGGGGTGATACATCTTGCAGACAAGTTCCATTAATTCTTTAAGGGTACCACCAGATGAATCACTTTCCCGAATGTACTTGAGCAGCATTAGAAACATCACAAAATAAGACTCTTACGTAAGTGTAGTATATACACAATGTGGTAATTCAATTGACTAAAGCAATATGTAGAATAAACTACATAGCCTAGCACTCACTATGAAGAAGGACATGGCAACCCGCTCCAGTATTCTTGCCTGGAAAGTTCTATGGACAGAGGAGACTAGTGGGCAATAACCCTGGGGTCTCAAAAAGTCAGACACGACTGAGTAACTAAACCACAACCACCACCACGGCACTCACTACCAGAGAATATATCTCATATGTGGAGAAATGCTCAATGCGCTGTTCATTGTACTTGGTAGAATAATTGTCAGAATTTCTGCCAGTTCGTATCCCAAAGTTACCTCCTTCCTAAGCCCACTGTTGGTCTATATTTTGCCCTGTGTAACCCTACTCAGCTTCTGCCAGTGTTGACTGGATGAGGAAAGAATACCTGACCCAGGGAGACCCAAATCACAGGCTATCCAAAACCAATGTCCTGGGGCTTCATGATGAGCTGGCTCCATCCAATTCCTTTGTGGGGATTGGAAATTAGGGCATAGGGCTCAAGGGGCTGGTGAGAACAACAATTTTGAGGGAGCAGAAGCTCTGGGTGAAGAGATATGTGAGGCAGAGCTAAGTCACTCTAACAACAAAGCACTAAATGATGAACCATCCTCCCCTGATGTGGAGTTTCTTGATCTCAACTCACCTCCCATTGGAGTATCTGTGAGGCTCAGTCTTACTGCAGTCCCAGGTCTTAGCATCCACAACAACCATTTCCTTACACTGACTCCTTCCTGACAAAGCTTGATACACCTTTAGTGGTTCTTGAAACTTTTTAACCAAAACTATCCTGAAGCCCTGATAAAATACAAGCTTATGTGATACTCTAAAGGTTTAAAACTTACCAGGTTGCTCAGTGGTAAAGAATCCTCCTGCCAAGCAGGAGACTCGGAATACAGATTCGATCCCTAGGTCAGGAAGATCCCCTGGGGAAGGAAATGGCAGCCTACACAAGTCGTCTTGCCTGGAAAACCCCACGGACAGAGGAGTCTGGTGGACTACAGTCTTTGGGGTCGCAAAGAGAGACACAACTTAGCGACTAAACAACGGCAAAGGTTGAAAAAAAATCAAAATGAGTATTTTTTCCTGCTCTTTCTATCTCATGGTAAAATGGGGAAGTCAAAATGGTCAATATAATTAATGTGTGCTCAATTCTATAAAATATCTGCATAACACTGAATTTCAGGAATGATGGTGCATGCATTGATCCCAACATGTGAATGATACAGGTGTCTTCCTAACTTATATGATGCTGGGGGGAAGGGTCTTCAGCCACCACGCACAAAATATCTCTGCCCTGAAGCTTCAAACAGAGTATAAGATGGTTGGATGGCATCCCTGAGTTAATGGACATGAGTTTGACCAAGCTCCAGGAAATTATGATGAACAGGGAAGCCCGATGTGCCGAAATCCCATGGGGTCACAAAGAGTCAGACAGGACCAAGTGACTGAACTCACTGACTAAAAGCTTAATGCCTTAAAACCCATAGGTTCATCTTTCATATTTAACAATTTGATTCTTTCAATACAAATAACCCAGAGGCAAGAGAGACCTAATTCTTGAAGTACAGGTAGTCATCTACACCTTAGTAAGATTAAAGCAGAGTTTTTGCTGCGGGCAAAGGAAAGACAGTGTACGGGCTCCCAAAGAAAAGTGGAAGGAACACAGCACAGAGAAAAGAGCCAGAAGGTTGGGGAAATGACCTCACATCTTGTTGCAGTTTCTAAACTCAGACCTTGTTGGTTTCAGGTAAAGAGTAACCATCGGCAGAAACTCTTAGTTTGCTCCTGCTTGCTAGGAGTAAACCTCTGACTTGACTGTCCTATAATTCGAGGTCACATTTGGTAGAACTACTTCCCCTTTCTCTTGTCTATCTACTCTTCCCACCTGAGGTCATCTGTCACATTTGTTTCTGTCAAGAGTGCCCGCTTTTTTCCTGAGTATGAGACCCAGAACATCCACAGGACTATTAGGACTAGTCCTTAAAATGCAGGATGAACACCAGGTCTATCTTCAGAAGCATGACAATTCATCAAGGGCTAAAGGCAGCATTCTAGCCTTTTATGTATTGCATTGGTAAGCAGATGGTCCTCAAAGTGTTTAAGCACATTTGAACACACAAGATCCATTGTTTATTGCACAAGATGGCAAACAGAGGCAGAACTTAGTGTTGGCCACTAGCGGGTAGGGAAGGATGGGAACATCATAAGGCAGGTGGCATCTAAGCAGCCAAAGAAAGTTCTCTTCTTATCACATTAGCTTGCTAGTCACAGAGCTGTTAGACCAATGCACACCTCCACCTCCACCACAGGCGCTTCCTGTGTGTGTAAAAGTTAATCTGCTTCTTTCCATTTTGCCAGAATTCATTGGCAAATATGCACACTTAAAAAGGAAAAGAAAAAAAAAAAATAACCTCATGTCCAACTCTGCAACTCATGAACTATACCCAGTGAAGCTCCTTACTCCATGGGGATTTCCCAGGCAAGAACACTGGAGTGAGTTGCCATTTCCTCCTCCAGGGGATCTTCCTGACCCAGGAATAGAGCTACATTGCCAACTATTTCTTTATCCTCTGAGACGCCAGGGAAGTCCCAAAGGAAACTTAACCGAGGAGGGTTCGGATCCATCTACCTCTGGATTATGGACCCAGCACGATCCCACGGCACCACTCTGCTGACAAATTAACCCTGTGTCGGTGAGCAAAAGGCCAGTGAGATTTAGAATGTGACGTTCCAGAAAAGTGATTAACCCGGAAATGAAATGAGCAAAGCACAGTTCTTAAAAAGGAGTGCGGCCCCCATCCCCACACCGGCTCTTTCTCTCCCCGGCTTCCCTCCTCCTTTATCATTGATACTGCTCTGCTTTTTGATCTCTGCCCTCTTTTGTGTCGGCTTCCCAGGTGCCCAGGGCAAACAGCCAGCAGTGAGTTCTCCAGCGCCTCGCCCCCCTCCACCGCCAGTCTCTCTGGCTTAGCCAGCTGGATCTCAGTGAATTAGTCAAGTGCTTCATTATCAGCCCTCTCTCTGCATTCTGCTCCAGGTAATAAATGCCCCAACAAGGGAGCCCGTGCCTTCTGCTGCAGTGTCTGTGAAGTTCCAGGGTCCGGGCCAATTCCACGACTCAGCTCCGCGTCCTGAGAGGAGAGCATCGCTTTTGATCGCTCACCTGCAGAGCCTCCTCATTTCCATTCGGTTGCGGTAGTTCGCTGACCCTGGAGCGCTGACGACGGGCACCTGGGGAGCCCTTTGTAGGGCCGGAGTGTCTCCAAGTCGAGTGGACTGAGCCCGGGCTGGAGGCGGACAGTCCTATTCCGTGGAAGCGGCTCTTGTTAATGGGCAGTGGGATCTGGGGACCCGGCGAAAAAACCAGATCCTTGGGCCAGGTGGGGAAAGCCACAGGCTGGAATCTTTAAAAAAAAAAAAAAAAAAAATCATAAAGTGGCCACCCTTCTAGAGTCGTGTGGGAATAAATCATGCTGTTAATTGTATAGCCCTTTCCCCTGTTCAGATAAACCCGAAAAAAGGTGGCTGCTCCACCTTCCGGGGAAACCAGATCCAAGTCGAGACTTCCAAAAACAGCAAATTTTCTTGGCAGAATGTTCCTGTGCTTTTGCCTTTTTCAGGAAGAATCCAGTTTGAGCTCCTGGCTCCCAGGGCCTTCTCTCTGGTTGGGGGTTGATGGGCACTGTACCTAAACCCACTAAAACGGAGTCCTTCTCTGTCCCTTCTCCACCAGTACATTCGAGGGCCGTTGAGGGTGACTAAGCTCATGATGTCACAGAATTATAAATGCATTTAAGAAAACTGACTAAAGAGACTAACGTTTCAAAGATAACACTGCCTTAATGTAAATTGAGGGGAATAAAATGATCTCTTGGCAAGGTTAAAATTCAGGGTGGCTGTGCAGCCTCTTTTTAAATCAAGAGTAGATGTTTTTGGTTTTTAAGCATTCCTGGTCTAAGTGTTGCGGCCCGATCCATGAAGGGAGAGAGCGTGAGAGATCAAGTCTCATTCCAGCCACGTATCAGTTCTTATCATCAGAGAGGGAGCTCTGGGGTAAGCGGTGGGGGACCCACCTTTCTGCCTTTCTACCCCCAAATCGGTGAAGGACCACAATGACAGAGAGAAGTTTCTCTGGTCACAGAAGCCTAGACTGAAGCTTTTAGATACAAATATCAACGCAAAATGCTGCTAAAGTAATCCACCTTCTTTTGATTATTGATGCCCTACTGTTTTGTGCCCGAAACAACATACAAGATGCATCAGTCATTTATAAATTATTCATTCCGTTATTTTGGCAGCAGTGTCTTTCCATTTATCAACTGATAAATGGACAGAAGATAAGAAGGGTAATTTTGCAGCCCCCTGACACTTACCTTTGACATGATTTTCATATTTAATAGGGGAAACACACTGATGAAATCCATTCAACAGCACCAAAGGCATCACAGATTAACACCAGGGAAACGAGCCATGGGTGTCTGCTCTCCCCTCCTGGGCCAGGACCTCCTAGAAATTCACCAGCTCCCCGCTGCTTCCTGCTTGAAGCTCTCGGCTGTATGCCTTCCCAACAGAACTGGGCATAATTGGGCTTTTTGCTTTGCTTGGTTTGTTGTTTATTTGTTTGGTCTAAGCAGTTTTGCTATGTGCCCTAACAGGGGAATGTTGTTTATATTGGGGAGTTTTGGCAGGGTGGAGGTCCAAATGGTTTCATTTTTCTGAAACATATCTGCCAGGCAGACTGACTGGGTCTATAGGGAAGGGATTTCCCTGGTGGTTTTGTTATTTATGCCAAACAGCTCCCTTAGTGCCCGTCTCTCCCCAGGATTCTTGATAAAAAACTGCAATGGCTAATCCCTTGACTTCCGACCTCTCCACTATAACTAGATCTTATCTCTGTCTACATCTCACTAACCTGCTTGCCTTTCCATTCTCCTCCTCTTTCTTGACTGATTTTCAGATGTGGGGAGACACGGAGAGGAGGAAAGATCCAGCTTATCAGATGACCCTCCAGGGATGGATCAGGGATCTGGGTTTGGGGCCAGAATTCTGGCCAAATGGAGCAGGCTGCAGAAGTTGAACTACTGCCACTGGCCAGCCAGAGGTCAGAATAGATAACAGTGGTTATCTGTTTTCTTCATGCTCCCTAACTGTTTTGTTTAAATGTTCCCCCTACACCTTCCCTCATGGCTCAGTGGTACAGAATCTGCTTGCAATGCAGGAGACAAGGGTTCAATCCCTGGGTCAGGAAGATCCCCTGGAGTGGAAATTGGAAACGCGCTCCAGTATTCTTGCCTGGGAAATCCCAGGAACAGAGGAGACAGGGGGCTATAGTCCACACAGTGGGAAAGACTGGGACACAGCTGAGCGACTAAACAACCACCACCACCTGCTTCCAAAAGCTTCGTCCTCACACTCTTGTGAAAGTATATGGACATGTTACAAGAATAACCCAGATTCCGGAAGCGGGGTCAGATAGGCAGTTTTCACTTGGCTGTTCTCTGGAAGGAACTAGGGAGATAACAGGTCATCTAATTTTAGAGTAAATGTGATCCCAGACAAGAAACCAATAATTCAGGAATAATACCAAATAGGTGAATTTATCAGGATCATTTAAGTAAGGTATACATAATGTTTGTAATCAACAATATGAGACAGCTATCCACTACCATGTCACTCAGAAGACTGTGATTCCCTTGAGAAAAGGAACCAAATTGCACTCACATTAGCATCCTCATAACCGAGCACAATGCCAGGCAAATAATAGGTGTTCAACAAATACATGCTTCATATATTCAGCATTTATTAAGGACTCACTATCTTGTAGGTACTGACTTAAGCACTTAGTGTGGATTATTTTGATTTCACCAGCCTCATAATTCTATCAAGGTTAGTTCTCAATACTATAAATCATTGAGAGATTAGGGAAATAAGATTTAGGAAGGGTAATTTTCCCAGGGTCCCACAATACCAAATGGCAGAGCTAGGGTGAACACACAGGCCGTCCGTCAGGTGCCAGAGCCCACACACACCACCTCCTGGGCTGAACATATAACACTAGGAGTGTGAAGGTTGGGTGCTGGGTCAGAAAACCAGCATAAAGCTGGCATGATGCTTTTACTGACTCATTGGGCTACAACTCGTTGAGTTTCTTATGTATTATTATCCCAAGGGACCAAAGCAGGAGCCTCTGGAGGTATACGGAAAATGAAATGCACAAGTCAAAACTTGGACGTTTGTTTTTATAATATTCCAATGAAAATCACCCCAAAGCAATAAGTCAACAAGCAACTCTAACTTCTTCAATAAATCATTTACAGTTGTAATACTCTAAAATACCAACTCCCAATGTATTAGGAAGAGATGCCAAATGCAAAGAAGGTCAAGCCCTTGAAAGAGAATGCCCTTGACTACAGATCTCAAGTAAGTCTAAGGGGCACAGTTCAAGGCAAGTGGCCCTGCCTGAAAGAAAAACCCAACAGCTACATGTATTAGTTGTCTGTTGCATATGACACGTTACCTCTGAACTTAGTGGCTTTGTGTTGTTCTTGTTGTTCAGTCGCTACATTGTATTCAGCTCTTTTACGACCCCATGGACTGCCAGACTCCTCTGTCCATGGGATTTCCCAGGCAAGCGGACTGGAGTGGGTTGCCATTTCCTTCTCCAGGGCATCTTCCTGACCCAGGGATGGAACTCACGTCTTCTCTTCTTCCCCAGTGAGCTGCCAGGGAAGCGCTAATGGCTTAAGCCGTCATCATTTACTGTCTCATAGTTTCTGTAAGTCCAGAATCTGGGCGTGGCTTGACCGAGTCCTCTACTTCAAGATCTCTCCCAAGCTGCAATCAAGGTGTTGATCGTCTTTCCAGGTTATATTAGGACCTCAGCAGATTGGTTTTAGGATACATCTTATGTTCTCACTATGAAAAAAAAAAAAAAAACGGTTTAAAGTAGCATTTTTTTTAATGAAAGCATTTTAAACAGAGATGTAAAATGACTCTTTCCCCCTCCTGTCTTCCTGTCTGTTCTTTCATTTTCAAGTTATCAACCTTGATGTGTTCCTCTCGGTCACATACTGAAGAGAGGCTGGATGAGGTCCCATCCGGTCATTAGTACTGCCACATTCGGGACTGGACATATATAGATCAAGTCTACCCAGAATATGTGGAAAACAACAGGGTCACCATTTGTGATGCTAATTAGGTGGCATTTTTTTTTCAGCATATGCTTATAAAAAGAAAATGTACTATTTTATGAAACCAAGACAGAAGGAATTCATGCTGTTGTGGTTAAAAATCTGTGGGTGAAGGGTGGTCATTATAAAGTTCCAGCTGGAGGCAGGTTCTTAAACCTCTGTGAGCCTCAAGTTCCTAACCTATAAAATGAGAATAACAATAAATGGAGCTTTACTGAAGATGAAGAAACTGAGCATACAAAGGACAGTTAATAAATGAGTGCATCTTTCTTTTTATAAAGTCATCTCGTTGACTTCTAAACTGTAGAATGAGCAGGAAGGCCCTCTAAGTTCTGACTGTTTCTCTCTCTCTCTCCCACTCCTTCCCTCTTCTCTGGTAGGTGACTCCAAGCGTCCATGGTTATCATGTGACAGCTACCTTAATTATAAGTTTACATTCTTGGAATGGAAAACAAGTATTATGGAAAGTTGACTCTGTGAAGCCAAACCTAAAAAATTACAGTGGAAACAAAAATTATTTGAGCACTGCCCGGTGATGACGTAGTCTTTGTAAATATTCCTGAGAATCATCTTAAAGGAATAGTGAGTGGAGGAAACCTGAACTGAGCCTCTGCTCAGCAGCCATGGGTGCATCTTCTTTCCTGTTTCATAGTTTCTGTAAGTCCAGAATCTGGGCGTGGCTTGACCGAGTCCTCTACTTCAAGATCTCTCCCAAGCTGCAATCAAGGTGTTGATCGTCTTTCCAGGTTATATTAGGACCTCAGCAGATTGGTTTTAGGATACATCTTATGTTCTCACTATGAAAAAAAAAAAAAAAACGGTTTAAAGTAGCATTTTTTTTAATGAAAGCATTTTAAACAGAGATGTAAAATGACTCTTTCCCCCTCCTGTCTTCCTGTCTGTTCTTTCATTTTCAAGTTATCAACCTTGATGTGTTCCTCTCGGTCACATACTGAAGAGAGGCTGGATGAGGTCCCATCCGGTCATTAGTACTGCCACATTCGGGACTGGACATATATAGATCAAGTCTACCCAGAATATGTGGAAAACAACAGGGTCACCATTTGTGATGCTAATTAGGTGGCATTTTTTTTTCAGCATATGCTTATAAAAAGAAAATGTACTATTTTATGAAACCAAGACAGAAGGAATTCATGCTGTTGTGGTTAAAAATCTGTGGGTGAAGGGTGGTCATTATAAAGTTCCAGCTGGAGGCAGGTTCTTAAACCTCTGTGAGCCTCAAGTTCCTAACCTATAAAATGAGAATAACAATAAATGGAGCTTTACTGAAGATGAAGAAACTGAGCATACAAAGGACAGTTAATAAATGAGTGCATCTTTCTTTTTATAAAGTCATCTCGTTGACTTCTAAACTGTAGAATGAGCAGGAAGGCCCTCTAAGTTCTGACTGTTTCTCTCTCTCTCTCCCACTCCTTCCCTCTTCTCTGGTAGGTGACTCCAAGCGTCCATGGTTATCATGTGACAGCTACCTTAATTATAAGTTTACATTCTTGGAATGGAAAACAAGTATTATGGAAAGTTGACTCTGTGAAGCCAAACCTAAAAAATTACAGTGGAAACAAAAATTATTTGAGCACTGCCCGGTGATGACGTAGTCTTTGTAAATATTCCTGAGAATCATCTTAAAGGAATAGTGAGTGGAGGAAACCTGAACTGAGCCTCTGCTCAGCAGCCATGGGTGCATCTTCTTTCCTGTTTCATTCATCCAACCGAGTTCAAATTACAAAAAAAAAAAAAACAACCATATAAGATAGCTCTCCTTAAACAAGAAAAGCTTACAGGTATGTATGTCATTTGTGTAGTTTAAAAATTAAGACCTACACTTCACAAGGTAAACTTCCCACCTTCCTTTAAAGATGACCTCTGCCTACTGAATGAACTGTAATGGGTAACCACATTTTTCAGGATTTAATTTAAGTTTCTTATTCTTTTTCTTAAGTATGTGATGTGAACAACAATTTAAAAAAATAACCATGATAGTCATGTCCAACTCTTTGTGGCCTCATGGACTGCAGCCTGCCAGGCTTCTCTGTCCATGGAATCCTCCAGACAAGAAAACTGCGGTGGGTTGCCTTTCCCTTCTCCAGGGGATATTCCCAATCCAGGGACCAAACCTGGGTCTCCTGCATTGCAGGCAGGTTCTTTACTGCCTTAGCCACCAGAGAAGCCCTTAGTTATAAGGACACCCAAATGGAAAAAAAAGGTGGTAATTATGACCACCCAAACATAATAAGATGATCCTGAATTTCTGTCTCAATGCTTTAGACTTTCTTGACATGTAATTTTCATTGCACTACAGAATAAAGCCTAAGTGCATCAAGAGATCACCTTATCCTTCCAAAAAGTTCATTTTCAAGGGCTTGTTTTTTATCTCAAGCCAAATGTATCATATTCTCCCCGGTGTCCATAGCTTCTCATAATGTCTCTTTTTTTTTTTTTAAGGCCTCTAGTCTTTCAGTTACTTAGGTAGCTTCTTCCCTGGCTCCTTTCTCGCTGCATTAGAGGTGCAATGAACAACCACATGCAGGTGATTCTACCCATGGAAAAGTTGTCCCTCCCACTCTGCCTCCTCCTTCCCACTTCCAAAAAAGTACTTCAGCCTTTTATCACCTTCTGGCTTGCAGCATTCAGCAACAATTTTCTCACTAGGAATTCTGCTTCAAGTCTTTTTCCATTTCTAATCCACTCCACTGCCTCCGGATTACAAATTCATAAAAGCACAACCCTGAATAAATCACTCCTGGCACACTCATTCACTCAAAACATTTTAACAACACCAATTTGGCTCCTTAAAATGTCTTCACGGCATCTAGATAAATACTGAAGACCCACAATTAGCCAACCTCACTTCACACTTCCAGACTTTTTCTCCATAACACTGCCTTTTTCTCACACCAAAGCCAACTGAATTGCTTGGTATTGCAAAGCTACACCTTGCTTCCCATTCTCTGGGCCTCTCCTCCTCTGCCCTTCCTGCTGCTTCCATAGATTCCTGCTTTCGACTCTTCCTCCCCATCCTACTTGAAATATTAGTCACACTTTAAAATGCAGCATAAATCCTGTGAAGGGCTATCTGGTCTCTCAAGTTAGGAATAACTTTGCCTTTGTCTGAGTCTCTGTATCACATTGGCTTTCTTTGCAGACTCAACCATCCATTAGAGCTATTTGTGCACACATCTAGAATTCTCTCTTGTTCGTAGCTATACTCCTCAGGGTCAGGAACCGCCCACTGGGAGATACTTCTCCACGAATCTTGTGCTCATGCACATCTGCTGAGCTGTAGAATGAGCAAGAGACTCTGACTGCATTGGTTTCTGACCGTCTTTGCAAGGACGATGACTGAGGAGCAAAGCCTTGTGAGACAGGTAGTGTCTCCTTCAGACCACAGTCGGGCTTGCTTGTTTCCTTTAATAAAAGATTCAGAGACTTTCATGGTCATCCAATGATCCAGAATCCATGCTTCCCTTGCAGGGGGTGTGGACTCAATCCCTAGTTGGGGAACTAGAATTTTAGGCTCCTTTCTTCCCGGCTCCCTTTTTTTTTTTAAGGCCTCTAGTCTTTCAGTTACTTAGGTAGCTTCTTCCCTGGCTCCTTTCTCGCTGCATTAGAGGTGCAATGAACAACCACATGCAGGTGATTCTACCCATGGAAAAGTTGTCCCTCCCACTCTGCCTCCTCCTTCCCACTTCCAAAAAAGTACTTCAGCCTTTTATCACCTTCTGGCTTGCAGCATTCAGCAACAATTTTCTCACTAGGAATTCTGCTTCAAGTCTTTTTCCATTTCTAATCCACTCCACTGCCTCCGGATTACAAATTCATAAAAGCACAACCCTGAATAAATCACTCCTGGCACACTCATTCACTCAAAACATTTTAACAACACCAATTTGGCTCCTTAAAATGTCTTCACGGCATCTAGATAAATACTGAAGACCCACAATTAGCCAACCTCACTTCACACTTCCAGACTTTTTCTCCATAACACTGCCTTTTTCTCACACCAAAGCCAACTGAATTGCTTGGTATTGCAAAGCTACACCTTGCTTCCCATTCTCTGGGCCTCTCCTCCTCTGCCCTTCCTGCTGCTTCCATAGATTCCTGCTTTCGACTCTTCCTCCCCATCCTACTTGAAATATTAGTCACACTTTAAAATGCAGCATAAATCCTGTGAAGGGCTATCTGGTCTCTCAAGTTAGGAATAACTTTGCCTTTGTCTGAGTCTCTGTATCACATTGGCTTTCTCTTTGCAGACTCAACCATCCATTAGAGCTATTTGTGCACACATCTAGAATTCTCTCTTGTTCGTAGCTATACTCCTCAGGGTCAGGAACCGCCCACTGGGAGATACTTCTCCACGAATCTTGTGCTCATGCACATCTGCTGAGCTGTAGAATGAGCAAGAGACTCTGACTGCATTGGTTTCTGACCGTCTTTGCAAGGACGATGACTGAGGAGCAAAGCCTTGTGAGACAGGTAGTGTCTCCCTTCAGACCACAGTCGGGCTTGCTTGTTTCCTTTAATAAAAGATTCAGAGACTTTCATGGTCATCCAATGATCCAGAATCCATGCTTCCCTTGCAGGGGGTGTGGACTCAATCCCTAGTTGGGGAACTAGAATCTCTCATGGACCACAGCGTGGCCAAAACAATAAATAAATAAAGATAATGAAAACTATGGAATACCTGTTTCATAGAGATTTGTAAGAATTAGTCAATATATGTAAATAAGTAAATAAAAGATTCAGGCTTTCTGAGCTCGGAGTTTCTGTCCTGTAACACATCATGTGGGCTTCCCTGACGGCTCAGTGGTGAAGAATCTGCCTGTAATTCAGGAAACATGAGTTCAACCCCTAGGACGGGAAGATTCCCTAGCAAAGGAAGTGGTAACCCACTCCAGTATTCTTGCCTGGGAAGCCTCACGGACAGAGGAGCCTGGCAGGTGACAGTCCATGGAATTATGAAGAAATGGACACAACTTGGCAACTAAACAACACATCATGCATGCATCCTCTGGCCCTCTTTACATTGTCCTTTGAGGGGTTTGGCTCCGGAAATCAGCCCAAATGCTGATCCTGAGGCTACGTCTGTTGCTGCGTAGAGCCAGGTCACTGACTATTGCTGGCTCTCCTCCCAGCAAGGAAACTTCCTCCCTACTCTGGCAGTCAGCCTCATGTCTGACCCACTGTAATGGCTAGGTTCATGCTGGTGGGGACAAGATGGGACAAAGGATGCTGATTTCTAGCCAATGACTTATTCGCAGTCTGTTTACAGTTCTGCACTCTGCCTGCGACCCACTCATCTTGGTACATTCCATTTCTTCTTACTAAATGAATAAATAAAGGACTCTGTGTTTGCACCACATACAGACAACCAAAAATATACATGCTGTCCATGGGCCAAATTCATGCCTCTTCTGAGATATATACTCAAAAAGGACTGGAGCTAAGGATCATCCTACATAGGTCCGTAAGCCAAGCACACCTGCCACCATATGACTGGAATCTCAGAGAATGGAAGGAGAGGTGGAAGCTGGGTGTCTCAGACTTGCAGGTGTCTGCAGCACTGGGCTCAAAGAGGGAGAGAAGATAAAACTGAGTCCTCTGCCCTCTGCTTGGAAGTCTTCAGATGCTTCAGTGAAGACCAAAGAACCATCTTGGGCCCCTCTCACCCTGACCAAGATTGATTTTCCATCCAGCAGTTGCTCAAGCCCTAGGTGAGCTCATGCCCTGTCTCACAAAGCACCTTTGCTAAATATGGTACCAAACTCAAGAGGGCCCTTTGTTTAAAGTTTCCCCCAAGAGTGACTGTATTCTCTTCTCATCTACCCCAGAGTTTTCTTTTGTTTGAAACTGCAACCTCATTTTTTTATAATCTTGTGAATGAAAATGATGAACACTTATTTTGGACAGAACTGGGGTTATGGAAGGGGCCACATTTGTTGATTTCTTATATAAAGCCGAAGTTCTCTCTCCATGGCTGTATGGCAAACCCGAGGGCTCGATTCAGATAAGTGTGTTGTGTTTCACTGCCAACAAAAACATCCGTTTCTGTCTACAGTCACCATAAATCAACCACCCTCAGAAAAGCCTGCCTTGTTTTCCTCAAGGAGCTATTATCATTGAGAATATTTTATATGTAAGTGAACTCTGAACGGTGGTCTTCCTTTCTCTTACAAACTGTTGCTGGGAACTTCCCTTTTTATTTATTCTTCCACTTTTAGCACTCGCGTACTTATGGGATCTGCAAAAGTACATATTGAAATATGCAAATAGTATATCGCGTGTAAGTGTCAGATGCATGGAAATTAAATCAAATACAAGGGGGAAAAAGAAGCAGAGTGCATTAAAGCTAACTTTATGGCCTCGAGCTGTAGATAAATTGTGGTCTGTGGTAGTTAAACAACAGCTGTTCGGATTTAAAATAAAATTATGATAAGGATCCCCAGAAGATAACACTTCTTGAGGTAACAGCATTTACCTAAATGCATCTGTTAGCAGCCGGCGCTGACAAGTGTTCATGTGAAAGTTGATTCCCACTTGATGCGGCGTTCTATCATTCCATTTCCAGTGAATAGCACTTCTCACAGAGTGAAAGTCAGGTTCAGGTTCTAGTACATCCTTTCCCTCTTTGTCCAGGCAGATAGAGTTCTGCCCCTTGCTGGTGGCGACCCACTGGAACAAGGCATGGTCATCCGGGAGGACAGGACGGTGGTGCAGTGCAGGGGAGGGACCAGACTCCCTGCCTTTTAGCCGCGGTCCATCCAGTCAAACCCAGGCAGCCTTACATGTTTCGTGAACAGCCTCTCTTTAAGAGATTTACACCCAATAAAATTTAAACGTTTATATATTTTTCTTCACTTACTGTGCAAGAGTTTTATTGCAGACACATCAGAAACCACCCAGATGGAATTTTGAAGAGTAGAAACTGCCATTTTTCCCTCAACACCTCAAATCTGTGTCCAACTGCAAACCAATCTGCTTATTTCTCTCTCTCTCTCTCTGGACGTGCTCCATCTTTTGTTCCCTCAAAACTCTGCCCCTGACATCACCTTCACCACCATCACACCCACCAAAGCGCTGGTCCCTCAGCAGAGAGGCTGCAGACCTAAAAAGAAATTCCTCCACCTATATGTCCTTCCATACATAAAATATTCGCCCAATAACCCAAAATTTCTGTCTACAGTCACCATAAATCAACCACCCTCAGAAAAGCCTGCCTTGTTTTCCTCAAGGAGCTATTATCATTGAGAATATTTTATATGTAAGTGAACTCTGAACGGTGGTCTTCCTTTCTCTTACAAACTGTTGCTGGGAACTTCCCTTTTTATTTATTCTTCCACTTTTAGCACTCGCGTACTTATGGGATCTGCAAAAGTACATATTGAAATATGCAAATAGTATATCGCGTGTAAGTGTCAGATGCATGGAAATTAAATCAAATACAAGGGGGAAAAAGAAGCAGAGTGCATTAAAGCTAACTTTATGGCCTCGAGCTGTAGATAAATTGTGGTCTGTGGTAGTTAAACAACAGCTGTTCGGATTTAAAATAAAATTATGATAAGGATCCCCAGAAGATAACACTTCTTGAGGTAACAGCATTTACCTAAATGCATCTGTTAGCAGCCGGCGCTGACAAGTGTTCATGTGAAAGTTGATTCCCACTTGATGCGGCGTTCTATCATTCCATTTCCAGTGAATAGCACTTCTCACAGAGTGAAAGTCAGGTTCAGGTTCTAGTACATCCTTTCCCTCTTTGTCCAGGCAGATAGAGTTCTGCCCCTTGCTGGTGGCGACCCACTGGAACAAGGCATGGTCATCCGGGAGGCCAGGACGGTGTCGCAGTGCACGGGAAGGACCAGACCCCCTGCCCCTTAGCCGCGGTCCATCCAGTCAAACCCAGGCAGCCTTACATGTTTCGTGAACAGCCTCTCTTTAAGAGATTTACACCCAATAAAATTTAAACGTTTATATATTTTTCTTCACTTACTGTGCAAGAGTTTTATTGCAGACACATCAGAAACCACCCAGATGGAATTTTGAAGAGTAGAAACTGCCATTTTTCCCTCAACACCTCAAATCTGTGTCCAACTGCAAACCAATCTGCTTATTTCTCTCTCTCTCTCTCTGGACGTGCTCCATCTTTTGTTCCCTCAAAACTCTGCCCCTGACATCACCTTCACCACCATCACACCCACCAAAGCGCTGGTCCCTCAGCAGAGAGGCTGCAGACCTAAAAAGAAATTCCTCCACCTATATGTCCTTCCATACATAAAATATTCGCCCAAGCCAAAGGAATGCGTAAATTCTTTAAGCAGTTTATATTTTATTTGAAACATGATATTAATTTATATACTTGAAGGATACTCAAGAAATCAGTTTTGAACTGAAAACTTTCCCACAAAGCTACATGTCTATGCAGAGATAAAATCTACATGTAGAAGCAGCCTCTTTGAACGCCCTAGTGTCAAGAAAAATCCTAATGGAAGGTTTTCAGATACATTTTGCAACACTTTGGCTTTTCCAAAAGAACTTTAAAAAATGGGTTATTAGGGAGAGGTTATTGTTATTAAAGTAATGAACTTTCAGAAATAACGTTCACTTTGTAAACTCTGTCAGTGAATTAAAATATTATAGTGTGAGTTGTTTCACGGGTTTCACTTTTTTGACAATAAAAATTTCTTTGTTGGTAATCTTATTGTTTGTTCTTTAGAAGATAAATAAACTTTCTTCTGAACCAGGGAAGAGTTCATCTGACAATCACAGTTCGGGTAACTTAATTGAAAATGTACTCTGCAAGGAAGCTTAACAATAGAAAAATATACATCAGTTTATATTTAGCCTAATATTAAAGAAACAAAGTAGACTAAATGTGTAACTGGATTTAATGTAAAGTCAATATGAAATGCAACTTATTCATATATGTTTATTTATTTATTTATTTTAGATTTATTTATTTTGGTGGGGGTGGGGTAGAGAGGGATGGGGGCGGGCGGGCCACTTCTATTGGTCTTTCATTTCTCTATTTTCATCCATCTTTGTTCTTTGGCCCGTGTGGGCCTCCCATCACAGTGACCTCTGTTGTCGCAGAGCACCAGCTCTGGGCGCATGTGCTCCAAAGCTCCGGCTCAGTAATTGGACACATCGGTCCAGCCGCTCCGGGCACTTCCCTCAACACCTCAAATCTGTGTCCAACTGCAAACCAATCTGCTTATTTCTCTCTCTCTCTCTCTGGACGTGCTCCATCTTTTGTTCCCTCAAAACTCTGCCCCTGACATCACCTTCACCACCATCACACCCACCAAAGCGCTGGTCCCTCAGCAGAGAGGCTGCAGACCTAAAAAGAAATTCCTCCACCTATATGTCCTTCCATACATAAAATATTCGCCCAAGCCAAAGGAATGCGTAAATTCTTTAAGCAGTTTATATTTTATTTGAAACATGATATTAATTTATATACTTGAAGGATACTCAAGAAATCAGTTTTGAACTGAAAACTTTCCCACAAAGCTACATGTCTATGCAGAGATAAAATCTACATGTAGAAGCAGCCTCTTTGAACGCCCTAGTGTCAAGAAAAATCCTAATGGAAGGTTTTCAGATACATTTTGCAACACTTTGGCTTTTCCAAAAGAACTTTAAAAAATGGGTTATTAGGGAGAGGTTATTGTTATTAAAGTAATGAACTTTCAGAAATAACGTTCACTTTGTAAACTCTGTCAGTGAATTAAAATATTATAGTGTGAGTTGTTTCACGGGTTTCACTTTTTTGACAATAAAAAAATTTCTTTGTTGGTAATCTTATTGTTTGTTCTTTAGAAGATAAATAAACTTTCTTCTGAACCAGGGAAGAGTTCATCTGACAATCACAGTTCGGGTAACTTAATTGAAAATGTACTCTGCAAGGAAGCTTAACAATAGAAAAATATACATCAGTTTATATTTAGCCTAATATTAAAGAAACAAAGTAGACTAAATGTGTAACTGGATTTAATGTAAAGTCAATATGAAATGCAACTTATTCATATATGTTTATTTATTTATTTATTTTAGATTTATTTATTTTGGTGGGGGTGGGGTAGAGAGGGATGGGGGCGGGCGGGCCACTTCTATTGGTCTTTCATTTCTCTATTTTCATCCATCTTTGTTCTTTGGCCCGTGTGGGCCTCCCATCACAGTGACCTCTGTTGTCGCAGAGCACCAGCTCTGGGCGCATGTGCTCCAAAGCTCCGGCTCAGTAATTGGACACATCGGTCCAGCCGCTCCGTGGCACATGGGATCTTCCCAGGCCAGGGATGGAACCGGTGCCCCTTGCACTGCAAGGCGGTGTCCTTACCCACTGGACCACCAGGAAGCCCCACATATATTTATTAATTAATTATGAATTGGTTTAAAATGCCATGAATCATAATGTGTTTGAGATCCTAATGAATCCTCAGAATTATTCACATATTAGCTAAACAAATGAATAAATAATTGTTGACATCATATGGAAAAGTCAAGCAAACCTCGACTGATCCCTGCTAGAAAAAAGACAGTATTTAATTCTCAAAAAGTACAGTTGTCCTTTAGAACAACAAACTTATTAATAACAATTGGAAAAAGAATAGACATTTGATTATGTATAACTAAATCCCTTTGCTATACACCTAAAACTAGCATAGTATCATAAATCAGCTATGTGAGTGTGTGTGTGCTTATTCGCTCAGTCCTGTCCGACTCTTTGGGATCCCACGGATTAGAGCCCACCAGGTTCCTCTGTCCATGGGATTTTTCAGGTAAGAATACTGGAGGGGGTTGCCATTTCCTTCTCCAGGAGATCTTGCTGACCCAGGGGTTAAACTCACATCTCCTGTGTCTTCTGAATTGCAAGCATATTCTTTAACCACTGATCAATAGAAAATCAACTATATTCCAGTATAAAATTTAGACTTTTAAAAATGATTGGTTTATATTAAATACAAAAAAAAATTTTTTTTATTTTTATACAAAGTTTCGGGTAACTTAATTGAAAATGTACTCTGCAAGGAAGCTTAACAATAGAAAAATATACATCAGTTTATATTTAGCCTAATATTAAAGAAACAAAGTAGACTAAATGTGTAACTGGATTTAATGTAAAGTCAATATGAAATGCAACTTATTCATATATGTTTATTTATTTATTTATTTTAGATTTATTTATTTTGGTGGGGGTGGGGTAGAGAGGGATGGGGGCGGGCGGGCCACTTCTATTGGTCTTTCATTTCTCTATTTTCATCCATCTTTGTTCTTTGGCCCGTGTGGGCCTCCCATCACAGTGACCTCTGTTGTCGCAGAGCACCAGCTCTGGGCGCATGTGCTCCAAAGCTCCGGCTCAGTAATTGGACACATCGGTCCAGCCGCTCCGTGGCACATGGGATCTTCCCAGGCCAGGGATGGAACCGGTGCCCCTTGCACTGCAAGGCGGTGTCCTTACCCACTGGACCACCAGGGAAGCCCCACATATATTTATTAATTAATTATGAATTGGTTTAAAATGCCATGAATCATAATGTGTTTGAGATCCTAATGAATCCTCAGAATTATTCACATATTAGCTAAACAAATGAATAAATAATTGTTGACATCATATGGAAAAGTCAAGCAAACCTCGACTGATCCCTGCTAGAAAAAAGACAGTATTTAATTCTCAAAAAGTACAGTTGTCCTTTAGAACAACAAACTTATTAATAACAATTGGAAAAAGAATAGACATTTGATTATGTATAACTAAATCCCTTTGCTATACACCTAAAACTAGCATAGTATCATAAATCAGCTATGTGAGTGTGTGTGTGCTTATTCGCTCAGTCCTGTCCGACTCTTTGGGATCCCACGGATTAGAGCCCACCAGGTTCCTCTGTCCATGGGATTTTTCAGGTAAGAATACTGGAGGGGGTTGCCATTTCCTTCTCCAGGAGATCTTGCTGACCCAGGGGTTAAACTCACATCTCCTGTGTCTTCTGAATTGCAAGCATATTCTTTAACCACTGATCAATAGAAAATCAACTATATTCCAGTATAAAATTTAGACTTTTAAAAATGATTGGTTTATATTAAATACATAAAAAATGATCCTTATACGTAATTTTCTTGTAGATAAATTACACTTTTCACAGTTGTTAGCCAGAATTTACAGTAATCTAAATGTTAAGAAAACCAAGACAAAAGGCCGTCTGCTTTAAAGGCTCCTGCCAATTTGTATATTAGGTTGGGGGGAAGTTGTCTCAGTGGAGAAAATGGCTTTGCTCAGAGTTTATAGCTCTCTACAGGGTAACCTCCTTAAATAGCATTAGGAAACAAAAGTTCTCTGCATCAAAGACAAGTAAAAAGAGACACTGCAAACTGGAATGAAAGCCCATATAACCCAATGGCTTCATACCTAGAACCTATAAAAGAACCTCTCTGCTATAGGCTGAATGTTTGTGTCCTGTTAGATCCTAACCCCCAAGGCTGTGGTTGCGGGAGGTGGGGTACTTCCACCACATGAGGTTACAGAAAGAAGATAACTTTCCATGACCAGTAAGTCGGCTCCCACCAGATACCAAACATGCCGGCACCTTGACTGTGGAGCTCCCCGCCTCTAGAACCATGAGAAAGAAACTCGTGTTTACCCCACCTAGACTATACTATGCTGTTACAGCTACCTGAACAAGCTAAGACACTCTACATATCAGTACTATGTTTTATTATCTTTTTAACTACAGTTGGTTTACAAGATTGTGTTAGCTGTAAAGCTTCAGATTCTTTTCCATTACAGGTTATTACCAAAGGCTGAATATTATTCCCTGTGCTATACAGTAAATATTAGTCATCTATTATTTTATTTATAGTAGTATCTATCTGTTAATTTATCCTAATTTATCCCTCCTCCACCCTCTTTTCCCTTTGGTAATCATAAGTTTGTTTTCTATGTCTGTGAATATGTTTCTCTTTTATAAATAAGTTCACCTATACTATTTTTTAGATTCTATGTAGAAGTGATATTATATAATGTTTTTCTCTGTCTGACTTAATTCACTTATTGTGATAATCTCTAGGTCCATCCATGTTGCTACACATGACTATATTTCATTCTTTTTTATGGCTGAGAAATATTCCATGTGTGTGTGTATGGCAGTGTTCATTAATTCTTTTTTTTTTTTTTGGTCACTTCTATTTCATTTCCATCTTTGTTCTTTGGCCTGTGTGGGCCTCCCATCGCAGTGGCCTCTCTTACTGCAGAGCACCCAGCTCTGGGCGCATGCGCTCCAGAGCTCCAGCTCGGTAGTTCGACACATTGGTCCAGCCACTCCGCAGCACATGGGATCTTCCCAGTCCAGGGATCGAGCCATCGTTTCTTGTACTGCAAGGCTGTGTCCTTACCCACTGAGACCACCAGGGAAACCCCATTCATTATTTACCCATTCATCTCTCAAGGGACACTTAGGCTGCTTCCATGACTCTGCTATTGTGAGTAGTGTTGCTTTGAACATGGGTGTGCCTCTATGTTTTCAAATTAGACTTTTTCTGTGTCCAAATTTCTTCTTCTTGTAATGATACTAGTCATACTTTATTATGGCCCACCCCTATAGCTTTATTTAATCCAGATTACTTCTTTAAAGACCCTACATCTAAACACAATCACATCGTGAGCTTCAGGGGTTAAAACTTCATCATATGAATTTGGGGGAATACAATAACAGTTGAAATCCAAAATCAATAGACATTGTTTCCTAGAACCTAGAGGTAGTAACACAGACTGTGAGGACAAGGGAGCAGTTTGAGAATAAACAATCAGTAAGTTAACAAGGTTTCATCTCAGGAATCTGACCAGTACTGTCCCACTTGGAAGGTCCATTGCATATTCGTACCTGAGAAGCAAGGTCTAGCCATAGCCTCAGTATCCATGGAGAATGCCAAGCTGTCTCTAAGTTTTTGCTGTTGTTGTTGTTACCTGAAATTATTATAGTTTGTATTTCTCTGAGACTTCAAAATAATAATTTTTGCCCTAATTCTACAGTATTTTTCCATCAGCCTCTTGTTGGCATGTTTCTGTCTTCTCATTTTCATAAAAGATAAGTCTTGTCAGAGACAATTTTACTCTACCCCGATCTCCCCCAAGGCTTACCTGGACCAATGAAATATATGACTCCATTTCCCAGAATGCACTATACCTGGTAAGGACTATGTCTCCCAGCATGCAATGTACCTCTCCAACTGCTTGCACCATTTTCACTTGTTTTGTTTTCTTGTTTCTTTAGTTACAACCTATAAATGGGTATGTAAAAATATAAAGGAAGAAATCTCATCTGCAATGGACTAAAAATCAAACTGTCTTCAAATTTCTTCCCTTTGACTCTGAATGCCAGAATACAGAATTTTGTATTCTATTTAAACATTGCTTACAAAATTTTGAGAGAGATACAAAGACAAAAACCAACCAACTTATGATCCTTGAATTTATCCCCTGCCAAGTATTTTTTGATGACAGAAGGTAACAGCACAAACCTCTGTCGTGGGGCAGTTTATGGGTCTTTGCTAATCAAACAAAACCATCACTGTGCTTTTTTCAATATAGTTTTTAAAGATGCAGGAAAAATCAGTACCAGAGAATGTTGTTTTTAAATTGTTTCTGCAGTCAAAAAATAGAGCTTTTTTCTGCAGTTTTTCACCCAACTATTCCTGTGCTGTTTCTAAAGTTAAGTTCCCAACATCAGAAAAAGCTTTCTAAGCCACATGCTCTAAATTCTTGACTTCTTTGATAACCACTTAGAATAAGAAATAATGCTGTCCTGTGCCAGCATTTACTAACAATGACCAAACTTTTCACACAGCTGATACAAAAAGAGCTCTTTTTGCTCTGCACAGAAGCAGAAACATCAACACAAAGGCCATTTTCACTGGCAAGTTTCTTGCATATTGATTTTATTTTCTGCATTTTCAAAATGTAAAAAAATAAAATGTATATTGGGAAACCTAAGTATGGTTTTATAATTCGTAAAGACCAATAAACTAGCCTACCATATGTTTTAACTGACACAAATCGCTCTCTATTATCATCTTCCTTCTAAGGTCTGAGAATATTTCTACTGAATTATGATTCTGAAACAGAATATTCAATATATTGTCAAGTTTCCTTTGCAAAGAACAAAATCCAGTCTGGCTAGTTCAGCAGAAGAAGATTTATTACAAGTTTCAAGTGGGTTCCTGGGCGGTTGGGAAGCCTGAGGAAACAGCCTCGGATTAGGTTTCAGAAATGACTCCCAAAGTCACAAAACTCAACACCAAAGGAGCCTCTTTGGTAATAAGAAAGGCTCTTCCCAAAGGAGGAAGGAGCCACCTTGTGAAGTTCATCACCACGATGCCAGCTACCAAGCCTGTGAAGATCTCTACTAGTGCATGGGCACCTTTCCACCTGTTACCAGAAGAGACGTGTGGGGACTGACTGCTCGCCACTCGGAAGCCAATAAAGAGGCCAGGTTGGTGGAAAGGAAAGTTTACTTTCAGATGCCTGTGTCTGGGAGGGGCAGAAGAAGGCAGCAGACATCTCTCCAAAGGCTGACTCCCCCACCCCACCACCTCACTGACAAGCCGGGGTGAGAGCTTTCATAGATGGGGTGAGGCTTCTACACATAGAAACAGCACCGTCATCACTAAGTCATCCTCAGATTGGTCATCAGTGGTCTGACCAGCATCATCTTCATTGGTTTAGGTACAGTTAATCTTCAGTTCCAGGGTCCATTTGTTCCCATTTCTTTTTTTGTTCCTATTTCTTTGCGACTACTTGCCACAGTTCATGCCCTGGGTACATCTGGTCATCATATAGTTAACTTCTCCAACTGGTGTTTTAGTATCTATAAGATGACTCATAAGACACAGCTCCGAAGAGAAAGAACTCAAGGTACTTGACTTTGCTTAATGACTACATAATTATTATTTAGTCTCTTTTGACTGCTTTCTTTTGTTTCCACATTTCTCACTTCTCTGATTAAACTTACTCTTTGACTAAAGCTTTCCACAGACAAAAGGCAGGCAAAGGTCAGGGGGACATCAACACAAAGGCCATTTTCACTGGCAAGTTTCTTGCATATTGATTTTATTTTCTGCATTTTCAAAATGTAAAAATAAAATGTATATTGGGAAACCTAAGTATGGTTTTATAATTCGTAAAGACCAATAAACTAGCCTACCATATGTTTTAACTGACACAAATCGCTCTCTATTATCATCTTCCTTCTAAGGTCTGAGAATATTTCTACTGAATTATGATTCTGAAACAGAATATTCAATATATTGTCAAGTTTCCTTTGCAAAGAACAAAATCCAGTCTGGCTAGTTCAGCAGAAGAAGATTTATTACAAGTTTCAAGTGGGTTCCTGGGCGGTTGGGAAGCCTGAGGAAACAGCCTCGGATTAGGTTTCAGAAATGACTCCCAAAGTCACAAAACTCAACACCAAAGGAGCCTCTTTGGTAATAAGAAAGGCTCTTCCCAAAGGAGGAAGGAGCCACCTTGTGAAGTTCATCACCACGATGCCAGCTACCAAGCCTGTGAAGATCTCTACTAGTGCATGGGCACCTTTCCACCTGTTACCAGAAGAGACGTGTGGGGACTGACTGCTCGCCACTCGGAAGCCAATAAAGAGGCCAGGTTGGTGGAAAGGAAAGTTTACTTTCAGATGCCTGTGTCTGGGAGGGGCAGAAGAAGGCAGCAGACATCTCTCCAAAGGCTGACTCCCCCACCCCACCACCTCACTGACAAGCCGGGGTGAGAGCTTTCATAGATGGGGTGAGGCTTCTACACATAGAAACAGCACCGTCATCACTAAGTCATCCTCAGATTGGTCATCAGTGGTCTGACCAGCATCATCTTCATTGGTTTAGGTACAGTTAATCTTCAGTTCCAGGGTCCATTTGTTCCCATTTCTTTTTTTGTTCCTATTTCTTTGCGACTACTTGCCACAGTTCATGCCCTGGGTACATCTGGTCATCATATAGTTAACTTCTCCAACTGGTGTTTTAGTATCTATAAGATGACTCATAAGACACAGCTCCGAAGAGAAAGAACTCAAGGTACTTGACTTTGCTTAATGACTACATAATTATTATTTAGTCTCTTTTGACTGCTTTCTTTTGTTTCCACATTTCTCACTTCTCTGATTAAACTTACTCTTTGACTAAAGCTTTCCACAGACAAAAGGCAGGCAAAGGACACTGGGTCAGGGGTGGAGAGAGGAAAGGACCACAGGGTCCTGCTCCATTTCACACCCATCAACAACTATGTATTTCAACAGTTATTAAGAGTCCTGCTGGAGGCCACTGCGATGGGAGGCCCACACGGGCCAAAGAACGAAGATGGACGAAAATAGATAAATGAAAGACCAATAGAAGTGGCCGCCCGCCCCCCTCCCTCCCTAACCCCCAAAAAAAGACTCCTGCTGGGACTTCCCTGGCAGTCCGGTGGTTAAGAATCCACCTTGCTTGTAATGAGGGAACATGGGTTTCATGCCTAGTCAGAGAATTAAGATCCCATATGTCACGGAGCAACAAAGCCTGCACACAGCAACCGGAGAGTCTGCGGCACAATGAAAGAGACTGCATGATGCAGCAGAAAGCTGAGGCAACCAAATAAAGAAATAAGTATTTTTAAAAGACTCTGCTGATGCTGAAACAGAAAAGTCAATTTTCCATCCATCCATGACTGCTAGGGAACCGAAGCCACAGAAACATAGCGCCTATTTCACTCCCACCTTCAAAATCTCGAGTGTGCACATACTCAGTCATGACCAACTCTTTTCAACAGCATGGCCTGCAGCCCATCAGGCTCCTCTGTCTGTGGGATTCTCCAGGCAAGAATACCGGAGCGGGTTGCCATTTTCTACTCCCGGGAATCTTCCTGGTCCAGAGATTGAATCCACACCTCCTGTATTGGCAGACAGATTCTTTACTACTGAGCAACCTGGGAAGCCCCCCAAATCTTAGGTGAATGCATCTAATTCAGTTACTTCCTGGAATCTAAATCATATTCAGAACCTTAGATACAAGGGAGAAATGTACAAGAATACACACTGGAATAAGTTTGGAAAGGATATCAAGTGCTAATCAGTCATAACCACACTAATATAATCCTAATTGTGCTCTTATATATGATAGAAAAGACTAAGGACACATTATGATTCTAACGGTCCATTAGAGCTACTTGGAACTGAGAATAAAGGCTACAATCATAATACTATTAATAATAATATTATTAATTGCTAACATTTGATTCCACACTATGTGCTGACCACAATTCAATGTGCTTTATGGGCATTATGCCATTTAATCCTTATCACAGCCCTAAGGTATGTCCTTCTTTGAGCCTTCATTTATAAATGAGAGAACTGCAGCTTCAAGAGGTGAAAAAATATGCTCAAGGCAACCTACTGCTAAGTGATGAAACCAAATGTGTGGAACCTGGACAGTTCTACCCCTGAGACTGCAGCTTCGCTGGATATTTTATTCAGTAGTTCTGAGGTGGGGTCCAGGAGACTGTGTTTTTAATAAGCTCTCCAGGGTGATCCTCACAGACAAAAGTTTTAATAATCTCCAGTATCTTCCAGTTTTAGATAATCCTATGCTATTTTTATAACGAGAAAAATTCTCTAAAAATTACAACGTATGTAATTTGGCATATGCTGTATAGTCATGGCCATGTAAATAATCAACACACTGCAAAAAGGTTGAAAGTGTTACCAAGAGTGATCCGTGTCCTGTGAAACAAGGGAATGGGGCTTTGTTGTCTTCTATCTTCTGTATTTTCCAAGAGCTCAGATGTTAGTATTAATCTTATTTCGCATCTCCATGGGTCAAGTTCCATCTACCAGTTCAAGACTGTTCATGTTGGCATCCATGCGTTAAAGATACAATCTCTTTCTGCTTGTTTTTCACTTCTTCTTTCTTCCCTTTCCCAATGCAGTTTTATGTTTAAAATGCATAACTGAAATACTAACTTAAAACGTCCTTTCAGACTAAAACAAGAAACACAAAATACTGACCACATAAACTTGAGTCTTTTATTTATACATAATCCATTCGAGACCTGAAAAAAAAGGTAGCTAGAGGGAAGCTGCTGTATAGCACCAGGAGCTCAGCCTGGTGCTCTCTGATGACCTAGATGGGTGGGAGGAGGGGCAGGCGAGAGAAGGGATGTATGTGATACATCTGACTGATTCACGCTGTACAATAAAAGTAGCCCAAAAAAAAGATACTAAATCAGTTTTTCATAACAAACACTAATATAATCCTAATTGTGCTCTTATATATGATAGAAAAGACTAAGGACACATTATGATTCTAACGGTCCATTAGAGCTACTTGGAACTGAGAATAAAGGCTACAATCATAATACTATTAATAATAATATTATTAATTGCTAACATTTGATTCCACACTATGTGCTGACCACAATTCAATGTGCTTTATGGGCATTATGCCATTTAATCCTTATCACAGCCCTAAGGTATGTCCTTCTTTGAGCCTTCATTTATAAATGAGAGAACTGCAGCTTCAAGAGGTGAAAAAATATGCTCAAGGCAACCTACTGCTAAGTGATGAAACCAAATGTGTGGAACCTGGACAGTTCTACCCCTGAGACTGCAGCTTCGCTGGATATTTTATTCAGTAGTTCTGAGGTGGGGTCCAGGAGACTGTGTTTTTAATAAGCTCTCCAGGGTGATCCTCACAGACAAAAGTTTTAATAATCTCCAGTATCTTCCAGTTTTAGATAATCCTATGCTATTTTTATAACGAGAAAAATTCTCTAAAAATTACAACGTATGTAATTTGGCATATGCTGTATAGTCATGGCCATGTAAATAATCAACACACTGCAAAAAGGTTGAAAGTGTTACCAAGAGTGATCCGTGTCCTGTGAAACAAGGGAATGGGGCTTTGTTGTCTTCTATCTTCTGTATTTTCCAAGAGCTCAGATGTTAGTATTAATCTTATTTCGCATCTCCATGGGTCAAGTTCCATCTACCAGTTCAAGACTGTTCATGTTGGCATCCATGCGTTAAAGATACAATCTCTTTCTGCTTGTTTTTCACTTCTTCTTTCTTCCCTTTCCCAATGCAGTTTTATGTTTAAAATGCATAACTGAAATACTAACTTAAAACGTCCTTTCAGACTAAAACAAGAAACACAAAATACTGACCACATAAACTTGAGTCTTTTATTTATACATAATCCATTCGAGACCTGAAAAAAAAGGTAGCTAGAGGGAAGCTGCTGTATAGCACCAGGAGCTCAGCCTGGTGCTCTCTGATGACCTAGATGGGTGGGAGGAGGGGCAGGGAGGCATGAGAGGGAAGGGATGTATGTGTATACATCTGACTGATTCACTTTGCTGTACAATAAAAAGTAGCACAACATTACAAAACAATTATACTCCAATTAAAAGTGATTGGAGGGCTTCCCCTGGTGGTCCAGCAGGTAAGGACACCGCCTTGCAGTGCAAGGGGTGCTAGTTCGATCCCTGGCCTGGGAAGATCCCACGTGCTGTGGAGCGGCTGGACCGATGTGTCCAACTACCAAGCCGGAGCTCTGGAGCGCATGCGCCCAGAGCCGGCGCTCTGACAACAGAGGCCACCGCGATGGGAGGCCCACAGGAGCCAAAGAACAAAGACGGATGAAAATAGAGAAATGAAAGACCAATAGAAGCGGCCCGCTTGCTCCCCTCTCTCCCCAACCCGACCCCCACCCAATAAATAAATAAATAAATAAATCTTTAAAAAAAAAAAAATGATTGGAGCAGCCAATTCTGAACCTGTACATCAATACCTGTTGATCATATTTTGCATTCCCTCTTTTTCTTGCCTGCCTGCATCCCCTCTTGTCTGTACGTCTGAAGGCATCCTGGCCACACGGTGAGTGTGGTGATCTTAGGAATGGCAACTCCAGCGCCCTGCCTTGGGCCAGTCCAGCAGCTGCACAGGCTTATTACACACTTGGCATCGTGGCTTCACCGAGCCTCGCTCCGTCACCCTCATACATCATCCAAGCAAACATGAATATTTTACCTCAGTTATCAAGTGTGCTCGTTCAAACTTTTATCTAAAACATTCTTTATCATCTTTTCATTAAGTTCTCAAGAGCTAATGGCTTCTGAGTTCCCCGGGTAAGGATGATGTTCTGAATAATGAAAGCTCATTATTTCTCCACAGAATGCTTGTTAATTCAAATGATGATATTAAAATAATAGTTTTATGTAAACATAACAAATTCAAAACGTCCTTTCAGACCCTGAACATAAACTTGAGTCTTTTATTTATACATAATCCATTCGAGACCTGAAAAAAGGTAGCTAGAGGAAGCTGCTGTATAGCACCAGGAGCTCAGCCTGGTGCTCTCTGATGACCTAGATGGGTGGGAGGAGGGGCAGGGAGGCATGAGAGGGAAGGGATGTATGTGTATACATCTGACTGATTCACTTTGCTGTACAATAAAAAGTAGCACAACATTACAAAACAATTATACTCCAATTAAAAGTGATTGGAGGGCTTCCCCTGGTGGTCCAGCAGGTAAGGACACCGCCTTGCAGTGCAAGGGGTGCTAGTTCGATCCCTGGCCTGGGAAGATCCCACGTGCTGTGGAGCGGCTGGACCGATGTGTCCAACTACCAAGCCGGAGCTCTGGAGCGCATGCGCCCAGAGCCGGCGCTCTGACAACAGAGGCCACCGCGATGGGAGGCCCACAGGAGCCAAAGAACAAAGACGGATGAAAATAGAGAAATGAAAGACCAATAGAAGCGGCCCGCCCACCCCCTCTCTCCCCAACCCGACCCCCACCCAATAAATAAATAAATAAATAAATCTTTAAAAAAAAAAAAATGATTGGAGCAGCCAATTCTGAACCTGTACATCAATACCTGTTGATCATATTTTGCATTCCCTCTTTTTCTTGCCTGCCTGCATCCCCTCTTGTCTGTACGTCTGAAGGCATCCTGGCCACACGGTGAGTGTGGTGATCTTAGGAATGGCAACTCCAGCGCCCTGCCTTGGGCCAGTCCAGCAGCTGCACAGGCTTATTACACACTTGGCATCGTGGCTTCACCGAGCCTCGCTCCGTCACCCTCATACATCATCCAAGCAAACATGAATATTTTACCTCAGTTATCAAGTGTGCTCGTTCAAACTTTTATCTAAAACATTCTTTATCATCTT
Source organism: Tragulus kanchil (assembly GCA_022376925.1). Taxonomy (NCBI): domain Eukaryota; kingdom Metazoa; phylum Chordata; class Mammalia; order Artiodactyla; family Tragulidae; genus Tragulus; species Tragulus kanchil. The sequence continues at coordinate 7,342,032 of JAIOJX010000005.1, forward strand.
TTCATTAAGTTCTCAAGAGCTAATGGCTTCTGAGTTCCCCGGGTAAGGATGATGTTCTGAATAATGAAAGCTCATTATTTCTCCACAGAATGCTTGTTAATTCAAATGATGATATTAAAACTATAGTAGCCCTTAGCGCTGGGGTGATTTCTAGCATACTTTATCATGTATCAATATATACTCTGTTTGTCAAAACTGCCCAGGGCTGGGGCTGACATTCTCTCTGGAGGAGTCGAGTGCTTCAAAAGGCACTGAATACACCAAGGTGACAACTGGCAGGGTTTGCGCCTCTAGGAAACGGAAAGACGAAGCTTGAAGTGTCCCCGCTCCCTTGATTCGGCTGTTAGTATTCATGCAGAGACGGCGCCCTCCTCTTTCGGCTCCTCGTGGATCTTCCTTTGGAATGGAATAAAAGGAAATCAATATTTTGAAAAGGCAGCACGCACAGGGGGTTCTACACATGAGACATTATTTATTTCCACTTAACTGATGCCCAAATAATCTTCCCATGAAAAAAGCCTGGTTTAGGTACGACTCAGACACACACAGTTGGGTGCGCATGGACCGCATTCAATGCAGTGCTGAAGGGAGTTGATGATATTCTTGGGCCAAAAGTGCCGATCCTCTGAATTGTTTTTTTATAGGATATTATTTTGTTCATTGACATTTGGGTCTCTCTAAATATGACTTAATCTCATCCCAGTTTGTACAACCAGGCAGATTCCCATGGTTGCCATAGCGCTGTAAGTTTCTCGAACATGGTTCTTCTTGTCTGATTTCAACAGCAGGACACAGGCTTGTGGGCATGTTTACTCAGTTGCTCAGTTGTGTCCAACTCTTTGCAACCCCATAGACTGTAGCCCGCCAGGCTCCCCAGTCTACGGACTTTTCCAGGCACGCATATTGGAGTGGGGCTTCTCTGGTGGTCCAGTGGATAAAGAGTCCGCCTTGCAGTGCAAGGGACATCAGGGAGATCCCACATGTTGCAGAGCAGCTAGACCGATGTGTCCAATGACGAGCCAGCACTCTTGAGCACATGCGCCCAGAGCCGGTGCTCTCCAACAAGAGAGGCCACTGAGATGGGAGGCCCAGACAGGCCAAAGAATAAAGATAGATGAAAATAACTAAATAAAAAATCAATAAAAGAGGCCAAAATTTAAAAAAACACACAAAAAAAAACAATATTGGAATGGGTTGCTATTTCCTACTCCAGGGGATCTTTCCAACTCAGGGATCAAACCCGTGTCTCCTGCACTGACCAGCAGAATCTTTACTACCAGCACCATCGTCGTTTCCACCACATCTATATCAATACAACTTTTCCAACAGCATTTGCTTATTCCCTGTCTCTATGTCTCATTTCAGTAATTCTTATAATATTTAAACTTTTTATTTGTTCTATTTGTTATAATGATCTGTGATCAGTGATCTTTGATGTTCACTAGTTCAAAAGAGATGATAATTTAATGATGGTTCAGAGGGTAATTAGCGTTTTTAGCATTAAAGTAGGCTTTAGTGTAAGTGCATTGTGTTCTAGACATAATGTTACAGCACACTTTCCACAGCATAGAGTAAACATAGCTTTCAGGTGAACTAGAAACCCAAAAGATTCATGGAATTCATTTTATTGCAATGCTCGCTTTATTAGGATGGTCTGGACCTAAACCTGCAGTATCTTGGGCCAAAAGTGCCGATCCTCTGAATTGTTTTTATAGGATATTATTTTGTTCATTGACATTTGGGTCTCTCTAAATATGACTTAATCTCATCCCAGTTTGTACAACCAGGCAGATTCCCATGGTTGCCATAGCGCTGTAAGTTTCTCGAACATGGTTCTTCTTGTCTGATTTCAACAGCAGGACACAGGCTTGTGGGCATGTTTACTCAGTTGCTCAGTTGTGTCCAACTCTTTGCAACCCCATAGACTGTAGCCCGCCAGGCTCCCCAGTCTACGGACTTTTCCAGGCACGCATATTGGAGTGGGGCTTCTCTGGTGGTCCAGTGGATAAAGAGTCCGCCTTGCAGTGCAAGGGACATCAGGGAGATCCCACATGTTGCAGAGCAGCTAGACCGATGTGTCCAATGACGAGCCAGCACTCTTGAGCACATGCGCCCAGAGCCGGTGCTCTCCAACAAGAGAGGCCACTGAGATGGGAGGCCCAGACAGGCCAAAGAATAAAGATAGATGAAAATAACTAAATAAAAAATCAATAAAAGAGGCCAAAATTTAAAAAAACACACAAAAAAAAACAATATTGGAATGGGTTGCTATTTCCTACTCCAGGGGATCTTTCCAACTCAGGGATCAAACCCGTGTCTCCTGCACTGACCAGCAGAATCTTTACTACCAGCACCATCGTCGTTTCCACCACATCTATATCAATACAACTTTTCCAACAGCATTTGCTTATTCCCTGTCTCTATGTCTCATTTCAGTAATTCTTATAATATTTAAACTTTTTATTTGTTCTATTTGTTATAATGATCTGTGATCAGTGATCTTTGATGTTCACTAGTTCAAAAGAGATGATAATTTAATGATGGTTCAGAGGGTAATTAGCGTTTTTAGCATTAAAGTAGGCTTTAGTGTAAGTGCATTGTGTTCTAGACATAATGTTACAGCACACTTTCCACAGCATAGAGTAAACATAGCTTTCAGGTGAACTAGAAACCCAAAAGATTCATGGAATTCATTTTATTGCAATGCTCGCTTTATTAGGATGGTCTGGACCTAAACCTGCAGTATCTCCAAAGTTTGCCTGTACGTTAATGTTGACAAATCCACACTCTCCCCCTTCCTAGCACTTTGATGAAAAGGCTATGTGTAACCGAGAAGCACGCAGCCAGGAGGACCACAGTGGACGAGTCAGCCATACCTATCCTAACCGATGTGAACTATGTTCCCAGTTGGTGAATTTCTCATTTCATTTCTCTGCCACTCACTCTCCACCTTCCTGTTACAGTAAATAGAAAACTGTTTCCTTCTGGCAGCTTTTCCCATTCTTCTCTCAGTCCTGCGTTTTTGAAGCACCTGAAATTCTAGTCTCCTCAAAAGTCTCCAAGGAAGAGGGCAACTTTCCCCAAACAAGGCATTTTGCCTTTCCGAGATGCAGTCCAGTCTGAAGAATCTCATCTGTGCCTCCCTCTAGCACCTGGGAGGAACTGTAATTTGGAAAGCCAAGCCATTCTCTGAGTGCTTGGAGCTGCAAGGTCAACACTTGGGAGCACTTGTATGAGCTACAACAGGCCAGTCTGTACTACCGTCTCTTAATTATCTCTCCTGTGGAAGAAGAGAGGAGCATCTGCCCACAGGCACTATTTACCAACACGGTGAACCTCCTGCCTCAGAGCTGTGCTTCCACGACAGTCACTTTCCAGGAGAAAAGGATCCACGCACATTCCTCAAAGGATATGAATTATACCACTCAATATTTTTTGCACTATACATGAATCATGGTAGGTGATAGAATGATGCTTATGTAAAAGGAGTGAAAGTCATCCTGCTAATCCAATACATTCATGGTAAGGAGCATCTGAGTTAATTGTAGAGAGGAAAGAGATCCTTAGAAAACTTGGACTATTGAGTCAGTTTAAGAAAAATGTACTTTAAGAAAAACTATGTAGGTTATTTCCCATTGTAGTTTTGGTTTTTAATAGTCTGATTCAATATCAGACTATGTGCCAAAACAGCCAGCTTTAGGGCTCATGCAGGGGAGGGGCATGAACCTCCTCCCCAAATGGAGAAGGAAACTTGGTCCTCACATAAATAAAAATGGGGTAGCTTGGATGATGCTGTTCCCTAACTTTGTGATCACTCCATTTGATCTCAAAGGCTGCCAAGCATTCTTTTCTGGACAAGAGGCAAGAAATAAACCGTTCGTCACTTTTGGTCACTATTTCAGACCTCCTTCTCACCCAGGCAGTCTTTTAAAAGCTTAGGTTTTCTTGAGAGTAACTAACTTTAGGACAAATTAAACATGAAACCCTTGGAAAAACTGACTTATTGACATCCAAGAATAGCAAATTAATTTTCAAAAAGAAACTATGCTAACTGAGACTGACCAAAGCAAGGGTGAAAAACTAAAGAAAGGAATGTTTGAGGTAACTTCCACTTTCAAATAATTCCATTTCCAGTAAGGGTCCTATTCCAAGTGTATTCATATTACAATTATTTGAAACCACTCACTAAAGCTATCAATAAGAACAGAATTATATTGCTTAATTATCTGTGAAGAATCTGAAAGAGAATAGATATATAGGTATGATAACTGAATTGCTTCACTGTACACCTGAAACTAAGACTACATTGTAAATCAACTATATTTCAAGTGAAAAATTTTTTAAACCTGGGGAATATAAGGTCTATCTGAGTCCAAGTCTGTGAATGTGACCTTCTATGGAAATGGGTCTTTGCAGGTATAATTACGTTGTTGTTATTCAGTCTCTAAGTCGTGTCCGATTCTTAGCCTCCCTATACACTGCAGCATGTCAGTCCTCCCTGTCCTCCGCTATCTCCTAGAATTTACTCAAACTCATGTCCATGGAGTTGGTGATGCCATCCAACCATCTCATTCTCTGTTGCCTCCTTCTCCTCCTGCCCTCAATCCTTCCCAGCATCGGGGTCTTTCCTATGAGCCAACTCTTCGCATCAGGTGGCCAAAATATTGGAACTTCCGCTTCAGCACCAGCCCTTGCAATGAATATTCATGGTTGATTTCCCTTAGGACTGACTATTTAACTCCCTTGCTGTACAAGGAACTCTCAAGAGTTAAAGATCTCAATATGAGAACATCCTGGAATTAGGCTGGGTCCTAAATCAAACAACCTGTAAAAAAAACTGTGACACTAGCTAGGGAGATGTGAACACTGGATATTTTATATTAATAAATTATTGTTTATTTGTTGAGGTATGGAATGTGTCACAGTTACGGTTTATATGCTGAAATGCTTAAAAATATAATAACGGCTAGAATTTATTTCAAAATAGCCAGGAGCAGAAGGATGGGAGGGAGGAGAGATAAATGTGAAACGAGATTGGCCATGAGGTGATCATTAGTCTGGGGTGATGAATATATGGAAGTTTATTTACATTTACACGTATTTGAATTTTTCATAGTAAAAAGTTCAATATTCAAACTGTGAAACATGGCAAATCGGTAAAAGGAAGACTCCCTCCTATCTCTGAATGCTAACTGTATTTCCACTTAAAAGGAAAAGCAGAAACTATGAAGCCTCTAAAATATACCAAGCACTGTTTTAGTTACTGGAGATGCAGCCGTTAAGAAACATTTGCTTGCCCCTTGAGAGAAACAGACGATAAATAAGATAGCAAAAAATATAGATATAAGAGACAATTTCGAAGAGTAATCGGTGCTGAAAGAAAGCGACACCAGTTCTTTTCCCTCAAAGCAACCAGTGTTCTCAAACACTGTGGGCGTCTAGCAGCACACATACAGAGCTGTCAGACCTTCTGCAAACACTTAATGAACTGAAGACTTAAAATTCTCCAGTTTCTGTCAAAACTTCAAAAATGGTTGAACACGGGGCACACCAACTTCTCCTCCTCTCTGCACTTTTGTCTCTCTTATTCCAAAAATGGCATCTCAAGAAGGTTTGCAGAGCCTCCTTTGAGAGGTTTGCAAAGTCATATGGTGCTTGGCAGGTGGAATGCGTGTGCTCAGTCACTCGGTCGTGTCCAACTCTCTGTGACTCCATGGACAGTGGCTTTCCAGGCTCCTTTAGTCCATGGGATTCTCCAGTCAAGAATACTGGAGTGGGGCTTCCCTGGTGGTCCAGTGGGTAAAGACACCGCCTTGCAGTGCAAGGGGCGCCAGTTCGATCCCTGGCCTCGGAAGAGCCCACGTGCTGTGGAGCGGCTGGACCGATGTGTCCAGTTACCGAGCCGGAGCTCTGGAGAGCATGCGCCCAGAGCCGGTGCGACAACAGAGGCCACCGTGATGGGAGGCCCACACGGGCCAAAGAACAAAAGATGGATGAAAATAGAGAAATGAAAGACCAATTGAAGTGGCCCGCCCACTCCCCTCCTTCCCCAACCCACCCCCGCTGCAAAAAAAAAAAGAATACTGGAGTGGGTTTCCATGCCCTCCTTCAGGGGCCTCTTCCCAGCTCAGGCATTGAACATATGTCTCTTACATTTCCTGCTTTGGCAGGCGAATTCTTTACCTCTAATGCCACCTGGGAAGCCCTGGCACGTGGAGGGCCTTCAAATGCTTACCAACAGAATTTGGAATGGAATGAGAATCACAAGGCAAAACCTGTCAGACGAACTTCTCGTTAACCACATCTGGGCGCCTGGTGGTCCTGCCTGAAAGTAGATGGTGCCGAGTCCCCAGTGTGGGCAGGTGTGGACAGGTGTGGACAGGTGTGGGCAGGTGTTCTCTGACACTGGAAAACAGAAAAGCTACGTTTACTTGCCCGCCCATGGCTTAGGCTGGTTTTGGTTTGGAGAAGTTTCAGATGAGGCAGGACAGGAAGTTGTGTCTTTAACCTGCTCCAACTGTTTAAAACACCAGAGCCATTCAATCACATGCTTGCTCCAAGAAGTAACTTTAATCCTCTACAGACCAATAGGGCTGCTCATGAAATCAGTGGGAGACCATTTACATCTCTGCATCTTTTCCAAAGGGCTTTTCTCTTGTAGGGTCCAATGTGCTGTGTTAAGTTGGAAGAACGTGTTACTCATAGTCTTACTGATTCTGTTGTTTTTGTGCTGGATGGAATTAAGAGCAGAAAGGCTACCTCAGTGCAGTGATTAGGCTCCAGATTACTGGGGCCTTGAACTTTCCTTCATTTTTTTTGGCTTGAGAGAGGTTAGATATATTTTTAAATATATTTAAAAAAAAAACCTAGGTTACTGAATGCATTTCAAAAATTGGAGTGAAAAGGAAAAGCAAGCTACTGTGAATGAGAATTTATTTACATAGTTCCTAGCATTACTCATAGTCAAGTCAATGCCCTGTTTGTGGACACAGAGCTGAGGAATGTGACAATATTCTTACCACTAACGCATCCAGGTCATTACATTAAGCTTTCTTGGAAGGCTATAGTATTTGAAAGATGGGAAGATCAGTCCAAAAATAGACCTAGAGACCCCTTTTACAACCCCAGATCATGTTGAATTCTTCCTTTCAAAAAGTGACTCACAGGACCCACTTAAAGTAGCAGTAGGGTGTAGCTCGGGTGAGAGCTCAGACCTTTCCTTGAGCGCTGTGATGCTGAGTGAGTGTGTGTGTTGCAGAGTGCATTGACAGGAAAAAAAAAAAAGAAAGAAAACAGGCTAGAAAATGTACACAAGTTTGAAGTTGGATGGGAAGATACCAAACAAATATTAGACACCCAAATCACCATAAAAACTAGGACTGGCCAAAGTATGAGAGATGTACTCAGACAGCTCACTTGTCTGTAACAAAATACTGACAGAGGGACTTAAATGACAGACATGTACTTTCTCACAGTTCTGGAGACTGGAAGCCTGAGATCAAGGTACCAGCAGGGTGAGTTCTGGCAAGGCCCCTCTTCCTGACTTGCTGGTGTTGGAGGTCGGAGAGGCTGACTGGGAAGGACCCTAACCCTTGCAAGCCAAGGCAAGGCATTATTTTATTCCAAGGAGGATGGAAGACATCTTGGATGTCTAAGCCAGAAAAGAGGTGGTTTGCTTCATCTGACTTGTACTCTCTGAGTTGGCATGAAGCAGTCAGTCCTGTGCTTTGCTCAGTTGTGTCCAACTCTTTGCAACCCCATGGACCGTAGCCCACCAAGGCTCCTCAGTCCATGGATTTCTTCAGGCAAGAATACAGAAGTGGGTGACCATTTCCTCCTCCGGGGGATCTTCCCGATCCAGGGACGGAACCTGGGTGTCCTGCATTGCAGGCGGTTTCTTTACACTCTGAGCCACCAGGGAAACAGTCAGTCGACGGAGATAACAGAGGTGGGAAGAGACACAGACAAGAGTTGTGGTGGTAGCAGACAAGCACTCTGGATGTACTTGGTCCACGTGGATTCTTGCAGCCTTAAGAGTCCTAGATCTAGGGGTGCTTGACAACCATCATGCAGGTAATGAAAGGACTAGGCATTCAGCAAACATTTGGTGGGCGTCCACCAGATGGGCCATGCGGAGGCAGTGCAAAGATGAGTAAGACAAAAACCTGGCTCACCAAGAGCTCTCAAACTCATCACAGACACTGGCACAGGGACAAAAGATGTTAAAGGAGCCTGTTAAGTGCGCTGAGAGAATCACCCTGCCAGAGAAGGAAGACACAGAAGGTTGAGGCCCACACAGGAGAGCAGACAGCCGGGAAAGTCTTGTCCACCAAAAAAGACAGTGCTTGAACAGACTTGCTGAGAAATAAGGAGGCTGGTGGAGAGTGGAGAGACGGTGCAGGCAGCGGAGCCTGTGCGGGCTGCCATCCCAAAGCACTGGGTTCCCGTGGGGAGTGACAGTGAGGGCTCTGTGCCATTAAGAAGAGGGCACGAGGGCTTCCCTGGTGGCCCAGTGGGTAAGGACACCGCCTTGCAGTGCAAGGGGCGCTGGTTCGATCCCTGGCCTGGGAAGATCTCACGTGCGGCGGATCGGCTGGACCAATGTGTCCAATAACCGAGCCGGAGCTCTGGAGCGCATGCGCCCAGAGCCGGCGCTCTGCGACAACAGAGGCCACCGTGATGGGAGGCCCGCATGGGCCAAAGCACAAAAGATGGATGAAAATAGATAAATGAAAGACCAATAAAAAAAATTTTAAAAAAGTGGCCCACCCTCCCTCTTCCCTCCCCAACCCACCCTCCTCAAAAAAAAAAAAAGAAGAGGGCATGAGATGAAGATGAATGCCTTTAGAAAGAAGTGTGAACAGTTTGTAAAGGGAATAAAGACAGAGGCAGGCTTCCCAGGTGGCCCTAGTGGGGCCTGCCTGCCAATAAAGGAGACATAAGTGATGTGGAGTTCACCCCTCGGTTGGGAAGATCCCCTAGAGGAGGAAATGGAAGCCCACTCCAGTATTCTTGCTTGGAGAATCCCATGGAAGAGAAGCCTGGCGGGCTACAGTTCATAGGATCACAAAAGGGTCAGACCTGACTGAAAAGGCCAACTTACACACACACACACACACACACACACACCCCTGATGCAATAGCCCAGGCAATAATGATAAGTCCATCTGAAGCAAGATTATGACATTTATAAAGATGAGACTATATTAGAGACTTCCCTGGTGGTCCTGTGATTCGAGCCCACCTTCCAATGCAAGGGATGCAGGTTTAAGTCCCTGGTCAGGGAACTAAGATCCCACATGCTGTGGGGTTGCTGAGCCTATCCTCCACAACTAGAGCCCAAGAGTAGCAACTAAGATCCGACACAAATAAGGCAAGAGGTAAGCATTTAAAAAATATTTTTAAAATAATTTTTTTGTTTAAAAATAAAAGACTGCATTAAAATCTTTTATTATATTCCCTAGGCCACCAGGTACACCACCAAATGCATGGTATTTTAAAATTCACTGTTAAACTGTATTGAGTAAATATAATTGTCTATGGTAATACACAAACTGTCCAGTTCTAGATTCAGCAAAGATATTATACCACCAGGGAGAAGCAAAGAACTAGGTGCTGTTTTTACATATTTATAAGACCCAAACAGGTTAATGTATATTCTTGACATCACAGATTTATTTCTATGTTAATTCACTTTCAGAAAGCATGTATAACCATAATATACATGGCGAGAAAGTAATTTTATTCATATGTTTGGACATAAAAAATATCATTATGCAGTCTAATAATCCCAGTTGACAGTCAGAATCATTTTTTAAAAAAAACAGATATATTAAGAAAGAATTCAAGAACAGCAACAGCCCAGCCCTGATGTGGCTCCTCTGTTTTGCGGGTGGCACTGATTTATATCAGCAGGCACAGCCATTTGCAAGTTCATTTCATGATCAATGCCTGGCCGAGTTTAGAAAGAAGTGTGAACAGTTTGTAAAGGGAATAAAGACAGAGGCAGGCTTCCCAGGTGGCCCTAGTGGGGCCTGCCTGCCAATAAAGGAGACATAAGTGATGTGGAGTTCACCCCTCGGTTGGGAAGATCCCCTAGAGGAGGAAATGGAAGCCCACTCCAGTATTCTTGCTTGGAGAATCCCATGGAAGAGAAGCCTGGCGGGCTACAGTTCATAGGATCACAAAAGGGTCAGACCTGACTGAAAAGGCCAACTTACACACACACACACACACACACACACACACACCCCTGATGCAATAGCCCAGGCAATAATGATAAGTCCATCTGAAGCAAGATTATGACATTTATAAAGATGAGACTATATTAGAGACTTCCCTGGTGGTCCTGTGATTCGAGCCCACCTTCCAATGCAAGGGATGCAGGTTTAAGTCCCTGGTCAGGGAACTAAGATCCCACATGCTGTGGGGTTGCTGAGCCTATCCTCCACAACTAGAGCCCAAGAGTAGCAACTAAGATCCGACACAAATAAGGCAAGAGGTAAGCATTTAAAAAATATTTTTAAAATAATTTTTTTGTTTAAAAATAAAAGACTGCATTAAAATCTTTTATTATATTCCCTAGGCCACCAGGTACACCACCAAATGCATGGTATTTTAAAATTCACTGTTAAACTGTATTGAGTAAATATAATTGTCTATGGTAATACACAAACTGTCCAGTTCTAGATTCAGCAAAGATATTATACCACCAGGGAGAAGCAAAGAACTAGGTGCTGTTTTTACATATTTATAAGACCCAAACAGGTTAATGTATATTCTTGACATCACAGATTTATTTCTATGTTAATTCACTTTCAGAAAGCATGTATAACCATAATATACATGGCGAGAAAGTAATTTTATTCATATGTTTGGACATAAAAAATATCATTATGCAGTCTAATAATCCCAGTTGACAGTCAGAATCATTTTTTAAAAAAAACAGATATATTAAGAAAGAATTCAAGAACAGCAACAGCCCAGCCCTGATGTGGCTCCTCTGTTTTGCGGGTGGCACTGATTTATATCAGCAGGCACAGCCATTTGCAAGTTCATTTCATGATCAATGCCTGGCCGAGTTTGCCTTTATACATTATGAAAAGTTGTCTCCACATTTGCATTTGTGCAAGCAGGCCCTGCTGAGGAAGTCTGCCTGCCTCTACATTGCAGGAACAAAGCAGTTTGGATTTCTTCTATTTTATTTACTTTTTTTTTAACCTTATGATGACAACCACAGGTACCGGTTTCTGGACAGGTACCAAAATTCTCCTAGGCCGTGCCTTGCCAAGTCACTTCAGCTGTGTCTGACTCTTTGCAACCCCATGGAGGGTAGCCCACCAGGTTCCTCTGTCCATGGGATTCCCCAGGCAAAAATACTGGAGTGGGTGCCGTGTCCTTCTCCAAGGGATCTTCCTGAGCCAGGGATCGAACCTGTGTCTCTTGTGTCTCCTGCATGGGCAGGTGAGTTCTTTGCCACTAGCGCCCCCTGGGAAGACAAAGTTCTACTATACGCCATTTCAAGAACTCAGAAAGGGTTGTTTTAGAGGCTGATGCAGATGTGTTTCAAGAATAGGAAAGGACATTTTTATTCTGTTTGATAACTTTGAGATGATTCTAAAGAGATTTAACCCAGAACTGAGAACATCAATCTGGGAACACTGGTCTTTACTATCTTTGTCCAGAGCGGAGCTGCAAGTTCAAGCCAGCCTCCAGCCAACAGGAAGCTGTGGGTGAATCCTGGGCTTTTCAGGCAGAGCTGAGCCCCGACACTTCCCTCCAACCCCGTTGAACAGAGAAGCAAAGAACTAGGTGCTGTTTTTACATTTTTAACAAACAGGTTAATGTATATTCTTGACATCACAGATTTATTTCTATGTTAATTCACTTTCAGAAAGCATGTATAACCATAATATACATGGCGAGAAAGTAATTTTATTCATATGTTTGGACATAAAAAATATCATTATGCAGTCTAATAATCCCAGTTGACAGTCAGAATCATTTTTTAAAAAAAACAGATATATTAAGAAAGAATTCAAGAACAGCAACAGCCCAGCCCTGATGTGGCTCCTCTGTTTTGCGGGTGGCACTGATTTATATCAGCAGGCACAGCCATTTGCAAGTTCATTTCATGATCAATGCCTGGCCGAGTTTGCCTTTATACATTATGAAAAGTTGTCTCCACATTTGCATTTGTGCAAGCAGGCCCTGCTGAGGAAGTCTGCCTGCCTCTACATTGCAGGAACAAAGCAGTTTGGATTTCTTCTATTTTATTTACTTTTTTTTTAACCTTATGATGACAACCACAGGTACCGGTTTCTGGACAGGTACCAAAATTCTCCTAGGCCGTGCCTTGCCAAGTCACTTCAGCTGTGTCTGACTCTTTGCAACCCCATGGAGGGTAGCCCACCAGGTTCCTCTGTCCATGGGATTCCCCAGGCAAAAATACTGGAGTGGGTGCCGTGTCCTTCTCCAAGGGATCTTCCTGAGCCAGGGATCGAACCTGTGTCTCTTGTGTCTCCTGCATGGGCAGGTGAGTTCTTTGCCACTAGCGCCCCCTGGGAAGACAAAGTTCTACTATACGCCATTTCAAGAACTCAGAAAGGGTTGTTTTAGAGGCTGATGCAGATGTGTTTCAAGAATAGGAAAGGACATTTTTATTCTGTTTGATAACTTTGAGATGATTCTAAAGAGATTTAACCCAGAACTGAGAACATCAATCTGGGAACACTGGTCTTTACTATCTTTGTCCAGAGCGGAGCTGCAAGTTCAAGCCAGCCTCCAGCCAACAGGAAGCTGTGGGTGAATCCTGGGCTTTTCAGGCAGAGCTGAGCCCCGACACTTCCCTCCAACCCCGTTGAACAGAGAAGTAAACTGAATCCGCTCTTTGGAATCACAGATAATTGAGAGAACTTCGTAAAATGGCTTTTCTTCTCCTCCTTTTTCTTCATCCTCGCTTCTTTACACCTGAAGTTTAAACAAGAAAGACATCGCTGGCTTTCTGTGCAGCCCCTGTCAGCGGCCCCTCCTTTTGGATAAACCTCAGCCTTCTGGCTGGCCTGCCGGAGAAACTGGTTTGACACACCCAGGGGGAAAATGACAGCTTTTCACAGCAAGCTGCTCAGCTCATAAATAGCTCGGAAAGCGTCCGCACAGGTCCCAACCTGCCTCTTTCAAGATGTCAGCCCCGTAGACATCTTCAGGGAGCATCAGCAGCTCTTTACATAACTTTCTGGAAAGTAGCTTAATCACGTTTACTACCTAAACAGATCACAGGTGACGTCTTGCCATTCTAATGTCTTCCAGTGAATGACAGCTCACCTGCCTACTAAAGGCTGGGTTGGGGGGTCCTTTCTCTTTTCTGAGTGCTCCCCCTACCCTGCCCCTCCCAGGCAGGGAAAGAGAGGAAGGACAGAGCAAAATGGAAGGGAAGTTAGCTTTGTAAAGAATGAGGTGTCCGAAAACCTGGCAAAAGGCCTCATTGTTATGCCTGGAGGTAAGAAAGCCAACTGTTTTCCCTAGAACTTGCTCTAAATTTCACACCCATTTTTTGCACAGGTCTGCCCGTGTGTGTGAGCCCCTAGACGGGTGTGACAAAGTAAGTACACAATAGATACAATTTATTTATAAGTGCTGTGAGAAGTTAGATTCATTCAGGGTTTATTTAACTGCCGTGTTGTTTCTGGAAAGCACGTGGAATTCCAACAAAACACCCCCAAATGCACATTTAAATTCTTTTAAGACCATATTTAAACCTGGGAGATACAAATCACTTTCTAATCACATCATTATTGGGGCTTTCAAAACTGATATGTTATTGTTTCCATGTGAGACCATGAGAGAACTAGTGAATGTTAAAGGTATGATGCCGTCCTTTTAGATGGAAGACTATCAGGGGGGAAAAGAGGAGGGAGCCTTTCCAGTTAAATGTGGGGAAGGAAGGAGAAAAGAGGGAAAATAGACTATTACTTTGGAATTACAATTTCACTTCACTTTTATACGATGATAGGTTGGGTGTGCTTGGCAAGTCCAATTGTATAGCCATAGGCATTAAAGGTCATTGGATATGCCATTGTATGAAAGGACTTATTAAAAGTGAGACTTGTTTTGTGTATTATTTTGCATAGTATTTGCTGCAAAATTGTCTTTTGGGGAAATTAGCAAGGGAATCATTTCTATATTTAACAACCATAAGTTCCTGTGTATGTTGAATTAACCTATTGTATGTCACCATAATGCTGGATACAAGGAAGGAAATTTTATTAAACCATTATTGTGCCCTTTTGATTTTCTCTATTCCACACAGGAGACTCCTGAAAAGCTCCATCTAGCCTTAACTTGATCTCAAAGACATGAAGTGACTATGTGCTCCTGGTATGTTTTTTAACAATAAATAACTTTGCTATAAAGAACAATCAACAGCCATTAGAAACAAGCTCTATTTTAGCATCTCTCTATAAAAATACAAACATGAACATGAAGACATCTAAAAACACGATCAATATATAAAAACATAGCTGGAAGGAAGTCTTTTTTCAAAATCAGGAAATAGTTCCTTATCTACTAGGTTAAAATCCTAAATCCTCCAACAAATGTATAAACCCTTATTTCAAATAATCTTAGTATTTCATTTCAAATAAGACATGTAAATATCTATTCACATGATTGTGGTAATCTGCACCTACAATGGGAGTCCAATGGGAAAAAAAATAACATTCCTCATTGTAAAGCATTCCCTGGGTCAGGAAAATTTCCCTGGAGGAGGAAATGGCAACCCATTCTAATATTCTCACCTGGGAAATCCCATGGACAAAGGAACCTTGCAGTCCATGGTGTGGCAAAGAGTCAGACTCGACCTAGCAACAAAATAACAACAGCAACAAAAACACAGAATAATCTGGAATTCAAGCTGACCTTTGAAACAATTTAAACATAAAGTTAAAACATTTCTTCACCTACTACATAAACGTATGTTACATAATGTGTAACTCTTGCACAAGTTGCCTTTTTTGCAGAAACACAGTGCTACTTTCTAGGCACTCTCTTACTCGCTGGTTGGCCTTAAATTCATTTTTCCCCTTGGGTCAGCATTCTTGATACCTCTGGAAAAGAGCATTCTGGCTCCACCATAAAGTAGTTAAAATAAGTCAGAAGTAAAGAAGAAATAACCACTTCGGAAAAAAAAGAAGTCAAAAAAGTATTTTGCATAGTATTTGCTGCAAAATTGTCTTTTGGGGAAATTAGGGAATCATTTCTATATTTAACAACCATAAGTTCCTGTGTATGTTGAATTAACCTATTGTATGTCACCATAATGCTGGATACAAGGAAGGAAATTTTATTAAACCATTATTGTGCCCTTTTGATTTTCTCTATTCCACACAGGAGACTCCTGAAAAGCTCCATCTAGCCTTAACTTGATCTCAAAGACATGAAGTGACTATGTGCTCCTGGTATGTTTTTTAACAATAAATAACTTTGCTATAAAGAACAATCAACAGCCATTAGAAACAAGCTCTATTTTAGCATCTCTCTATAAAAATACAAACATGAACATGAAGACATCTAAAAACACGATCAATATATAAAAACATAGCTGGAAGGAAGTCTTTTTTCAAAATCAGGAAATAGTTCCTTATCTACTAGGTTAAAATCCTAAATCCTCCAACAAATGTATAAACCCTTATTTCAAATAATCTTAGTATTTCATTTCAAATAAGACATGTAAATATCTATTCACATGATTGTGGTAATCTGCACCTACAATGGGAGTCCAATGGGAAAAAAAATAACATTCCTCATTGTAAAGCATTCCCTGGGTCAGGAAAATTTCCTGGAGGATGGAAATGGCAACCCATTCTAATATTCTCACCTGGGAAATCCCATGGACAAAGGAACCTTGCAGTCCATGGTGTGGCAAAGAGTCAGACTCGACCTAGCAACAAAATAACAACAGCAACAAAAACACAGAATAATCTGGAATTCAAGCTGACCTTTGAAACAATTTAAACATAAAGTTAAAACATTTCTTCACCTACTACATAAACGTATGTTACATAATGTGTAACTCTTGCACAAGTTGCCTTTTTTGCAGAAACACAGTGCTACTTTCTAGGCACTCTCTTACTCGCTGGTTGGCCTTAAATTCATTTTTCCCCTTGGGTCAGCATTCTTGATACCTCTGGAAAAGAGCATTCTGGCTCCACCATAAAGTAGTTAAAATAAGTCAGAAGTAAAGAAGAAATAAACATGACACTTCAATGGATAAAGTATATAACTATCAGAGTCAAACAGTTTGGCTTCAAATGAAGAGTAAGTGAATACCTCCTTGAAAAATCCATGCCACCTCTTACAGAAAGCCCAAACTACCACCAGGACTTTGAGTTCGTTCAGTGTAGACATTCTGCCAGACATAATGTATTTGATGAAGCTTCTGGCCCTTTATCTTCAGACTGGTTTGCTATATTAATTCAAGAGTCTCAGGAATATGAGAAACAATGGCAATAATTCAAAATTTTTCATTATCTGTTCTTGAATGTATCTTCATTTGTCATAACTGTTGGGCTATAATAAAGGAACTGCTTCTGTCTTTCCATATAAATTTGGGTTTATTCTTTCCTAGAAAGGGTTTCAGTCTTGTGCTACCCTGACCCAGAGGAAAGGTGTGCACTCCGTACCCAGGTACCCTCTGGTTGATGTAATGACTACTCCCAACACCTAGGTGGCGCTAGTAATAAAGAACCTGCCTGCCAGTGCAAGAGACATAAAGAGGTGGGTTGGATCCCTGGGTGGAAAGATCCCCTGGAGGAGGAAGTGGTAACCCACCCCGGTATTCTTGCCTGGAGAATCCCAGGGACAGAGGAGCCTGGCGGGCTACAGTCACAAAGACTCAGCAAAGAGTCAGACAGACTGAAATGACTTAACACACACTCCCAGCACCAAACAGGCCTTTGTCTCTAGTCTTTTCAGTCTTAGGAATCTTCCTTTTACTTTGACTAGAAGTTACTAAGAGGATCAGGGATCAAGGAGAGCCAGACTTTGCCAAATTGAAGGTGGTCACAAGATGATCAAAGAATCTTCCTTTATCTATTGAAACACAGTTAAAACATTTCTTCACCTACTACATAAACGTATGTTACATAATGTGTAACTCTTGCACAAGTTGCCTTTTTTGCAGAAACACAGTGCTACTTTCTAGGCACTCTCTTACTCGCTGGTTGGCCTTAAATTCATTTTTCCCCTTGGGTCAGCATTCTTGATACCTCTGGAAAAGAGCATTCTGGCTCCACCATAAAGTAGTTAAAATAAGTCAGAAGTAAAGAAGAAATAAACATGACACTTCAATGGATAAAGTATATAACTATCAGAGTCAAACAGTTTGGCTTCAAATGAAGAGTAAGTGAATACCTCCTTGAAAAATCCATGCCACCTCTTACAGAAAGCCCAAACTACCACCAGGACTTTGAGTTCGTTCAGTGTAGACATTCTGCCAGACATAATGTATTTGATGAAGCTTCTGGCCCTTTATCTTCAGACTGGTTTGCTATATTAATTCAAGAGTCTCAGGAATATGAGAAACAATGGCAATAATTCAAAATTTTTCATTATCTGTTCTTGAATGTATCTTCATTTGTCATAACTGTTGGGCTATAATAAAGGAACTGCTTCTGTCTTTCCATATAAATTTGGGTTTATTCTTTCCTAGAAAGGGTTTCAGTCTTGTGCTACCCTGACCCAGAGGAAAGGTGTGCACTCCACCCAGGTACCCTCTGGTTGATGTAATGACTACTCCCAACACCTAGGTGGCGCTAGTAATAAAGAACCTGCCTGCCAGTGCAAGAGACATAAAGAGGTGGGTTGGATCCCTGGGTGGAAAGATCCCCTGGAGGAGGAAGTGGTAACCCACCCCGGTATTCTTGCCTGGAGAATCCCAGGGACAGAGGAGCCTGGCGGGCTACAGTCACAAAGACTCAGCAAAGAGTCAGACAGACTGAAATGACTTAACACACACTCCCAGCACCAAACAGGCCTTTGTCTCTAGTCTTTTCAGTCTTAGGAATCTTCCTTTTACTTTGACTAGAAGTTACTAAGAGGATCAGGGATCAAGGAGAGCCAGACTTTGCCAAATTGAAGGTGGTCACAAGATGATCAAAATCCACGGGCTTACATCATTAAAAGCCTGGTTTATAATAGAATCTATTCCTGTAGAAGGAACAAACACTCCGTCATGTTGTAAGTCAACAATAGCATACCTACAAATATTTATTCCCAGAATTTGCATCCTTCCCTTCTGCCCTTTGGTCAGTGTTTACCCATCTTCTTCCTAAAGGCAAGGGATTTACCAATTAGGTTTAAAAGGCTACAGTCTTATCAGCCTTGCTAAGGCTCTGTTAGCATAATAATGTACCTGACTTTTAATAGAGGATGATCAACATTAGCAAGATAAAGGGCTATTTGTCTTGTAGATACTTCATTCAAAAGGCAGGGAATGGTCACCCTCTCCTCCTCTCCCACTACACAGCAAGCCCTCTAGAGAGGAAAGATTGCTGGAGAGGAGAGGAAGGGAGGATGCTGGAAAGATCCAGGTGGGAGAAGACACAGATCAGCCCCTTTCTGTGTCCTCTGGGTGTGCCAAGAGGCTGACCTAGAAAGCCACAGGGCAGATGGCTAAATCGGGGGAGTGGAAGCATTTCTCAGGACTAAGTACCTGTTTACAAGGGCTTGAAAACAGTCCCTCAGGGAGACTGGAGTCTAGGAAGCAGTCAGGCAGTAGCAAAGCCCCAGCTGAAGTGGTCTGTGCAAGACTGGGCCAGCAGCACTACCTGGCCTGGGAGACCATGAGAGGGGTGATCTTCCTCCATGATGGGGACTGGCAGGAAGTCTTGGTAAAACCTCCATGTAGGAGTTCCCTAGTAGTCCAGTGGTTAAGAATCCACATGCGAATGCAGGAATACGGGTTCCATCCCTGATCCAGGAAGATCCCAGAGGACACCAAGCAACTAGGCCCGTGAACCACAATTACTGAAGTCCAGCACCTCAACAAAGAGGAGTCCCTGCTAGCTGCAACTAAAGAGGGCCCACATGCAGCAACAATGAAAGAGCACAGCCAAAAATAATGAATAAATAAATAGACATTTATGTAAAAAGTTTTTTAAAAAAGGATCAGGGATCAAAGGAGAGCCAGACTTTGCCAAATTGAAGGTGGTCACAAGATGATCAAAATCCACGGGCTTACATCATTAAAAGCCTGGTTTATAATAGAATCTATTCCTGTAGAAGGAACAAACACTCCGTCATGTTGTAAGTCAACAATAGCATACCTACAAATATTTATTCCCAGAATTTGCATCCTTCCCTTCTGCCCTTTGGTCAGTGTTTACCCATCTTCTTCCTAAAGGCAAGGGATTTACCAATTAGGTTTAAAAGGCTACAGTCTTATCAGCCTTGCTAAGGCTCTGTTAGCATAATAATGTACCTGACTTTTAATAGAGGATGATCAACATTAGCAAGATAAAGGGCTATTTGTCTTGTAGATACTTCATTCAAAAGGCAGGGAATGGTCACCCTCTCCTCCTCTCCCACTACACAGCAAGCCCTCTAGAGAGGAAAGATTGCTGGAGAGGAGAGGAAGGGAGGATGCTGGAAAGATCCAGGTGGGAGAAGACACAGATCAGCCCCTTTCTGTGTCCTCTGGGTGTGCCAAGAGGCTGACCTAGAAAGCCACAGGGCAGATGGCTAAATCGGGGGAGTGGAAGCATTTCTCAGGACTAAGTACCTGTTTACAAGGGCTTGAAAACAGTCCCTCAGGGAGACTGGAGTCTAGGAAGCAGTCAGGCAGTAGCAAAGCCCCAGCTGAAGTGGTCTGTGCAAGACTGGGCCAGCAGCACTACCTGGCCTGGGAGACCATGAGAGGGGTGATCTTCCTCCATGATGGGGACTGGCAGGAAGTCTTGGTAAAACCTCCATGTAGGAGTTCCCTAGTAGTCCAGTGGTTAAGAATCCACATGCGAATGCAGGGAATACGGGTTCCATCCCTGATCCAGGAAGATCCCAGAGGACACCAAGCAACTAGGCCCGTGAACCACAATTACTGAAGTCCAGCACCTCAACAAAGAGGAGTCCCTGCTAGCTGCAACTAAAGAGGGCCCACATGCAGCAACAATGAAAGAGCACAGCCAAAAATAATGAATAAATAAATAGACATTTATGTAAAACCTCCAGCTATGGCCTAATGGGTAGGCCAGCGGGGATGCTAAGCTAGTCCTAGAGCTCACCCAGGGGCTTCCCAGGGGGTGCTAGTTGCAAAGAACTTGCCTGCCAATGCAGGAGACGTAAGAGATGCAGATTTGATCCCTGGGTCAGGAAGATCCCTAAAAGAGAGCATGGCGACCCACTCCAGTATTCTTGCCTAGACAATCCCCATGGACAGAAGAGCCTGGCAGGCTGCAGTCCATGGGGTCGCAAAGAGTTGGACATGACTGAGGTGACTTAGCACGCACACAGAGCTTGTCCATCCACAGCCTTCGTACTCTTTCAGGTTAGGATTAAGCAACCAGGAATGACCGAAACTGTTTAATCAGTCCTGCAAAATGAGAGTCTGTGTTCTTCCAGTTAACTCAGCCTTACACAGGCAGGATTTGTGTAAACACAGCTCACTGGCCTTGCATTTCCCAAACCTAAAGGAAGTGAATGACTGTATTGAAATCTATTTTTTTTCCTTGTTTGTTGCTTCATTACATGGAGTCTGGATCAAAGCCGGTGCTTAACATAAATAAAAGTTGATCTGCTAAAATTTTATGAAAAAGATCATTAAATCCCTGAAACGTACCCATTCCTAAAACCCAAAACTTTTTGGCTTTTTGATAAACTGCCAGCAACACTTTGTTTGGATTAGAATTAAGTGTCTGCCAAATTGGAAACTGTAAAACTCAATCTCAAAAGATTTTTTTGTAAACTTAATATCAGATTTGAAGCAGCTCTTCTCCAATAACTCACTCAAGCAAAAATAAAAAAAGAGTAAGAGAGCCTTTTCTACATTAAACACGGTGAATGTATAAGCCAGTTCCATCCTACAAAACTGGGAAAGGGAGGAGGAGAGAGAGAGCCACTAAAACCTTCCTTTCCTGAGGCAACTCCACAGATTCACCAAATTCTGGAATCTTGGGGTGATTCTTGGGCGAATAAAGTCAGAGGTGACAGAGTTTCGACCACGTTTTAGTCAGGCTTCCCTGGTGGCTCATCCAGTTCGATGCCTGGATTGGGAAAATGCCCTGGAGGAGGGAATGGCCATCCACTCCAGTATTCTTGCCTGGAAAATCCCATGGACAGATTCCATGGACAGAGAAGCCTTGGGGGGGCAACTGAGCATGCACACACAGCCACAGCCATGAGCCCAGCACGACCCACGCACCTTAAGTGAGAATGAAACCAGGTGGACCGTTGCAACCCTCCCTGAGAAAGGGTCTCCCTGGAGTGGAAATCAAGAAGATCACCATTGAGTCTTCCACTGCCGGAGAGCTGGCCACGTGCCAGGCCTGGCAAAGCACTTTCTCAGATATTCACGAGCCCTCAAGCCCCATTCAAGCACAGGTCTGATCCTAGTTCAAAGAACAGGAAGCCAGAGTAGGGTAGGAAAGCTTTCAGCCCTCCCAGTTTCCCAGTGTGAGGTGGTTCCATTGCCCGGTTTTTGCATTTTGTTTATTCCATCTATCTCTATCCGAAATTATTGAATGTACATGTTTGCTGTTGGGTTACCAGATGATGCTTAATAAATATGTACTGAGTGAATCTGAGTGAATGAATGAACCTGCCCAAGGCCTCACAGCTGTCAATGCCCAGGCTAGAATCTGAACTCTGCTCTATCCAAATCCAAAGAAAACTACATATTTAAAGGGTTTTTTTGTTGTTACTTTAAAAAAGGTTCTTACTAATGAAATGATTCAATGTCTGGGAGATGCTTCAGAATAACAGGAATGGGAGTGCATGTAGATGAAGCAAAACTGACTTTGTGTTGATCATTGTTGAAGCGGGGTGATGAATGGATACATGAGTGCTCAGTTATCTCTACCTCTTTGTGATCCCATGAACTGTAGACCACCAGGTTCCTCTGTTCATGGGATTTCCCAGGAAAGAATACTGGAGTGGGTGGCCATTTCCTTCCCCAGGCGATCTTCCCCACTCAGGGATCGAACTTGCATTTCCTGCATTGACAGATGGACTCTTTACTACTGAGCCACCTGGGAAGTCCTGCTGATGGATAGGTACAGGTTTATGCCAATATTCTTTATATGCCTGAAATTCTCTATAATAAAATGTTTAATTTTAAAAAAGGAACTTCAACACCCATTTTTTCTTTGTTTTTCTCCTCCCATGACAGTCTTAGCTGTTGCCAGTCTAAATTTCATCCTCTTCTCATCCAATTCTATCTAAACAATTTTCATTTCCCTTATTGCCTTCCTTTCCCATTTCTTTGACTTATGTGCATCAGACAAAAATTTTTATTTTCCCCTGAACACTTCTACATGTAAAACATTGCCATATTCTCAATTCTGACCATTAACCAAAAAGCAGGGATTTCATTCCAAAACTGTGTATGTGCAAATTAACAAATTATGTACAGTTTTAATACAATCACAAAATAATGATTTCACATAAAATTTAAAATTCACGTATGCCAAAAAGTTGCCACATGGGAAACATCTGACTTGTTATTTAAACTATTAAATATAACTGATGTCATTATTTACTAAATGCTCTCCTGAGTTAAGCAAGCAAGCAGTAACACCTACTCAAAACAATTATAGGAAATAAGGCCAGCTTTAAACATTAAATGAAAGAGAAATTTATTTATTTTTGCTTTTTTCTTCTGATTCCCATCATCTTTCTAACACTATGATGAGGGAAAACATTATTGATTTCTCAACCTATTTCCATTTTGTAGTGCTTCCTTGCCAGCTGAACCCAAATGCTGTTCAGCAGTGATGTGTCCCACAGGAGATTGCTAAATATGTACTGAAACTGAGTAATCTGGCTACTAATGCCAAATGATCTCAATAAGAAAACTACATATTTAAAGGGTTTTTTTGTTACTTTAAAAAAGGTTCTTACTAATGAAATGATTCAATGTCTGGGAGATGCTTCAGAATAACAGGAATGGGAGTGCATGTAGATGAAGCAAAACTGACTTTGTGTTGATCATTGTTGAAGCGGGGTGATGAATGGATACATGAGTGCTCAGTTATCTCTACCTCTTTGTGATCCCATGAACTGTAGACCACCAGGTTCCTCTGTTCATGGGATTTCCCAGGAAAGAATACTGGAGTGGGTGGCCATTTCCTTCCCCAGGCGATCTTCCCCACTCAGGGATCGAACTTGCATTTCCTGCATTGACAGATGGACTCTTTACTACTGAGCCACCTGGGAAGTCCTGCTGATGGATAGGTACAGGTTTATGCCAATATTCTTTATATGCCTGAAATTCTCTATAATAAAATGTTTAATTTTAAAAAAGGAACTTCAACACCCATTTTTTCTTTGTTTTTCTCCTCCCATGACAGTCTTAGCTGTTGCCAGTCTAAATTTCATCCTCTTCTCATCCAATTCTATCTAAACAATTTTCATTTCCCTTATTGCCTTCCTTTCCCATTTCTTTGACTTATGTGCATCAGACAAAAATTTTTATTTTCCCCTGAACACTTCTACATGTAAAACATTGCCATATTCTCAATTCTGACCATTAACCAAAAAGCAGGGATTTCATTCCAAAACTGTGTATGTGCAAATTAACAAATTATGTACAGTTTTAATACAATCACAAAATAATGATTTCACATAAAATTTAAAATTCACGTATGCCAAAAAGTTGCCACATGGGAAACATCTGACTTGTTATTTAAACTATTAAATATAACTGATGTCATTATTTACTAAATGCTCTCCTGAGTTAAGCAAGCAAGCAGTAACACCTACTCAAAACAATTATAGGAAATAAGGCCAGCTTTAAACATTAAATGAAAGAGAAATTTATTTATTTTTGCTTTTTTCTTCTGATTCCCATCATCTTTCTAACACTATGATGAGGGAAAACATTATTGATTTCTCAACCTATTTCCATTTTGTAGTGCTTCCTTGCCAGCTGAACCCAAATGCTGTTCAGCAGTGATGTGTCTAGCCCTACAGGAGATGTTCATTCGCTACCCACCTTCATGTCTAAGATAGCTTTAAGCCATCAGCCACTGAGAAATATGTGCAAGTCCACTTGTGCATAGGAAAATTTGACCGTTTGTCAGAGGGGCCCGAAGCAGTTGGCTTGTCCCCTGCACAGCACATCCATCTCTCTTCCTTGAACATAGATGTGATGGCTGGAGCTACAGCAATCACTTTATAGCTACGAGGGCTGGCATCCAACTAATATAGGATGACAGAGTGGAAGACAATGGCCAGTAAAATAAGCCTGTGCATCTAATGTCTTTACAGAGCATCTTACTCAATGCCGGCCAACATCTACTCGTATTTTTCAAGTCAAGTCTTTCAAGAGTTATAACCAAATACATTCCTAACTGATACAGTCATCCTGGCTGAAAAGTCTTCAACTACAGATTAGTATTAATAAATTTCATAAAGACAATGAGATAAAATAAGGAAGATCCTAAAGGAGATATTACTTATGGGCATTCATGATTACAATTTTGCTCAGATCATACTGAAGTGATACAGTGGCTTTAACATACAGATGGAGTTAACATCTCCAACTTTAGGTGCCGTGGGTATTTCAAAATAAATATACAAATCTCCATGCACTCAAAGGACTGTCTCATTCAGTATTCAGCTTAAGGTACTAATCTCAGCAGTGAATAAGAGGAAGCATTGTATATTTTACACACACACACACACACACACACACACAAACCTGTGCATGTGCTGAGTTGCTTCAGTCATATTCAACTCTTTGCAACTCCATGGTCTGTAGCCCACCAGGCTCCATGGGATTCTCCAAGCAAGAATACTGGAATGGGTTGCCATGCCCTCCTCCAGGGGATCTTCACAAGCCAGGAATCAAACCAGCATCTCTTACATCTCGTGTACTGGCAGGCAGGTTTTTTACCACTAGCACCACCTAGGAAGCCCAAAATAAAATTATTTATGGCCTTTTTTTTCTTCTGATTCCCATCATCTTTCTAACACTATGATGAGGGAAAACATTATTGATTTCTCAACCTATTTCCATTTTGTAGTGCTTCCTTGCCAGCTGAACCCAAATGCTGTTCAGCAGTGATGTGTCTAGCCCTACAGGAGATGTTCATTCGCTACCCACCTTCATGTCTAAGATAGCTTTAAGCCATCAGCCACTGAGAAATATGTGCAAGTCCACTTGTGCATAGGAAAATTTGACCGTTTGTCAGAGGGGCCCGAAGCAGTTGGCTTGTCCCCTGCACAGCACATCCATCTCTCTTCCTTGAACATAGATGTGATGGCTGGAGCTACAGCAATCACTTTATAGCTACGAGGGCTGGCATCCAACTAATATAGGATGACAGAGTGGAAGACAATGGCCAGTAAAATAAGCCTGTGCATCTAATGTCTTTACAGAGCATCTTACTCAATGCCGGCCAACATCTACTCGTATTTTTCAAGTCAAGTCTTTCAAGAGTTATAACCAAATACATTCCTAACTGATACAGTCATCCTGGCTGAAAAGTCTTCAACTACAGATTAGTATTAATAAATTTCATAAAGACAATGAGATAAAATAAGGAAGATCCTAAAGGAGATATTACTTATGGGCATTCATGATTACAATTTTGCTCAGATCATACTGAAGTGATACAGTGGCTTTAACATACAGATGGAGTTAACATCTCCAACTTTAGGTGCCGTGGGTATTTCAAAATAAATATACAAATCTCCATGCACTCAAAGGACTGTCTCATTCAGTATTCAGCTTAAGGTACTAATCTCAGCAGTGAATAAGAGGAAGCATTGTATATTTTACACACACACACACACACACACACACACACAAACCTGTGCATGTGCTGAGTTGCTTCAGTCATATTCAACTCTTTGCAACTCCATGGTCTGTAGCCCACCAGGCTCCATGGGATTCTCCAAGCAAGAATACTGGAATGGGTTGCCATGCCCTCCTCCAGGGGATCTTCACAAGCCAGGAATCAAACCAGCATCTCTTACATCTCGTGTACTGGCAGGCAGGTTTTTTACCACTAGCACCACCTAGGAAGCCCAAAATAAAATTATTTATTGTGGGGGAAAAAAAGTAATACAATGTTTTCACTGTTGATCCCTCATTTCTTGTGTCTCTATCATGACCATCAAAAGCAGTTCCTAGTTCACAAACTTTTTCACTCTTGAAGTCAGCTTTTTTTTTTTTCCTGAGCTAATCTTTTGTCTTCTCACACTGATTCCATCCTCTAACACTCTGTCTCCAATTTCTAATCCCTTTCCCCAGAAATAATTGCTGAATTTTATGCCCATCCTGTGTCAGTTATTGGGCTTCCCAGGTAGTTCAGTGGTGAAGAATCCATCTACTGATGCAGGAAATGCAGGTTCAGTCCTTGAGTTGGGAAGATCCCCTGGAAGAAGAAATAGCAGCCCACTCTAGTATTCTTACCTAGAGAACTCGATGGACAGAGAAGCTTGGAGGGCTACAATGCACTGAGGTCACAGAGGTGGATGAGACTGAGGGACTCGGCACACTCGTACATATATCAGTGTGTTAGGCACTTCCATTTGCTCAGCAAACATCCATTAAGCACCTACTGTGTGCCACACACAGTGGGAGGTCCTGAGTGTGCACGGGTGACTCTAGTGGTCTAGACTGCAGGTGTCCGCAACCTCCGGGATTGAATGTCTGATGACCCGAGGCAGAGCTGATGTCATAATAATGGAAATAAAGTGCACAGTAAAAGTATTGCACTCGAGGGCTTCCCTGGTGGTCCAGTGGGTAAGGACACCGCCTTGCAGTGCAAGGGGTGCCGGTTCGATCCCTGGCCTGGAAGGATCCCACGTGTGGCAGAGCAGCTGGACGAATGTGTCCAATTACTGAGCGGGAGCTCTGGAGCGCATGCGCCCAGAGCCAGTGCTCTTCAGTGAGAGAGGTCACTGCGATGGCAGGCCCACACAGGCCAAAGAACCAAGATAAATAAATGAAAGATCAATAGAAGTGGCCAAAAAATAAAAAAATAAAATAAAGTAATACACTTGAATCATCCTGAAACCATCACCTCCCCTCACCTGCCTGACCACTGCGGTCCATGGAAAAATTGTCTTACACAAAACCAGTCCCTGGTGTCAAAAACGTTGGGGGGCACTGATCTGGAGAACCTCAGACTCTCTCTTAAATTCTACTGCAGTATAACTACTCATGCGTTGCATCTTATTTTTATGTGGTTGAAACAAACGTATATAAAGAAAGAATAATTTTTTTACTATTTGAAAGCTGGATATTCCAGATTTGCTGTTGCAAATGAATAATTTGCTGGTGACCTTTAGATGCTTTAATAAGGTGACATGAGTACCTGGGCGAGAATAAAAATGGTTCTGCGTGTTTTAAAATGTATCAAAAAAAGAAAAAGTGTGCTGGAGCATTTGCATTTCCTTCAAAAGTTATCAACCACTTAGAAAAATGGCCTGTTCTAGGCCATACACGTACACACACACAACGTACATATACATGTTTCAAAAATATAGACTGTTAGACTTCAAGCAACCTTAAAGATTTGACTTACTGGGAAACTGGCTCCTAAGCAGGTTCAGTGACATGCTTAAAATGACAAAGCTAACCAATGCTTATGATCCAATTATTTCACTCCAAAAGGAGGTTTACTTCAGCAGAAGTTAATTTATTAGTAATTAGGGAACTTTCCTGGCAGTCCAGGGGTTAAGATTCTGCTCTTGAAATACAGGCAGCTCCGGGTTCAATCACGAGTCAGGCAACACAA
Organism: Tragulus kanchil; assembly: GCA_022376925.1. NCBI lineage: Eukaryota > Metazoa > Chordata > Mammalia > Artiodactyla > Tragulidae > Tragulus > Tragulus kanchil. The sequence goes on from JAIOJX010000005.1 coordinate 7,369,991, forward strand.
TCCTATATGTCACAGCAAAGATTGAAGATCCCCAGCACTGCAGTGCAGCCAAATAAATAAAAATAAGCATTTTTTATTTAATTAATTAGTAGAACAAAAGTCCTCAAATCATAGCTGAAAATCTGATTCTGACCCTCAGTTGAAAAGAGACAAGCATAGAGAAAGCAGATTGACCTCAATATGCTACCAAGGGGCAGGTACAGTAGTTGGTGTGAACCTCCAGACAGATGGAATAAACAGAGCTGCTCCAAGTGACTGACTTCATCACGACAGCATTTAAAGAAGGAAAGGTAATATTTTTTTCTGATAAAGGAATGTACCTTGTTTGTAAGGCTTATTTATTTAGGATTGGGGGATGGCATTTTGCCACCGATATGGCTGGATAGTCTTTGCATCCAGGAAGCAAATCCAGCTGATTTATAACTTCAATGTAAGAAAAACACCAGAAGCTTGATTGTTACTGCATAGCAATGTTGGCATGATGTCCGCGAGGAACCGTCCATAGAGGGTTTCAGGATGGACATTCAGAGGTCTTAGGAGTCTGTGTATTTTAAAAAGAGAAGGCTCATTGTTTTACCGAATTCTCAAAGTCTCTGACTCTAAAAAGATCAAGGATTCTACGAATAATCTTTGAGACTCCAAACTTGGATTGAAACATGGTCAATGCAGGGAGTCCAGGTTTGACCCCTGGTCAGGGAACGACATCCCACAAGCCACAACTAAGGGTTCCCATGCCACAACTAAGAAACTGGTGCAGCCAGATAAATAAGGGTTTTTTTTAGATATTTTTTAAAAAGAAAGAAAAGAGGGCTTCCCCTGGTGGTCCAGTGGGTAAGGACACCACCTTGCAGTGCAAGGGGCGCCTGTTCGATCCCTGGCCTGGGAAGATCCCACGTGCTGCGGAGTGGCTGGACCGATGTGTCCAATCACCGAGCCAGCGCTCTGGAGCACATGCGCCCAGAGCCAGTGCTCTGCAGCGAGAGAGGCCACCGCGATGGGAGGCCCACAGGAGCCAAAGAACAAAGACGGATGAAAATAGAGAAATGAAAGACCAATAGAAGTGGCCCGCCCATCCCCCCCCCCCCCCCCCCCCCCCCAAAAAAAAAAAAAAAAAATTTAAAAAAAAAAAAAAAGAAAGAAAAGAAACTGCTCTAAATTTTAAAAATAATTGAAAGAAAGAAAGATACATGGTCAATGCAAAAATGAGGTCATTACACATGTGGGCTTCTCCCCACTTCTCTCGCTCTGGGTGACCCATAATTTATGCCAAGCAAGTAGAAAAGAGATGCACATTTCACTGATTTTATTACCTTTTCCTAAGGGTAGAGCAAAAAGGTGAAAAAAATTAAGTTGTCAACAGGTACAATTTTGTACTTACTAGTAAGAGAGCGAAAATGTAGACAAAATGTAGTGTAGATAAAATCACTATTTTATCCAGTACCAACAGCTTCCTTCTCTCAGTACCATTCCTCAACCTGGCCACAGTTGCCTAGGGTAATGTGAGAAAGCACATGGAAACCATGATTAATGGTTCTTACTTATCTCCTATTAAAATGCCTAGCAGCCTTTGAATATAGGTGCCTGAAGATTTTAAATTTATTAATTTATTTTTCTTCAAATCAGTATATCCTGACACTAAATTGCTTTAGCACTTTGCAAAAATTCTATAAAACTAATTTATGAAGCAAGTTGTCTGGCTATCCAAGGCTTGGACATCATTCTATAAAAGATTCAACATTTTTTTTAACTCAACACTTTTGTTTTTCCAAGTATACAAATCCTCTCCCAAACTGGCAGTTTTCCTCTACTTCTTTCATTTCAATATCATGCTTTATAACTGTGTCATGGGATTGCTTAGTGCTACACTATCCACAGTTCATAGCCAGATAAATAAGGGTTTTTTTTAGATATTTTTTAAAAAGAAAGAAAAGAGGGCTTCCCCTGGTGGTCCAGTGGGTAAGGACACCACCTTGCAGTGCAAGGGGCGCCTGTTCGATCCCTGGCCTGGGAAGATCCCACGTGCTGCGGAGTGGCTGGACCGATGTGTCCAATCACCGAGCCAGCGCTCTGGAGCACATGCGCCCAGAGCCAGTGCTCTGCAGCGAGAGAGGCCACCGCGATGGGAGGCCCACAGGAGCCAAAGAACAAAGACGGATGAAAATAGAGAAATGAAAGACCAATAGAAGTGGCCCGCCCATCCCCCACCCTCCCCACCCCACCCCCCAAAACATAAATAAATAAAATTTAAAAAAAAAAAAAAAAAAAGAAAGAAAAGAAACTGCTCTAAATTTTAAAAATAATTGAAAGAAAGAAAGATACATGGTCAATGCAAAAATGAGGTCATTACACATGTGGGCTTCTCCCCACTTCTCTCGCTCTGGGTGACCCATAATTTATGCCAAGCAAGTAGAAAAGAGATGCACATTTCACTGATTTTATTACCTTTTCCTAAGGGTAGAGCAAAAAGGTGAAAAAAATTAAGTTGTCAACAGGTACAATTTTGTACTTACTAGTAAGAGAGCGAAAATGTAGACAAAATGTAGTGTAGATAAAATCACTATTTTATCCAGTACCAACAGCTTCCTTCTCTCAGTACCATTCCTCAACCTGGCCACAGTTGCCTAGGGTAATGTGAGAAAGCACATGGAAACCATGATTAATGGTTCTTACTTATCTCCTATTAAAATGCCTAGCAGCCTTTGAATATAGGTGCCTGAAGATTTTAAATTTATTAATTTATTTTTCTTCAAATCAGTATATCCTGACACTAAATTGCTTTAGCACTTTGCAAAAATTCTATAAAACTAATTTATGAAGCAAGTTGTCTGGCTATCCAAGGCTTGGACATCATTCTATAAAAGATTCAACATTTTTTTTAACTCAACACTTTTGTTTTTCCAAGTATACAAATCCTCTCCCAAACTGGCAGTTTTCCTCTACTTCTTTCATTTCAATATCATGCTTTATAACTGTGTCATGGGATTGCTTAGTGCTACACTATCAACAGTTCATAGGAAAAGGGTATATTTGATTTTAAACAGGATGAAAATGACATCTTTCATACTTCTGCTTAGTTTGTGAGAAGGCAAATACATAAATACAATGAACACTAATTAAAACTTATCAGCCCTACATTTATGGTGCATCTACAAGATACCAGGAACCATGGGTTGTAATCACAGGATTGAAAAGAACAAGTGTTTATCAGTGGGTGGACTTCGTTGCTGTTGTTGTTTAGGCATTAATTTGTGTCCACTCTTTTTCCAAGCCCATGGAGTGTAGCTCGATAGGTTCCTCTGTCCATGGGATTTCCCAGGCAGGAACACTGGAGTGGGTTGCCATGCCCAGCTCCAGGGGATCTTCCTGACCCAAGGATTGAACTCTGTCTCTTGCATCTCTTGCATTGGCATTTGAGTTCTTTACCACTCTCTCCACATCATCTTTCACTGCCACATTACCATGGAGGGCAGCAAAGAATTGAGAATATGAAAATGCACAGGGAAGACCTTCAACAGGCACAACCACTGGAAAACAAAAAAGAAAAACAAAAAAAGTGTTCCCCTGCCTCACCTCCAGCCACTGTGTTTTTCCCACAAGATGTGGACCGTGGTGGCAGGGGAGGGGAGCACCATGAACCTGTGCATCTCTCCTGGGTCCACACCACGGGGGAAGCTCCCACTTCTGAACTCTGGCCGGAGGCCACGTGGAGGAGCCAGGGTGCCTCAGCAAGGGAAGGGCATGCCAGGTTTCTAGACTGGCGTGAGAGGAAAGTAAGCAGCATTCATTGCAAAAAGAAGCTTGCTGTGGTAAAATCTTCGGATCATGTTCACTAAAACATGATGTGTAAAGTGTCAAAAAGCATGTTTGCATGGATTTTCATTCCTCAGTAGACATGGACAGATGTGAGAGTTGGACTATAAAGAAGGCTGAGCACCAAAGGACTGAGGCTTTTGAAGTGTGCTAAAGACTCTTGAGGGTTCCTTGGACTCTAAGGAGATCAAACCAGTCAATCCTAAAGGAAATCAACCCTGAATATTCGTTGGAAGGACTGATGCTGAAGCTCCAGTACTTTGGTCATCTGACGAAGGGCTGATTCCTTGGGAAAGACCCTAAAATTGGGAAAGATTGAGGGAAAGAGGTGAAGGGAGTGACAGAGGATGAGATGGTTGGATGGCATCACAGACTCAATGAACATCAGTTTGTGCAAGCTCCGAGCGGTGGGGGGGCCAGCGTGTAGTCAAATTAATTCACTAATTAAAACTTATCAGCCCTACATTTATGGTGCATCTACAAGATACCAGGAACCATGGGTTGTAATCACAGGATTGAAAAGAACAAGTGTTTATCAGTGGGTGGACTTCGTTGCTGTTGTTGTTTAGGCATTAATTTGTGTCCACTCTTTTTCCAAGCCCATGGAGTGTAGCTCGATAGGTTCCTCTGTCCATGGGATTTCCCAGGCAGGAACACTGGAGTGGGTTGCCATGCCCAGCTCCAGGGGATCTTCCTGACCCAAGGATTGAACTCTGTCTCTTGCATCTCTTGCATTGGCATTTGAGTTCTTTACCACTCTCTCCACATCATCTTTCACTGCCACATTACCATGGAGGGCAGCAAAGAATTGAGAATATGAAAATGCACAGGGAAGACCTTCAACAGGCACAACCACTGGAAAACAAAAAAGAAAAACAAGTGTTCCCCTGCCTCACCTCCAGCCACTGTGTTTTTCCCACAAGATGTGGACCGTGGTGGCAGGGGAGGGGAGCACCATGAACCTGTGCATCTCTCCTGGGTCCACACCACGGGGGAAGCTCCCACTTCTGAACTCTGGCCGGAGGCCACGTGGAGGAGCCAGGGTGCCTCAGCAAGGGAAGGGCATGCCAGGTTTCTAGACTGGCGTGAGAGGAAAGTAAGCAGCATTCATTGCAAAAAGAAGCTTGCTGTGGTAAAATCTTCGGATCATGTTCACTAAAACATGATGTGTAAAGTGTCAAAAAGCATGTTTGCATGGATTTTCATTCCTCAGTAGACATGGACAGATGTGAGAGTTGGACTATAAAGAAGGCTGAGCACCAAAGGACTGAGGCTTTTGAAGTGTGCTAAAGACTCTTGAGGGTTCCTTGGACTCTAAGGAGATCAAACCAGTCAATCCTAAAGGAAATCAACCCTGAATATTCGTTGGAAGGACTGATGCTGAAGCTCCAGTACTTTGGTCATCTGACGCGAAGGGCTGATTCCTTGGGAAAGACCCTAAAATTGGGAAAGATTGAGGGAAAGAGGAGAAGGGAGTGACAGAGGATGAGATGGTTGGATGGCATCACAGACTCAATGAACATCAGTTTGTGCAAGCTCCGGGAGACGGTGAAGGACAGGGAAGGCCAGCGTGCTGCAGTTCATGTGACTGCAAAGAGTCAGACACGACTTAGCGACTGAACAATAAGCAAAAACTGGATCATGCTAGACCCAAAGACGTGTGTGTCAGTCTTCCACTGGGATGTGTTAGAAGCACAATCAATATCTGGAGAACTCAACTGACCTGCGGCAGCAAGGTACATACAGAGTTAACGTGACTATCACATCCACTCAGAACTAAGCTTAACACGGTACGTTTGCATTCCACTTGTGAATGTTGAACGGATAGCCTTTCACGTATAATTCTCCTGCCATTTGACCTCTAAATGAAATTGAGCACATGGTGTCAAGGGGGCTAAGGCATCTTTCTGACACATGGTAATTACCCTTAAAAGTATACCTCCCAACGAATCCCCTAAAAAACACCACAGCTCCGACTCTGGCAGTGTTCATAAATCACTAGCTCTGGACCCTCAGAAGTTTAGGAAGTTAGCAAGGATCCTTGACAGACTTACACTTTTATTAATGCCGTGGGCTCAGATTATTTATTTACGATTACTAGGATCAGAAAACAGGCGCTGCAATCAAGCTTTCACCTAAATCAAATGGTGCAAGGTCGCCTTGAGATAGCAGGATCTCGTTATTTTCTGGTCGAGAAGAGGCGCTCCCAGGGAATCAAGGAGCTGGGTAAACTCCAGGGAGAAGGAGGAAGATTAAAAGTCTCGTTTCCATTCCAAGCGCTATAAATATTAAACACATGTTTTGCAGTTCGAAATCGTGACAGACTGTGAAGGGCTAAAGAAGGTCCCTGAGGCTTTTGAAGTGTGCTGAAGACTCTTGAGGGTTCCTTGGACTCTAAGGAGATCAAACCAGTCAATCCTAAAGGAAATCAACCCTGAATATTCGTTGGAAGGACTGATGCTGAAGCTCCAGTACTTTGGTCATCTGACGCGAAGGGCTGATTCCTTGGGAAAGACCCTAAAATTGGGAAAGATTGAGGGAAAGAGGAGAAGGGAGTGACAGAGGATGAGATGGTTGGATGGCATCACAGACTCAATGAACATCAGTTTGTGCAAGCTCCGGGAGACGGTGAAGGACAGGGAAGGCCAGCGTGCTGCAGTTCATGTGACTGCAAAGAGTCAGACACGACTTAGCGACTGAACAATAAGCAAAAACTGGATCATGCTAGACCCAAAGACGTGTGTGTCAGTCTTCCACTGGGATGTGTTAGAAGCACAATCAATATCTGGAGAACTCAACTGACCTGCGGCAGCAAGGTACATACAGAGTTAACGTGACTATCACATCCACTCAGAACTAAGCTTAACACGGTACGTTTGCATTCCACTTGTGAATGTTGAACGGATAGCCTTTCACGTATAATTCTCCTGCCATTTGACCTCTAAATGAAATTGAGCACATGGTGTCAAGGGGGCTAAGGCATCTTTCTGACACATGGTAATTACCCTTAAAAGTATACCTCCCAACGAATCCCCTAAAAAACACCACAGCTCCGACTCTGGCAGTGTTCATAAATCACTAGCTCTGGACCCTCAGAAGTTTAGGAAGTTAGCAAGGATCCTTGACAGACTTACACTTTTATTAATGCCGTGGGCTCAGATTATTTATTTACGATTACTAGGATCAGAAAACAGGCGCTGCAATCAAGCTTTCACCTAAATCAAATGGTGCAAGGTCGCCTTGAGATAGCAGGATCTCGTTATTTTCTGGTCGAGAAGAGGCGCTCCCAGGGAATCAAGGAGCTGGGTAAACTCCAGGGAGAAGGAGGAAGATTAAAAGTCTCGTTTCCATTCCAAGCGCTATAAATATTAAACACATGTTTTGCAGTTCAATTGCTTTAGAAAATTTTCCAATGTGACCTTTATAAATATTTGTGCATCCCTCCCACCCCAAGCCGTAACTAGCTGCTGGATGCAGGCCCCTGCGGACCGTTAATGAGGAAGTACTCCCAGTGCGTGAACTATGCCCCCAGAGCAAAACAGGCCCTGTAAGGAAGTGTGTTACCTCTTCCAGGTCACAGGCTTCCAATTAGACTCTAATTACTCGAACACTAAATTATTCAGTGTGACCCGAAAAGAAAATAAAGCTTCCCAAAGTTGGAGAGGCAGACGGAACCTCGGTGGGAAAGGGCTGCAAAAAGGACCTGGTGCAAACCTCCTTTTATAAAGAAAGGCACGAGACCGAGAGCGGAGAAGTCCGGGGTCCTGGAGCCCACCTCCGCCTCCCGCCGGCTGACAGCTGCTGGCTGTGTTTCTCAGGATCTCACAAGTTTGGCTGGTTTTTCTTTTATGTCTCCCTCTCCATCCTCCACTCTGGGTTCTCTTCCTCTGTCTAATAAAAAGCGGGTGTTCTACAGTATCTGTTTCCTTCCTCTCTCCTATCACCACCCTGTTCCCCAACAAATCAAACCACCGCCGCTTTCCATCTGTGCTTTTCGTCTGCCTACCATCCTCTTCCTTCCCTGGGAAGCCTGGCAGACTTCTTCTGAGCTTTAAAGTCTGGCTACAGATGCACCTGACTTTCCCTGGCTGACTAGCTCTTCTCACTTTTGTGTAATCATGGTGTGCTGTGCTAAGTCACACAGTGATGTCCTATTCTCTGTGACCCCATGAGCTGCAGCCCTCGGGCGCCTCTGTCCATGGGATTCTCCAGGCAAGAACACTGGAGCAGGTCAGCACGCCTTCCTCCAGGGCATCTTCCCAACCCCAGGATCAAACCTGACTTTCCTGCATTGCAGGCAGATTTCTTACCATCTGAGCCACTCTGAAGGGCAGTGCCTGTAGCACTGATGCTGATCTGTGTTCTGGACTAAACAGTGGCCACACAACACATCCTCTGTCACACACCAATCTCGTACACTCCTTCCCTTCAGTTTCCACTTCAGCTCTCCTCCCAGAAAGCCCACATCCATGGATCCCAGGCCACTCGCTCACTGCATATTCTAACCCTCCAAGTCTTCCAATAGCATCACAAACCCAACATTCCCAAAACAGTAGCCACGGTCTCCCTTGGCCACCCGTCCACCACCCCAAATCTCCTCCTGGCCCACTGCTGCCCACCTCTGTGAATGCCATTGCTATCCTGTTGGTGACCCAGATAAAAAGCCCAAAGTTCTTGGGACTTCCCTGGGGGTCCAGTGGGTAAGACGCCAAACACCCAATGCAGGGAACCTGGGTTCAGCCCCTGGTCAGCGAGCTAGATCCCAACATCACGAAGAAGACCTGTCGCAACCAAATGAATAAAAGTGAACAAATATTTTTTAAAAGGTCTTAAAAATGTTAAAAGAAAAAAAAACTTGTGTTCTCAAAAATAAATTCCTTAAAATAAAATTAAAACCCAAAGTTCTCAAAAATAAATTAATGAAAACAAAATTAAAAATAAAAACTCCGACGTCCCTGGTGGCTCAGCGGTAGAGAATCCGCCTGCCAATGCAGGGGACACACGTTTGATCCCTGGTCTGGGAAGATTCCATTCGCTGTGGGACAGCTCAGGCCATGCACCACAGCTAGAGTGAGCCCATGGGCTGCAACTCCTGAAGCCCCTGTGCCCCAGAGCCCGTGCTCTGCAACAAGAGAAGCCACTGCAGAGAGAAGCCCAGGTGCTGCCGCTAGAGAGTAGCCCCAGCAAAAATCATCGCAACTAGGGAGAGTCAGCATTCATGCAGCAGCAAAGACCCAGCAGAGCAAAAATAGATAAATACATTTAAAAAAAATAAAAAGAAGAAACCTCAAGGTTCTCCTGGAAGCCTCCACTGCCTCTGCTCCAAGTAACTGCCACTGCTTTTCATTCCAAGTAGGCCACACCTCTAGCAGCCATCGCCTGCTCCCTATGCCAGAACCACCGTCTGGATCCAAGCAGTCATTCCCTCTCGTCTGATTGTGTTCTAGACATTCTGCTCTGTCCTCAGGCTCTGTTCTTGTGCCTCCAAGCCCCCAACATGCAACTGCTACAGTAAATCCCCAAGGACAGCTCGGTCACAGACTCCAGCTCACACTTTTAATGATTCTTCAGCGTCTGCTTCTTTGCCCAAACTCTTTCGTTCAAAATCCTCTACAATTCAGCTTCAACTGCATTTCCATTCTTACCTCCAGCTATTCCAATTATTCCTCCTGACTCCAACCACAACTTCTCCTCACTGTGTTTTCCTACGACATTTCCTTCCGTCAAAATTCCAGATGCTGGGGCTCCCCTTGTGGTCCAGTGGGTAAGGACACCGTCTTGCAGTGCAAGGGGTGCCGGTTCGATCCCTGGCCTGGGAAGATCCCATGTGCTGTGGAGCAGCTGGACCGATGTGTCCAACTACTGAGCCAGTACTCTGGAGCACATGCGCCCAGCACCGGTGCTCTGCAGCAAGAGAGGCCACTGCGATGGGAGGCCCACACAGGCCAAAGAACAAAGACAAAGACGGAAATGAATGAAAGACCAATAGAAGTGGCCAGGAAAAAAGAAAATTCCAGGTGCTATAAAAGTTAAACCAGAAGAGCAAAATAGGATTCAGTAAGAGTTTGTTGTGCCTATAAATAAGGACGGTGTGCAACCTGGGAGTTTTCAGATTCAAAACTGCTATGAGGCTTGGAGAGCTGGCTCCATAGTGGCATAGAACGTGGAAAGGAGGAAGTTGCTTAAGCTTCACAAGGATTGGTTCTGACAATGGGAGTTACCAGACAGCGGGGGATTGGTTCAAAGTGATTACCTCAATTTAGAAAGATGATTTAAATTTCTTTTATGATTTACAAGAAAGAGTCTAAACTAAATCTTGTTTATTTGCATGAAATAAGCTAGACTTGGTTTTGCTTACATGGCTTAAATGAAGCCATACCCACAATTTTTGGGTTTGGTCTCTATTATTCATTTATAGAGCATTGGATGAAGAAGAAATTGACTGGTTTCAAAAGGGTACAAACACTCTTTCTTAGAAATTGAAGGTCCAAATTTAGGAACTCCCAGCTGGAGCTGTGGACCTTCCTATGCCTTTGAAGTCTTAGCAGATGAGTTTTCAATCAGCTGTAAATACTCCATTTCCTCTCTGATTTGCCATTTTTTCCAGGAGGAAAATTTACCAATTTTCCCCTTCCCGAGCCCCCCACTCAGAAGGTCCGCTCATAGGTCTCATTTCGTTAAACTAAAAGCTCAATATGTGAGAAGTATTAGGTATAATATCAATATATCCCCAAAAGGGGTTGTGGGCCTTGAATTATTAACAGTCCACTTAAAAATAGTATGGCTGAAATAAATTAATAAATAAATAAAAATAAAATAAAAATAGTATGGCTGTATTCTCTGAAATTGCTAAATTCCTATTATTGGTTGAACTGACTAGACAATTTAGTTATATAACCATTTAAGTCTATACTGATTTAAATCACTAAGATCACTTGCCCAAACTGGATGATTATTTTCGCAGTATGTGGACAAAAACTATACCGCTCAACATCAAAGTCAACAGAATGGTGATGATAAATAATAAATACAATTATGTTCCATAGCTTCTATGATTGTATGAGATCGAGGATGTACCTTAAATAACGAACTCTTGGTTTACAGACAATAAAACAATTATCGGCGGTCAATGATCTTTTGTACAATCATGAAGGTATTCTTTCGAAAAACTGGTATAATGAGTCCCCTATTTTATCTTATTTTATTTTTTTAAACCTTTATTTTGCTTCTAACTTTTACAGAGTTTTGTTGTTTACAGATATGTATGTTCCCAGATTGATCCCCTATTTTATTGTCAGTACAGACAATTTAACTTTATAAGACATTCCTTTCACAGATCCTCATTGTTACTCTAAAACACTGCTTTGAGCTACGACTCATAAATTCATGTGAATAAGGATGATATTAATGCTGCCCTCAAAGGACTTCTAGTTAAATAGTCTGGTAACTAGACTGTGGGGAGATTGGGGACTAGCGTCGTGGCAGTTTGAAGACGGCACTAGAAGCACGACTCAAAAGTCCATATACGTATGGACTCAAGTAGGAAATTGGATGGACTAATCTCCATTGGCTAAGTCGGACGGCATGCTCTTCCAAAATGAAGGTCCAAATTTAGGAACTCCCAGCTGGAGCTGTGGACCTTCCTATGCCTTTGAAGTCTTAGCAGATGAGTTTTCAATCAGCTGTAAATACTCCATTTCCTCTCTGATTTGCCATTTTTTCCAGGAGGAAAATTTACCAATTTTCCCCTTCCCGAGCCCCCCACTCAGAAGGTCCGCTCATAGGTCTCATTTCGTTAAACTAAAAGCTCAATATGTGAGAAGTATTAGGTATAATATCAATATATCCCCAAAAGGGGTTGTGGGCCTTGAATTATTAACAGTCCACTTAAAAATAGTATGGCTGAAATAAATTAATAAATAAATAAAAATAAAATAAAAATAGTATGGCTGTATTCTCTGAAATTGCTAAATTCCTATTATTGGTTGAACTGACTAGACAATTTAGTTATATAACCATTTAAGTCTATACTGATTTAAATCACTAAGATCACTTGCCCAAACTGGATGATTATTTTCGCAGTATGTGGACAAAAACTATACCGCTCAACATCAAAGTCAACAGAATGGTGATGATAAATAATAAATACAATTATGTTCCATAGCTTCTATGATTGTATGAGATCGAGGATGTACCTTAAATAACGAACTCTTGGTTTACAGACAATAAAACAATTATCGGCGGTCAATGATCTTTTGTACAATCATGAAGGTATTCTTTCGAAAAACTGGTATAATGAGTCCCCTATTTTATCTTATTTTATTTTTTTAAACCTTTATTTTGCTTCTAACTTTTACAGAGTTTTGTTGTTTACAGATATGTATGTTCCCAGATTGATCCCCTATTTTATTGTCAGTACAGACAATTTAACTTTATAAGACATTCCTTTCACAGATCCTCATTGTTACTCTAAAACACTGCTTTGAGCTACGACTCATAAATTCATGTGAATAAGGATGATATTAATGCTGCCCTCAAAGGACTTCTAGTTAAATAGTCTGGTAACTAGACTGTGGGGAGATTGGGGACTAGCGTCGTGGCAGTTTGAAGACGGCACTAGAAGCACGACTCAAAAGTCCATATACGTATGGACTCAAGTAGGAAATTGGATGGACTAATCTCCATTGGCTAAGTCGGACGGCAGGCTCTTGATATGTTGTTTTTGGTGTTAATATGGTGCTTTCCCAAGGATCTAGGATTGGGAAAACATGCAAATTCTCCTTTTGTGAGTTCACAGGTAGTGTTTAATTTGCTCATGCAAATATAGGTTTGGTAGTATGCCGAAGGAAACAAACAAAAAGAGAGGAGGGAAAGCTAATGTTAAAACTTCCTCCTTAATGTCCATCTATTTCCTTTGGGTTTTTAAATTGACTAAATGAAAATAATATTGTCTAATCATACCCAGGAAGACAAGTGCGTAACAGAAACAGAATTCAGTGTGATATAAAATTCAGAAGGTCTATAGCTTAATATAAGACAAAATATGTTCTTTTAGGGTGACCAAAATAAATAGGCAAGATGAAAATTATTTCTAGAAGGTAAGACCTTAGACTTGTTTCTAATTTCTAGACTGAAATAATCTCCCTACTTAGAGTGCATCTGTACCCATAGTATGTATCATGCCTGTTTTCTTGCTTAAAATCTAAACTTAAAAACAATCTCCCTCAAAGACATGCTGGATTAAACGCCATTTTAAGGACACCAAAAAGTTATCTTAAAACACTAAGCATATCTACATTCCTGGTCTGAATAAGACAGAGGTCTGATCTAAAAAAAAAAAAAAAAAAAAAAACTAGACAAAAGAACAAAATCATTGTTATAGGAGAAATACATTTTATGACAAAGTAACAAGTCACTGAAACCATCAATAGTTAGGCATATGTGCCTTTGTCAGGACTGAATCTAGGCTCTTCATTTCATTGTCCTCAATATAGAGAGCAATGCACAAATCCAGGAATCATAGAGATACGGAAAGAATCTCCATTTTTGCTCACTTCTCTCTCCTAAAAGATAACACAGACAAATACTTTCAAAATCTACCAGAGTTTTTACTGAGATGGCCTGTTTTCCTTGAGTCCCTACAGAGTCCAGACTCCAATCTCAATGAGGCCGCTGTGCCAAGAGCTTTCTTTACTCGTCGAGAACTCCAAATCACCAGAAGATCCATATAAGCACCACCCAAGCACCTGCTGATATTTTAAATCATACAAGTTAGTTTGAATTTCAAGACTGCAAGGGCTTATTCGAGTTTTCATAATAAAAGAAGAGCTTTCCATCAGAGAGGTACCCTGAAGAGTAACCTTGTCCTCCCATCATAACTAGAAGGAAGGATGATCCACTCTGTCCAAGTATCCTTGGAAAGCTGGGGCAATCACTATGTAGCACAAAAATCTAAATACAAATGAACAGATACCGAAACTTCCTGGTGGTCTAGTGGTTAAGAATCCACCTTCTGATGATGGGATGTAGGCTCCATCCCTGGTTGGGGGAAGATTACAACCGAGACCTGATGCAACTTAAGTAAATCAATGTTTTTAAATAACTAATTTACAGATACCATGAAAACAGTTCAGCCTAGTCTTCCAGTAGATGTATTAATTCCCCAGGCAACATTTCCAAACAGGTGGCAGATTCTGCATTTCTACAAATGATTACCAAAAAAAGACAATTTTCAGAAGAATTACAGTACTATCCATTTATAATCATAGAAGGAAACGCCAACCCACTCCAGTCTCCTTGCCTGGAAAATTCCATGGATGGAGAGACCAGGCAAACTACAGTCCATGGGGTCACACAGAGTTGGACACAACTGAAGTGACTAAGCAGCCATTTATAATACACTCTGGAGGAATCCTGTCTCACAGTGCCATCTATGGACCCCAAGGGGGTCTCTAAAGCTCCTTCAGGGGGAGATGGAGTTCAAAACTACTCTCATAATAAAAGATGTTATTTTCTCAGTTCACTATGTGGACGTTTGCACTGATGGTGAAAAAATGATGGGTGTAATGGCTTCCCCTTAGCCCAGACCCAGGAATAGTACCAGACTGAACAAGCAGCTATCTGGTTCTTCCCACTCCCCACTTACAGGAAAAAAAGAAAAAGGAAAGCTCATTTTACTTAATGATCTTGATGAAGCAGTAAGAATGAACTTATTACATCTGAACTCTGGTGTGCACATTTTTAAAATTTTCTGTTTGATAAAAAGGGAGGTACCCAGAAAGTACTTCCACTGCATGCCTTAGGGGGAAAGCACTTATATGATCGTTTCAATTACAAGCTGAAATATGACTGTCTTCACAGAACACTATTTTTACTTGAAAGAATGACTGACAAGCTCACTTTGGCTCTTCAGCTTTGACCACTTGGCAGACATATTTCAAAAAATCAACTAAGCGAGTCTGTTAGTTCAAGGGAAATGTCCGGCAGTATTTGTTGCTAAAGATAAAATTCAAGAAAATCGAGGGCTGTGCTAAGGAGATTGTAGTTTGGAAGAAACCGTGAGGCCCCTCCTAGGGAAGACTATGAATTTCAATTCTAAATCTGCCACCAAAAGCTTCCTTCCCAATTAAAGACTCAGCTAAAGCATATGGAGTAATCCAGGCCATTGTGCACTCGGCTCTGCAGTTGGCAAAACATGTCTCCAGCTCCAGGTGACAGGAGCTAGGAGCCTCCAATTTCCTGAACCGGTCGGGTGTTGCCAACAATGCACCAATGCATCCACAGAGCTCAGCAGAACCTTCCCTTCTTCCAGCCAGTGAGGCCCGAGATGTGGCCCTATCTTCCGTTGAGTGGGGCCCTGACTTATTTAAAAAACCAGGGAAGCACTGTTCTCCTCCTGAGAACAATCTCCTTGCCACCCTCTGGGGACAAAACTACTCAAATGAAAGGAGAAGACAGGCCATGGGGTCACACAGAGTTGGACACAACTGAAGTGACTAAGCAGCCATTTATAATACACTCTGGAGGAATCCTGTCTCACAGTGCCATCTATGGACCCCAAGGGGGTCTCTAAAGCTCCTTCAGGGGGAGATGGAGTTCAAAACTACTCTCATAATAAAAGATGTTATTTTCTCAGTTCACTATGTGGACGTTTGCACTGATGGTGAAAAAATGATGGGTGTAATGGCTTCCCCTTAGCCCAGACCCAGGAATAGTACCAGACTGAACAAGCAGCTATCTGGTTCTTCCCACTCCCCACTTACAGGAAAAAAAGAAAAAGGAAAGCTCATTTTACTTAATGATCTTGATGAAGCAGTAAGAATGAACTTATTACATCTGAACTCTGGTGTGCACATTTTTAAAATTTTCTGTTTGATAAAAAGGGAGGTACCCAGAAAGTACTTCCACTGCATGCCTTAGGGGGAAAGCACTTATATGATCGTTTCAATTACAAGCTGAAATATGACTGTCTTCACAGAACACTATTTTTACTTGAAAGAATGACTGACAAGCTCACTTTGGCTCTTCAGCTTTGACCACTTGGCAGACATATTTCAAAAAATCAACTAAGCGAGTCTGTTAGTTCAAGGGAAATGTCCGGCAGTATTTGTTGCTAAAGATAAAATTCAAGAAAATCGAGGGCTGTGCTAAGGAGATTGTAGTTTGGAAGAAACCGTGAGGCCCCTCCTAGGGAAGACTATGAATTTCAATTCTAAATCTGCCACCAAAAGCTTCCTTCCCAATTAAAGACTCAGCTAAAGCATATGGAGTAATCCAGGCCATTGTGCACTCGGCTCTGCAGTTGGCAAAACATGTCTCCAGCTCCAGGTGACAGGAGCTAGGAGCCTCCAATTTCCTGAACCGGTCGGGTGTTGCCAACAATGCACCAATGCATCCACAGAGCTCAGCAGAACCTTCCCTTCTTCCAGCCAGTGAGGCCCGAGATGTGGCCCTATCTTCCGTTGAGTGGGGCCCTGACTTATTTAAAAAACCAGGGAAGCACTGTTCTCCTCCTGAGAACAATCTCCTTGCCACCCTCTGGGGACAAAACTACTCAAATGAAAGGAGAAGACAGGCAGATTAAGGGACGGAGGATGTGGCTCTGAGCATCGCTGTGATGTCACATTAACCACCCCCCACACACATCCCTTCAAGTATAAAGTGCGTTGAGTCAACCATCAAGTTGAGCTGCTTCTACCCTTGAAGTCAACCTGCAGTCTATTTCCTTCTCCTTTTGTTTTTTTTTTTTAATCAAGACCCACTACTTCCCTCCTCTACAAATGAATTATCCTCCCAAGTATTAAAATTAATCTTCTCAATAACAGCCTTTCCTTAATTCAGTTATCTGTAGGCAAAGCTTTCTATAGTGTTTATCTAATCATTTTATTCTCCTGCTCACAACCCTTTCATGGAGGGACTTCCCAAGAGCTCAGCAAAAAAGAACCTGCCTGCAGTGCAAGAGACACAGGAGAAGCAGGTTCAGTCTCTGAGTGGGGAAGATCTCCTGGAGGATGAAATGGCCTGAGAAACCCAATAGACAGAGGAGCCTGATGGGCTACAGTCCATGGAGCCTCAAAGAGTCTGATGTGACTAAGCACACATGCACACAACCCTTTAGTAGAATCCAAATATTTTAAGTCCTTAGCAGGGCTGTCTTCTGGGAAGCCTTCCCAGATAGCCCCTCCCTTCCAGGACTAGATGAATACATCTTTGGTGGATCCAGTACTCAATATGTTCACCTTCAGTGAGAGCGATTTTTGTGCCTTTATTCTCTTTTCCTTGAAATTGGAGGCCTTTTCTTGGGCATCTTTGAATCCAAAATGTTTGGCAAAGAAACAGACAAAAGCATTAAATGATCTATACAAAACTCTGCAGTCCATGGAACTGCGAAGATTCAGCCACGGCTTGGCGACTAAACAACAACAAAAACAACATAAAATCCCTTAATGTTCACAAACCATGCCAAATCTAAGTTTTCACCCTTCATATGTGTATGTTTCATTTATCTAAGATGGCATAACCACTCTCTTTGTGGGCTTCCTCAGTCAGACCAACATACCCAATTGAGTTTTGTTGTTGTTTTTCAGTTGCTGAGTCACATCCAACTCTTTCCAACCCCATAAACTGCAGCCCACCAGGTTTCCCTGTCCTTCACTGTCTCCCAGAGTTTGCTCAGATTCACATTCATTGAGGAGGTGATGCTACCTAACCATCTCATACTCTGCCACCCTCTTGTCCTTTTGCCTTCAGTCTTTCCAGCACCAGGGGTTTTTCCAATGAATCAGCTCTTCGTTTCAGGTGGCCAAAGTTTTGAAGCTTCAGCTTCAAGCATCACTTCTTTCAGTGAATATTTAGAGTTAATTTCCTTCAGGATGGACTGGTTTGATCTCCTAACTATCCAAGGGACTCTCAAGAGTCTTCTCTAACACCACAGGTCAAAACCATCAGTTCTTTGGCACTCAGACTTCTTTATGGTCCAACTGAGTTTTAGGGTATGAATATGAGATGCAACAAGAGTAAGAAAAACATCCTATGGAAATCAAAGAATAAGAACTATGGCTCCATAAGCCCTGAAGAGACAGGGGCTAGAAAGTGGCTCTGGGCCTAAGTCAGCTCCAGACTTCAGACTCAGTCCTGCTGATGTGAACTCTAGAATCCTGCAAGCGAAATGACACAGCCCCCTCCTTCAGATCCACGGCTGCTACAGTCTGGCTTCCTCACCCTCTGCATAGGTGCACCCGCATAGTTTCTGCTTCTTTGTAACTTCAACTTCTTCACAATACCACTTACTTACTCATAAAACCCTCTTCTACTAACAGTTTCTCCTGGTGTTCACCTCCTTTCATCTTCACTTCCCAGCTCTAACTGCCTGATTCTTTATTCCACAGTTTAATTTCCCAAGATCAAGATCTTCATCTTACCCCAGTTCTTTCCTGATACTGCCACATTTTAGGCCAGGACACAAGACAGCTATGGTCCCTCTCTGGTCTCATCAGCTTAGACAGCAGGACAGAGTAACATAACAAAACATGCCTGCCTCAACCTGCCCATCACTCTGAGTGGGGTGGTCACCCTTAACTGAGGCCGGTGTTATGTCAGGCACGCTCTACTTATCCAAAATGCCCGACAATATCGTATACTGCAAGCAATATACCTACCACTGACTCAGTTAAACCATTACCCAATCAGGAATGTCCTTCCATTCATCTTCTTCTTTTAAAACATCATCCCTGGTAAGAGCTATGTCAGATACTACGACCCAATGAAGACTTTCACAAATTTTCTAATAGGTATCACACTATCCTTTTTTCTGCAGTTTCAAAACAGTTAGTGCCTTAGTGCTTTTATTTTGACATTTATCACACTCTGTCCTAGATGGTAAATGTTCACATATATTTTATGGTCCATCTGGATTGTAGATTTCTTAAAGGGCAGGCCCATTGCATTCATATTTTGTTTCCCACATTACACCTAAGACAGAGTTTTGGAAACAGTAATACTCAATAAAATGTGCCAAATTGAATTTTAAATGAGTATTAAATTCCAAGGACAATCTAGAGATGACAGCTGCCCTGCAATATAATCAGCTATTGTCCCTGAATTCCTTTCACTAAGTACAAATTGTCCCTCAAATATATCCTATTTCTATTACAGTGTGTTGCCCTGCAGATTTCAACTCACTCTGCTTCCTCCAGATCTCTGTCAATTCCTTCTGAAATCCCTCCAGCTACATTTATCCTGAGAGCCAGGTAGAGGGGCTCTATTCTCTGGACTTCAGTTTCAACTGGAACAACCCATCATTAAGATCCCCAGGGCTTGGAGATCAGCTCATAGCTTCAGCCTCCATAAGAGCTGGTTGTGTAGCAAATCTTTCTGAGACTCTGCTTCCTAAATTCAAAGTTTAGACTCGTTTAGAATTCCAAAATCTGGTAAGTGCAATTTGCCACAGATGCAAACTTGAAAATCAAATGGACTTTTGCCCTTTCACGAAAACCTGAAAGGGACTTAATTCTATTTGAAACTAATACGTAGTCCTGTTTCTTGTATGATGAGTAACATCCAGCACTTTGCATGACTAATTAAACAATCTGGAATTTGCTTTGATGGCTAAGCCATTATAATAAGCCATTATTAATAATTTTAAATAGCTATCTGTCTAAGCTGGAAATAATACCTCCAATTGTTGAGAAACTTTAAAAGAGCCTCCACCATTGATAGAGCTTGCAGAAAACAATTTAAGCATCTGCCAGTTTCCTCGATCTAGAAACACCCATAATTCTTGGTAATTCAAAAAACTATTATCTAATTTGTGGATTTCCTGGGCTTCAGCTTCCTCTTCTTTCTGGGGACTTTCTTTTACTCCCTGTGTCCCCCTTAGGCAAGAACTAAGTGGGAACAGAGAGTGAAGGTGAAAAGATCACACTTTTCTGCAGTTTCAAAACAGTTAGTGCCTTAGTGCTTTTATTTTGACATTTATCACACTCTGTCCTAGATGGTAAATGTTCACATATATTTTATGGTCCATCTGGATTGTAGATTTCTTAAAGGGCAGGCCCATTGCATTCATATTTTGTTTCCCACATTACACCTAAGACAGAGTTTTGGAAACAGTAATACTCAATAAAATGTGCCAAATTGAATTTTAAATGAGTATTAAATTCCAAGGACAATCTAGAGATGACAGCTGCCCTGCAATATAATCAGCTATTGTCCCTGAATTCCTTTCACTAAGTACAAATTGTCCCTCAAATATATCCTATTTCTATTACAGTGTGTTGCCCTGCAGATTTCAACTCACTCTGCTTCCTCCAGATCTCTGTCAATTCCTTCTGAAATCCCTCCAGCTACATTTATCCTGAGAGCCAGGTAGAGGGGCTCTATTCTCTGGACTTCAGTTTCAACTGGAACAACCCATCATTAAGATCCCCAGGGCTTGGAGATCAGCTCATAGCTTCAGCCTCCATAAGAGCTGGTTGTGTAGCAAATCTTTCTGAGACTCTGCTTCCTAAATTCAAAGTTTAGACTCGTTTAGAATTCCAAAATCTGGTAAGTGCAATTTGCCACAGATGCAAACTTGAAAATCAAATGGACTTTTGCCCTTTCACGAAAACCTGAAAGGGACTTAATTCTATTTGAAACTAATACGTAGTCCTGTTTCTTGTATGATGAGTAACATCCAGCACTTTGCATGACTAATTAAACAATCTGGAATTTGCTTTGATGGCTAAGCCATTATAATAAGCCATTATTAATAATTTTAAATAGCTATCTGTCTAAGCTGGAAATAATACCTCCAATTGTTGAGAAACTTTAAAAGAGCCTCCACCATTGATAGAGCTTGCAGAAAACAATTTAAGCATCTGCCAGTTTCCTCGATCTAGAAACACCCATAATTCTTGGTAATTCAAAAAACTATTATCTAATTTGTGGATTTCCTGGGCTTCAGCTTCCTCTTCTTTCTGGGGACTTTCTTTTACTCCCTGTGTCCCCCTTAGGCAAGAACTAAGTGGGAACAGAGAGTGAAGGTGAAAAGTTAAATAAAATTTTAAAACACACAATGTTACAGTCATCTGGTTCATCATGGACACTCACTCTCCCTTGGCCCTTTTACACTAAAAAATAATCTTTTACATTACATTTCATGCTGTGATCACAGTGTTCTGAAGGGCACATGATGTTCTCAGACAACTCAACCAAGTCTACATCTCAGTAACTGTGTTCCCAAAGCTCAAATCAGGCATTTTGTATTTTTTGTTTTTAATTAAGTTGGGTAGGAAAGAGATCTGAACCCAATGGCTCAAAAAGAGCTATGAAGAATTCAGGCTCTATTTCTGCTTTGTAAGTAGCTTCATCTATAACATATTTCTAGACTATATATATATATATATATATATATATATATATATATATATACACATTAATATATGATATTTTTCTCTTTCTGACTTAGTTCACTCTATATGATAGTCTCTAGGTCCATCCATATAAAATAGACAATGATAATGATAACTAGTGAAGACTTGAGAATCCCCTGGAATTCAAGAAGGTCAAACTAGTCAACTCTAAAGGAAATTAACCCTAAATATTCATTGGAAGGATGATGTTGAAGCTGAAGCTCCAATACTTTGGCCACCTGATACGAAGAACTGATTTATTGGAAAAGACCCTGATGTTGGGAAAGACTGATGACAGGAAGAGAAGAGGGGGACAGAGGATGAGATTGTTGGATGGCATTTCCTTGATTTGGAAACGGGACTGGATGATGAGTAACATCCAGCACTTTGCATGACTAATTAAACAATCTGGAATTTGCTTTGATGGCTAAGCCATTATAATAAGCCATTATTAATAATTTTAAATAGCTATCTGTCTAAGCTGGAAATAATACCTCCAATTGTTGAGAAACTTTAAAAGAGCCTCCACCATTGATAGAGCTTGCAGAAAACAATTTAAGCATCTGCCAGTTTCCTCGATCTAGAAACACCCATAATTCTTGGTAATTCAAAAAACTATTATCTAATTTGTGGATTTCCTGGGCTTCAGCTTCCTCTTCTTTCTGGGGACTTTCTTTTACTCCCTGTGTCCCCCTTAGGCAAGAACTAAGTGGGAACAGAGAGTGAAGGTGAAAAGTTAAATAAAATTTTAAAACACACAATGTTACAGTCATCTGGTTCATCATGGACACTCACTCTCCCTTGGCCCTTTTACACTAAAAAATAATCTTTTACATTACATTTCATGCTGTGATCACAGTGTTCTGAAGGGCACATGATGTTCTCAGACAACTCAACCAAGTCTACATCTCAGTAACTGTGTTCCCAAAGCTCAAATCAGGCATTTTGTATTTTTTGTTTTTAATTAAGTTGGGTAGGAAAGAGATCTGAACCCAATGGCTCAAAAAGAGCTATGAAGAATTCAGGCTCTATTTCTGCTTTGTAAGTAGCTTCATCTATAACATATTTCTAGACTATATATATATATATATATATATATATATATATATATATACACATTAATATATGATATTTTTCTCTTTCTGACTTAGTTCACTCTATATGATAGTCTCTAGGTCCATCCATATAAAATAGACAATGATAATGATAACTAGTGAAGACTTGAGAATCCCCTGGAATTCAAGAAGGTCAAACTAGTCAACTCTAAAGGAAATTAACCCTAAATATTCATTGGAAGGATGATGTTGAAGCTGAAGCTCCAATACTTTGGCCACCTGATACGAAGAACTGATTTATTGGAAAAGACCCTGATGTTGGGAAAGACTGATGACAGGAAGAGAAGAGGGGGACAGAGGATGAGATTGTTGGATGGCATCATTGAAACAATGGACATGAGTGTGAGCAGATTCCAGGATATAGTAAAGGGCAGGGAAGCCTGGTGTGCTGCAATTCATGGGGTCACAAAGAATCAGACACAACTTGGCACCTGAACAGCAATGAGAACCTACTGTATACCACAGGAAACAGTGCTCTGTGGTGACCCTAATGAGAAGGAAATCCAAAAAAATATGAAGCAAGTATACTGAAATAAAAATCAATTCAAAAAAAATGAAAAGAACTCAGGTTCTAGTTTTCCACGTTGTTGTTTTCTTGGAAAACAAACCTATCATTTTTCAAAGACATAGTCTAATTCTTGGCCAAGCAAAGTCACACCAAGAGAACACAATAATAAGGTCAAATACTTGACAATTTCTTTCTGAGACTGGCATCCTCAGCAGTTCTCAAGCACTGTGGTCTTGGTATCTTTTCACATTCTTAAAATTTATCAAAGATCCCAAAGAGCTTTGGCTCACAAAGTTCATACCTAGCAAAATCTACCATATTAGAAATTAAATGAGGATTAAAGTTTTCATCTGATAAATCACTTAAGATAACTGTAATGAACCCATTGCATATTAACATGTGTAACATAAATTTTATTTTAAAAAATCTTTTTTTTCCAAAATCAAAGAAAGTTCACTGTGATGAGCATCATTGTTTTACATTTTTTTGCGAATCTACTTAATATCTGCCTTAATAAGAGACAGCTGGATTCTCATATGTGTTCTGCATTTAATCTGTTGTGATGAATTCTTTTGGTTGAAAGAGCTAAGAAGAATCCAGCTTTCAATAGGAAGAGAAAGGACCTGGAAGGCACACTTTGAGTATCACTGGCTTAGTAATATCTCTAAAGCTATAATACATATCTCATTGTATAATTTGAATCCAAGCTTTTGGGTTCTTACTTCACTGAAGTATCACTGATGGGCTGTTGGATGGGCAGTCTTGAGCCTGAGTGTCATCTTCACCTCCTTGCTTCCCTGGTGGTTCAGTGGTAAAGAATCCACCTATCAATATAGGAGACACAGGAGATGTGGGCTCACATCAATACAAAATATGTTCTCAGTCGTTTCAGCAGCATCTCCTAAACAGGAAGAGAAGAGGGGGACAGAGGATGAGATTGTTGGATGGCATCATTGAAACAATGGACATGAGTGTGAGCAGATTCCAGGATATAGTAAAGGGCAGGAAGCCTGGTGTGCTGCAATTCATGGGGTCACAAAGAATCAGACACAACTTGGCACCTGAACAGCAATGAGAACCTACTGTATACCACAGGAAACAGTGCTCTGTGGTGACCCTAATGAGAAGGAAATCCAAAAAAATATGAAGCAAGTATACTGAAATAAAAATCAATTCAAAAAAAATGAAAAGAACTCAGGTTCTAGTTTTCCACGTTGTTGTTTTCTTGGAAAACAAACCTATCATTTTTCAAAGACATAGTCTAATTCTTGGCCAAGCAAAGTCACACCAAGAGAACACAATAATAAGGTCAAATACTTGACAATTTCTTTCTGAGACTGGCATCCTCAGCAGTTCTCAAGCACTGTGGTCTTGGTATCTTTTCACATTCTTAAAATTTATCAAAGATCCCAAAGAGCTTTGGCTCACAAAGTTCATACCTAGCAAAATCTACCATATTAGAAATTAAATGAGGATTAAAGTTTTCATCTGATAAATCACTTAAGATAACTGTAATGAACCCATTGCATATTAACATGTGTAACATAAATTTTATTTTAAAAAATCTTTTTTTTCCAAAATCAAAGAAAGTTCACTGTGATGAGCATCATTGTTTTACATTTTTTTGCGAATCTACTTAATATCTGCCTTAATAAGAGACAGCTGGATTCTCATATGTGTTCTGCATTTAATCTGTTGTGATGAATTCTTTTGGTTGAAAGAGCTAAGAAGAATCCAGCTTTCAATAGGAAGAGAAAGGACCTGGAAGGCACACTTTGAGTATCACTGGCTTAGTAATATCTCTAAAGCTATAATACATATCTCATTGTATAATTTGAATCCAAGCTTTTGGGTTCTTACTTCACTGAAGTATCACTGATGGGCTGTTGGATGGGCAGTCTTGAGCCTGAGTGTCATCTTCACCTCCTTGCTTCCCTGGTGGTTCAGTGGTAAAGAATCCACCTATCAATATAGGAGACACAGGAGATGTGGGCTCACATCAATACAAAATATGTTCTCAGTCGTTTCAGCAGCATCTCCTAAAGTTGGTATTTCTGTAAGCAAACTTAACTTAGACAGACTAGGGGGTTGCAAAGAGTCAAACATGCTTAAGTGACTAACACTTTTACTTTCACTTTCTCTTCATCTAGAAAACCAATGAGTTTGGCAATCTAGTTGTTAATAGAACATTCTAGAATTCTCCTGAGTTTTACTGCAGATTTTGAGGATTCCCTAAATGGTTGTTCCTAAGAGAAGTGGAATCTTCTGTGAAAAAGTCAGGATAAAGCACAAAGAAAGGTATAGGACTGTAGAAAAATCTCTAATCAAAAGACCTTTATTTGGACTTCCTTGGTGGTCCAGTGGTTGAGAATCTGCCTTCCAATGCAGGAGACGCAGGTTCAATCCCTGGTCAGGGAGATAAGATCCCACATGCATGGGGCAACTAAGCCCTTCACTGCAACAACAGAAGCCTGCACACTGCAATGAAGAACTAGTGCAGCCAAAAAAGAAAAGACAAAGGAAAAAGAAGGCTTTTACTAAGTACCTACAATCCAAGGTACTCTCCGCTTTGAGTTTCTTCAGTGGGGGCCACAGAGAATTTCCCATGAAGCCCCTGAAACTTATGCTTCATAGTTCTTCACAAAAAAGCTGTATCTTCCCATGTTTGGCAAGAGGGTGGCATGGCAGGGATGGAAAATATCAGCTTCCTTGTGGTGTGGCGCTCCATAGAAAAATGTGCTGCATTTGAATCTGCCTTAATAAGAGACAGCTGGATTCTCATATGTGTTCTGCATTTAATCTGTTGTGATGAATTCTTTTGGTTGAAAGAGCTAAGAAGAATCCAGCTTTCAATAGGAAGAGAAAGGACCTGGAAGGCACACTTTGAGTATCACTGGCTTAGTAATATCTCTAAAGCTATAATACATATCTCATTGTATAATTTGAATCCAAGCTTTTGGGTTCTTACTTCACTGAAGTATCACTGATGGGCTGTTGGATGGGCAGTCTTGAGCCTGAGTGTCATCTTCACCTCCTTGCTTCCCTGGTGGTTCAGTGGTAAAGAATCCACCTATCAATATAGGAGACACAGGAGATGTGGGCTCACATCAATACAAAATATGTTCTCAGTCGTTTCAGCAGCATCTCCTAAAGTTGGTATTTCTGTAAGCAAACTTAACTTAGACAGACTAGGGGGTTGCAAAGAGTCAAACATGCTTAAGTGACTAACACTTTTACTTTCACTTTCTCTTCATCTAGAAAACCAATGAGTTTGGCAATCTAGTTGTTAATAGAACATTCTAGAATTCTCCTGAGTTTTACTGCAGATTTTGAGGATTCCCTAAATGGTTGTTCCTAAGAGAAGTGGAATCTTCTGTGAAAAAGTCAGGATAAAGCACAAAGAAAGGTATAGGACTGTAGAAAAATCTCTAATCAAAAGACCTTTATTTGGACTTCCTTGGTGGTCCAGTGGTTGAGAATCTGCCTTCCAATGCAGGAGACGCAGGTTCAATCCCTGGTCAGGGAGATAAGATCCCACATGCATGGGGCAACTAAGCCCTTCACTGCAACAACAGAAGCCTGCACACTGCAATGAAGAACTAGTGCAGCCAAAAAAGAAAAGACAAAGGAAAAAGAAGGCTTTTACTAAGTACCTACAATCCAAGGTACTCTCCGCTTTGAGTTTCTTCAGTGGGGGCCACAGAGAATTTCCCATGAAGCCCCTGAAACTTATGCTTCATAGTTCTTCACAAAAAAGCTGTATCTTCCCATGTTTGGCAAGAGGGTGGCATGGCAGGGATGGAAAATATCAGCTTCCTTGTGGTGTGGCCGCTCCATAGAACAAAGCACAAAAGGAAACTGACAATTATCCAGTGAGTGTGATTTGCAGTGATTGCCAAATTGGATAGTTCAGACACAATGTCCACTTGGGTCTTGGTTGATGTCCATGGGTCAGTTTTCTATGACTATGGCTAGCTGTACGTCCCTTTCCAATAACCAGGTTTGCATGAGAGCCAAGAGGTGACCCTCTCTCAGGCAAAACTGGGAGGAGTTCTTTTTTTTTTTTAATATTTTATTTATATTTATTTGGCTGCATTGGGTCTCAGTTGTAGCATATGGGATCTAGTCCTTGAACAGGGATAGAACCCGGGCCCCCTGCATTGGGAGCACAGAGTCTTAGCCACTGGACCACCAGAGAATTCCCTTCATTCTTTTTTTTATTATTATTCTTTATTTTAAAGATTTTACAGAGTTTTGTTGTTCACCAACATGTATGTTCCCAGATCATTCCTATGCATATTCCTGGACCCTCCCCCCACCCAGTTGGGAGGAGTTCTTGACTTGAGGGAATGTGCTGAAAATGGAGGACCAAGGAGAACAGTGTAAGTTGGAAATGTAAAGGGGCAATTCTCTGCATTTAGTTGATCCACGCCCCGTGGGAGCAGCTTAGCTGAAATATGGTCGGGCATTTTCTCCTGGTAAATCACAAGTTTCAAAAACACTCTCCATGCATTAGAATTTTCTAAATGCACCCCTGCTTACAGAGAGGCTGAGAGAACAAATTTCACTCAAGAAATACCAGCCATTTGAAAAAGAAATTCTTAGGGGATTTGTAGAAAATTGGAAAGGGGACAAGGTATATCCACATATGTATTAGCATCTGCAAACTCATCAGGCTCCATGCCCAGGATATAGAATGACAATAACCAAGACAAATGTGGAAATAAAGTCAGTAGGTTTTGTACAAAGCCATGCTGAACAAACACTCTTTTTACGGATTTTTCCTTAGAAAAAATCATCCATGCTAAAGTCAAAAATGAAGACTTTGAAGACAATATTTTGGGGTATTTTTGTACAGGGCCTGGGGCATTAACGGTGATGCAAATCATTCACCACCATATGCGAGTGCGACTGCCGTGCCCAGTGTCTTGGCTAGGAAGCTTTGGTTATGAGGGACAGAAAACAAAACGCAAGTCAGCTTATGCATAAAGCTGATTTATTGGCTCACATACTGGAAGAAGGCAGGAAGGCAGATCCAGATAGGCTTTTAGCAGCTGAAATGGGATCGCTCAGATGAGATTTGCCTATTGCCTCCCATAGTCTTTTCCACGTGTAGTTGTTAGCAGCTACTGGACGGCTACCGCAACCAAATATGTGTGTTATCTGCTCAGTTGTGTTCAACGCTTTGCAACCTCATGGGCTGTAGCTCTCCAGGCTCCTCTGTTCACAGAATTCTCCAAGCAACAAGACTGCCATGGGTTGCCATTTCCTTCTCCAGGGGATCTTCCTGACCAAAGGATTGAACCAGGATCTCTCACATTACAGGCAGATTCTTTGCCGTCTAAGCCACTGGGGAAGTCCCTAGATATAGGAGCAGAGGTTAAAAATGGGCCAAATATCTGTTAGCAGGAAAATCAGCCCTGGAAGTCAGGCCTTCTGACCGCAGAGACCACCCACACACATCCACACCTTTTTGGGGGAGGAGGAGAGGTCCTTCATTTATTTATTTTCATTCATCTTAATTATTTGGCCTGTGTGGGCCTCCCATCGCAGTGGTCCCTCTTGTTGGAGAGCACCGGCTCTGGGTGCATGCACTCCAGAGTGCTGGCACACAATTGGACACACCAGTCCAGCAGCTCTGCAGCACGTGGGATCTTCCCGTGCCAGGGATCAAACCAGTGCCCTTTGCACTGCAAGGCAGACTCTTTACCCACTGGACCACCAGGGAAACCCCATCCACACTTTCTGTCTCTTTCAATGCCCATCTCTGTCTTTCAAAGAGAGAGTAACACATTTTGAGGGGACCGTTTCTTTTGATGTCCCCTTCTAAGGAGAAATAAGATTGTTTAGAAGCATTGTGGGCTTTCCCAGTGTCTCAGCAAGTAAAGTGGCTTAATCCGCCTACAATGAGAGAGACCTGTGTTCTACGTGAAAAATGATTTCCTTAGAAAAAATCATCCATGCTAAAGTCAAAAATGAAGACTTTGAAGACAATATTTTGGGGTATTTTTGTACAGGGCCTGGGGCATTAACGGTGATGCAAATCATTCACCACCATATGCGAGTGCGACTGCCGTGCCCAGTGTCTTGGCTAGGAAGCTTTGGTTATGAGGGACAGAAAACAAAACGCAAGTCAGCTTATGCATAAAGCTGATTTATTGGCTCACATACTGGAAGAAGGCAGGAAGGCAGATCCAGATAGGCTTTTAGCAGCTGAAATGGGATCGCTCAGATGAGATTTGCCTATTGCCTCCCATAGTCTTTTCCACGTGTAGTTGTTAGCAGCTACTGGACGGCTACCGCAACCAAATATGTGTGTTATCTGCTCAGTTGTGTTCAACGCTTTGCAACCTCATGGGCTGTAGCTCTCCAGGCTCCTCTGTTCACAGAATTCTCCAAGCAACAAGACTGCCATGGGTTGCCATTTCCTTCTCCAGGGGATCTTCCTGACCAAAGGATTGAACCAGGATCTCTCACATTACAGGCAGATTCTTTGCCGTCTAAGCCACTGGGGAAGTCCCTAGATATAGGAGCAGAGGTTAAAAATGGGCCAAATATCTGTTAGCAGGAAAATCAGCCCTGGAAGTCAGGCCTTCTGACCGCAGAGACCACCCACACACATCCACCCCTTTTTGGGGGAGGAGGAGAGGTCCTTCATTTATTTATTTTCATTCATCTTAATTATTTGGCCTGTGTGGGCCTCCCATCGCAGTGGTCCCTCTTGTTGGAGAGCACCGGCTCTGGGTGCATGCACTCCAGAGTGCTGGCACACAATTGGACACACCAGTCCAGCAGCTCTGCAGCACGTGGGATCTTCCCGTGCCAGGGATCAAACCAGTGCCCTTTGCACTGCAAGGCAGACTCTTTACCCACTGGACCACCAGGGAAACCCCATCCACACTTTCTGTCTCTTTCAATGCCCATCTCTGTCTTTCAAAGAGAGAGTAACACATTTTGAGGGGACCGTTTCTTTTGATGTCCCCTTCTAAGGAGAAATAAGATTGTTTAGAAGCATTGTGGGCTTTCCCAGTGTCTCAGCAAGTAAAGTGGCTTAATCCGCCTACAATGAGAGAGACCTGTGTTCTATCCCTGGGTCAGGAAGATTCCGCCGGTGAAGGGAATGGCAGCCCGTTTCAGCTTCTCGTCTGAAAAATTCCATGGACAGAGGAGCCTGGTGGGTTACTCTTCATGGAGTCATAGAGAGTCAGACACAGCTAAGCAGCTAACACTTCACTTCAGAAGCATTGTACCCAGTTTGAACCTCAGCTTAGCCAGTTGCTAGCAAACCTTAGGGACAGTTAGTTACTTCATCGTAGTGATCTTGCTGTGTCTTCATCTGTGAAATAAAAATGCCACAGATGCTGGGCAATGCTGCAGCTTGGAGTGCGAAATATCCCCTGAAGTACTTCCAGTTGAAAATGGAGACCATGTTAAGAGGGTCTCTTCCTCTCTTGTCATCTCAGCCTGAGCCCTGGAGGCTGGGCCCGCCCACTCCAGTTCTCTCCCTTACTTATTCCTTCCAGCAGAGCCCCTCTCCCCTAGGTTCAGGGCCAATGCATCTGCTTCAGGTTCTTCCCAAGTTCCTCCTGAAGAGAAAGCACAGAAGTACAAAAAGAAACTCGATATAAAGTAGGGAGAAGGACAGTCACGCCGTGGAGGGATTTCAATCAATGTCAACAAAGCGTTGGAAAGTAGGAAGTGGATAACAGAGGGAGGTGCGGGAAGCCCCGGTTTCAAAGGGAGAAGAGGACTTGGGTGCAGTTTGTTCAGAACATCAAGCCCCAGAGAAGGCTCCGGCTGGGAGTCAGCAGATCTCACCACGTGAGACTAGCAGTGATACAATGCCTCTAAGCTGCACAGCCACCAGCCCAGACTCCCATCCTCCCCTCCTCTTTCTGCCCAGGAATTTAGACAGTGGATCATTCTTAAGTGAAACACCTTCAACACTTCTGCAAAGCCTGAAGAAATCGGAAGGAATGCTTCGTGCACCTTTGAGGGCCGGACTGCAAG
The DNA here is from genome assembly GCA_022376925.1 of Tragulus kanchil. Classification (NCBI taxonomy): domain Eukaryota; kingdom Metazoa; phylum Chordata; class Mammalia; order Artiodactyla; family Tragulidae; genus Tragulus; species Tragulus kanchil. The sequence continues at coordinate 7,400,827 of JAIOJX010000005.1, forward strand.
GCAGACTCTTTACCCACTGGACCACCAGGGAAACCCCATCCACACTTTCTGTCTCTTTCAATGCCCATCTCTGTCTTTCAAAGAGAGAGTAACACATTTTGAGGGGACCGTTTCTTTTGATGTCCCCTTCTAAGGAGAAATAAGATTGTTTAGAAGCATTGTGGGCTTTCCCAGTGTCTCAGCAAGTAAAGTGGCTTAATCCGCCTACAATGAGAGAGACCTGTGTTCTATCCCTGGGTCAGGAAGATTCCGCCGGTGAAGGGAATGGCAGCCCGTTTCAGCTTCTCGTCTGAAAAATTCCATGGACAGAGGAGCCTGGTGGGTTACTCTTCATGGAGTCATAGAGAGTCAGACACAGCTAAGCAGCTAACACTTCACTTCAGAAGCATTGTACCCAGTTTGAACCTCAGCTTAGCCAGTTGCTAGCAAACCTTAGGGACAGTTAGTTACTTCATCGTAGTGATCTTGCTGTGTCTTCATCTGTGAAATAAAATGCCACAGATGCTGGGCAATGCTGCAGCTTGGAGTGCGAAATATCCCCTGAAGTACTTCCAGTTGAAAATGGAGACCATGTTAAGAGGGTCTCTTCCTCTCTTGTCATCTCAGCCTGAGCCCTGGAGGCTGGGCCCGCCCACTCCAGTTCTCTCCCTTACTTATTCCTTCCAGCAGAGCCCCTCTCCCCTAGGTTCAGGGCCAATGCATCTGCTTCAGGTTCTTCCCAAGTTCCTCCTGAAGAGAAAGCACAGAAGTACAAAAAGAAACTCGATATAAAGTAGGGAGAAGGACAGTCACGCCGTGGAGGGATTTCAATCAATGTCAACAAAGCGTTGGAAAGTAGGAAGTGGATAACAGAGGGAGGTGCGGGAAGCCCCGGTTTCAAAGGGAGAAGAGGACTTGGGTGCAGTTTGTTCAGAACATCAAGCCCCAGAGAAGGCTCCGGCTGGGAGTCAGCAGATCTCACCACGTGAGACTAGCAGTGATACAATGCCTCTAAGCTGCACAGCCACCAGCCCAGACTCCCATCCTCCCCTCCTCTTTCTGCCCAGGAATTTAGACAGTGGATCATTCTTAAGTGAAACACCTTCAACACTTCTGCAAAGCCTGAAGAAATCAGGAAAAGTGAATGCTTCCACAATGGGGATTGGCTGCTCTCTCCCACATAAAGCCCTTCCCATGAAACGAAGCTAGTCAGTTTCCCAATGCAACGCCTATGCACGCTCATGAGAACATACACACACACACATAACACGGGAGAAAATCCAAACCAATCACTCAAGGTTTCTTTCTTACAAGCAAACAGACAACCAAGAACCAAGAAATCTATAAAGAATTCACAGCAGCACGAAAGAGAAAGACCGAGAGAACTAAGCAAAACAACCCAGAGGAAGTAGATTCCAAAAGCAGAAGAAACACTTTTAAAACCCCAGTTATGATGAAGAGAGAGCTAAAAAATTATTACACCTAAAAAATAATGATGAGAAACTGTGAAAATGAAATAGAGAAACAAGAAATAGATTTAGAAGGATTAAAAGTATAATTGCTTAGATTAAAAAGAAACTTAGGGATTTCCTTGGTGGTTCAGTGGCTAAGACTTCTTGCTCCCAGTCCAAGAGGCCTGGGTGTAATCCCTGTTCAAGGAACTACATCCCACGTGCCACACACAACTAAGACCCGCTGCAGCAAAATAAGGAAATAAATATTTTTTAAAAAGAAATTTATGGCTTCCAAAATAAACTTGGACAACTCTGGCAGAATGTACGCATGATAAAACAAATAAGGGACTAGAAAAGCAATCCAAGAGATTTAACATCTAAGAAAAGTCTCAAAATACTCCCAGCAGAAGAACAGAAACCAGAAATATTTTAATATATCACATCATGGAGAACAGAAAAGAATGGAAGTAAAGGAACTGCCACATAAAACATCTTGGTGGCTTCCCCTGGTGGTCCAGTGGATAAGGATACCGCCTTGCAGTGCAAGGGGCGCCGGTTCGATCCCTGGCCTGGAAAGATCCCACGTGCCGCTGAGCGGCTGGACTGATGTGTCCAATCACCGAGCCGGAGCTCTGGAGTGCACGCGCCCAGAGCCAGCGCTCTGCAACGACAGACACCACCGCGATGGGAGGCCCACAGGAGCCAAAGAACAAAGATGGATGAAAACAGAGAAATGAAAGACCAATAGAAGTGGCCCGCCTGCTCCCCTCCCCCACCAACCCGACTCCTGCCCAAAATAAATAAATCTTTAAAAAAAAAAAAATCTTGGTCTGGGCTTCCCTGGCAGTCCACTGGATAGGGAACTCGCCTTGCAGTGCAAGCCATAGAAAAAGGACATGTGGGTGCAAGGTGGGAAGGAGAGGATGGAACGAATCGGGAGATTCGGACTGATATAAATCCCGTCATGTGTGAGGCAGAGAGCTAGTGGAAGTCGCTGGGCAGCACTGGGAGCTCAGCTTGGTGCTCTCTGATGACCCGGAGGGGTAGAATGGGGGCAGGGGGAGGAGAGGCTTCGAGGGAGAGGGTGTGCGTACACCTAGAGCTGGTTCACTAAATGTTAGCAGAAACTAACACAACACTGTAAAGCAATTATATACCAATTAAAAAGTTGCAAACACACTGAAATAAACTAATGTTCTGAAATATATATGTAAAAAAGACTATAACAAACTTGCTTAGATTAAAAGAAACTTAGGGATTTCCTTGGTGGTTCAGTGGCTAAGACTTCTTGCTCCCAGTCCAAGAGGCCTGGGTGTAATCCCTGTTCAAGGAACTACATCCCACGTGCCACACACAACTAAGACCCGCTGCAGCAAAATAAGGAAATAAATATTTTTTAAAAAGAAATTTATGGCTTCCAAAATAAACTTGGACAACTCTGGCAGAATGTACGCATGATAAAACAAATAAGGGACTAGAAAAGCAATCCAAGAGATTTAACATCTAAGAAAAGTCTCAAAATACTCCCAGCAGAAGAACAGAAACCAGAAATATTTTAATATATCACATCATGGAGAACAGAAAAGAATGGAAGTAAAGGAACTGCCACATAAAACATCTTGGTGGCTTCCCCTGGTGGTCCAGTGGATAAGGATACCGCCTTGCAGTGCAAGGGGCGCCGGTTCGATCCCTGGCCTGGAAAGATCCCACGTGCCGCTGAGCGGCTGGACTGATGTGTCCAATCACCGAGCCGGAGCTCTGGAGTGCACGCGCCCAGAGCCAGCGCTCTGCAACGACAGACACCACCGCGATGGGAGGCCCACAGGAGCCAAAGAACAAAGATGGATGAAAACAGAGAAATGAAAGACCAATAGAAGTGGCCCGCCTGCTCCCCTCCCCCACCAACCCGACTCCTGCCCAAAATAAATAAATCTTTAAAAAAAAAAAAATCTTGGTCTGGGCTTCCCTGGCAGTCCACTGGATAGGGAACTCGCCTTGCAGTGCAAGCCATAGAAAAAGGACATGTGGGTGCAAGGTGGGAAGGAGAGGATGGAACGAATCGGGAGATTCGGACTGATATAAATCCCGTCATGTGTGAGGCAGAGAGCTAGTGGAAGTCGCTGGGCAGCACTGGGAGCTCAGCTTGGTGCTCTCTGATGACCCGGAGGGGTAGAATGGGGGCAGGGGGAGGAGAGGCTTCGAGGGAGAGGGTGTGCGTACACCTAGAGCTGGTTCACTAAATGTTAGCAGAAACTAACACAACACTGTAAAGCAATTATATACCAATTAAAAAGTTGCAAACACACTGAAATAAACTAATGTTCTGAAATATATATGTAAAAAAGACTATAACAAACCAGTTCTGTCTATCAAGGACTTAATTGTAGCACTAGCTAGCTTTGTCAAGAGTTCGTTTTATACTAGAGACGTTTCAGATTTTGCCCCTCATCACTGCAGCACTGCAACAAAATGCTATTATGCCCAATTTAAAAACAATAAAACTGAGGCTTAAGGGGGCTAAGTAACTTGCCCAAGAGGAAACTTCAGTAAATAGAGGAGGAAGAATTTTTGCTCAGGGCTATCTGACTTCAAAGCCTATGTTGTTTTTAACCCTTGCCAGAGCCTGCCCTCATAAGTTATAGGTACATTATATAAGCACCATGTATATTATCCCTGTTTTATTGTTTTAATGATCCTCGTATATGTTATTGTTCCCATTTTACAGGTGAGAACACTGAGACCCATGGAAGCTGATCCTGACCACATGATGCACTCAGGGCTCATGGACACTTCATACCACAAGCAACCTTTTTTACGCCACTTTTCTGCTTTGTTTTTATCCTTCAACAAACACTGTATGCCTACGAAATCTGATGTGTCACCTCCGATTTTTTATTTATTTCTGTTGCCAGTCGTTTCGTGGCAAACACTTCACTGTATCACTCAGCATCATCCTCGATCTGGCCACAACACGCACCCTTCACCCCCACCAGGTAGGTCTTCCAGTCACGCACACATGCTCGCTCTGCTTGTCCCCAACTTTAGTACTTTGTCTAACATCCACTCCTTCCGGAAACCCCTTGTTTCTCCTCTATGGCTGCCAGGATTGTCCCCATGATTGTGACGCACATCTCAAATTCACCATGAGCCTCTATCTCACGTGTTCCTGTAAGCTCATAATATTTATGTTCACTCCCCCTGTATATTTGGCATTGTTGTACTAACTGGACACTCTTCTTAGTTTCTTTTAGTCCCCTGTGAGGGCTTTGTGCCTTCACACCTCTATCAATGCTTTGAAGTCAAGGAAGGAAACACGTTATTCTTCGTCCCTTCCCCACTCAGCACTTTGGACCAAAAAGACACAGGTACCTGTGTGCTCAGTTGTTCGGTAGCATCAGACTCTCTGTGACCTCATGGACTGTAGTCCACCAGGCTCCTCTGTCCGTGGGACTTCCCAGGCAGGAATATTAGAGAGGGTTGCCATTTCCTTCTCCAAGGGATCTTCCTGGTCCAGGGATCGAACCTGAGTCTCCTGCATTAGCAAGTGGATTCTTTACCACTCTGCCACCTGGGAAGCCCCAGAAGGTGCACATTTCCTAGTGAAGGCTTAACAAGCACTTGAGGAACCTGAATTTATAGCTTTCGAGCTGTTTGTCCCCAAGTCAAGCATCTCCTGTTCCCTATTGTTTGGTGTCTTTTGGGAGTTTGCCAGGTCCTCATGACTTTTTAGCATGCCCCCCTTTGTTTTTAACCCTTGCCAGAGCCTGCCCTCATAAGTTATAGGTACATTATATAAGCACCATGTATATTATCCCTGTTTTATTGTTTTAATGATCCTCGTATATGTTATTGTTCCCATTTTACAGGTGAGAACACTGAGACCCATGGAAGCTGATCCTGACCACATGATGCACTCAGGGCTCATGGACACTTCATACCACAAGCAACCTTTTTTACGCCACTTTTCTGCTTTGTTTTTATCCTTCAACAAACACTGTATGCCTACGAAATCTGATGTGTCACCTCCGATTTTTTATTTATTTCTGTTGCCAGTCGTTTCGTGGCAAACACTTCACTGTATCACTCAGCATCATCCTCGATCTGGCCACAACACGCACCCTTCACCCCCACCAGGTAGGTCTTCCAGTCACGCACACATGCTCGCTCTGCTTGTCCCCAACTTTAGTACTTTGTCTAACATCCACTCCTTCCGGAAACCCCTTGTTTCTCCTCTATGGCTGCCAGGATTGTCCCCATGATTGTGACGCACATCTCAAATTCACCATGAGCCTCTATCTCACGTGTTCCTGTAAGCTCATAATATTTATGTTCACTCCCCCTGTATATTTGGCATTGTTGTACTAACTGGACACTCTTCTTAGTTTCTTTTAGTCCCCTGTGAGGGCTTTGTGCCTTCACACCTCTATCAATGCTTTGAAGTCAAGGAAGGAAACACGTTATTCTTCGTCCCTTCCCCACTCAGCACTTTGGACCAAAAAGACACAGGTACCTGTGTGCTCAGTTGTTCGGTAGCATCAGACTCTCTGTGACCTCATGGACTGTAGTCCACCAGGCTCCTCTGTCCGTGGGACTTCCCAGGCAGGAATATTAGAGAGGGTTGCCATTTCCTTCTCCAAGGGATCTTCCTGGTCCAGGGATCGAACCTGAGTCTCCTGCATTAGCAAGTGGATTCTTTACCACTCTGCCACCTGGGAAGCCCCAGAAGGTGCACATTTCCTAGTGAAGGCTTAACAAGCACTTGAGGAACCTGAATTTATAGCTTTCGAGCTGTTTGTCCCCAAGTCAAGCATCTCCTGTTCCCTATTGTTTGGTGTCTTTTGGGAGTTTGCCAGGTCCTCATGACTTTACTTTGAGTCACTGGCTTCTCTCCCCCACATTTTCCAGGCTAATTTTTTCCACTGACCTGATGTTCTGATGTGACCCATGTATATTCCTCATTTGTCTTTACTTTCTGCTCTTTCACAAAGCAAAATGTGAAATGATCCATGCTTTCATTGGCACAGTTCAGTCTTGGGTTTTTTCCCCCCTAACTAAACCATTCATGTGGAGGAAGCTTTTGATCTAGGATTCAGATATTCAGTCACGTTTTACATAACCAGAAACCATGCTAGGTGGTTATGTAAACTCTGGTTTTGACTTGAATAGCCAGACAGGAGTCTTTACAATTTAGGTTAAAGCATGTTGTCAGCTCCCATTCATTTCTGAAGGTCTAAATGTCAGAGGTATCCTACAATAGTGCTGTCGAGAAGAGTCATGAGTATATCAGGAAAAAATATCTAAGGATAAAGCAAAACTACTTTCTAGACCATAGTTTTGATAATATGTTGTTATTATCATATAAAATGCCCCCAAAAGAGATACTTGCTTATCAGTGACCAATAGCTAGAAAGGAGCTAATGTAGACTAAGCAGCCAGTTTCAAATTGAGGTATGAGGTCAACATTCAGTGATAGGATCTTTGGGTTTGTATTCAAATGTCCAATGTGTGTGTGTGTGTGTGTGTGTGTGTGTGTGTTCGCACAATAAGTTGTTTCAATCGTGTCCGATTCTGTACGACCTTGTGGGCCCTGGCCAGCCAGGCTCCCCTATTGATGGGATTCTCCAGGCAAAAATACTGAGGTGGGCTGCCATACCCTTCTCCAGGGGATCTTCCCCACCCAGGAATCAAACCCACGTCTCTCACATCACCACCAGTGACACCTGGGAAGCCCAAAATGTTCAGATGAGCAGCCAAGTCTTTGTAATTTTTGCGGTTTGGATGACCTCTTGTTTTGGCAAGCACTGTTTTTTACACACACTTTCATTCTCAGCAGGAAAAAAAAAAAAAAAAAACTCTGAATGTCTCTGGAAAGGAGTTGGCAAAAGGAGAAGCAGAGAGACAGCGAGGGAGAAAACGAGGCACCAACACACTAGCTGAATCCACACCAGAAGGTCACTGGACGCTTGAAGCTTCGGACTCAAACCTCCCATTGTTATTAACAGTTTCTGAGTTGTTCCACTCTTCCTTTCATCAGGATTGTGCCATTTCGTCCTCCTTTTGGCTTCTCTAAAACACCTCAATGCACATATTGGCTGACTCGATCTCTTGAGTTCTACTGTGATTTCTTTTGTGTCATGATTCCTGCTTGTCTTGTGTAAAACTTACAGGATTTAAGCTGCGTTAAGACATATTAGATAGCCACTGTGAATTTCCGTAGCAGCTGTTTTGAAACATCCACTGGCGGAATGTAAATGTCTTGGGGTGATGAGCTAAGAGTATTACTTTAAATAAGAAGTTCACAATTTAGGTTAAAGCATGTTGTCAGCTCCCATTCATTTCTGAAGGTCTAAATGTCAGAGGTATCCTACAATAGTGCTGTCGAGAAGAGTCATGAGTATATCAGGAAAAAATATCTAAGGATAAAGCAAAACTACTTTCTAGACCATAGTTTTGATAATATGTTGTTATTATCATATAAAATGCCCCCAAAAGAGATACTTGCTTATCAGTGACCAATAGCTAGAAAGGAGCTAATGTAGACTAAGCAGCCAGTTTCAAATTGAGGTATGAGGTCAACATTCAGTGATAGGATCTTTGGGTTTGTATTCAAATGTCCAATGTGTGTGTGTGTGTGTGTGTGTGTGTGTGTGTTCGCACAATAAGTTGTTTCAATCGTGTCCGATTCTGTACGACCTTGTGGGCCCTGGCCAGCCAGGCTCCCCTATTGATGGGATTCTCCAGGCAAAAATACTGAGGTGGGCTGCCATACCCTTCTCCAGGGGATCTTCCCCACCCAGGAATCAAACCCACGTCTCTCACATCACCACCAGTGACACCTGGGAAGCCCAAAATGTTCAGATGAGCAGCCAAGTCTTTGTAATTTTTGCGGTTTGGATGACCTCTTGTTTTGGCAAGCACTGTTTTTTACACACACTTTCATTCTCAGCAGGAAAAAAAAAAAAAAAAAACTCTGAATGTCTCTGGAAAGGAGTTGGCAAAAGGAGAAGCAGAGAGACAGCGAGGGAGAAAACGAGGCACCAACACACTAGCTGAATCCACACCAGAAGGTCACTGGACGCTTGAAGCTTCGGACTCAAACCTCCCATTGTTATTAACAGTTTCTGAGTTGTTCCACTCTTCCTTTCATCAGGATTGTGCCATTTCGTCCTCCTTTTGGCTTCTCTAAAACACCTCAATGCACATATTGGCTGACTCGATCTCTTGAGTTCTACTGTGATTTCTTTTGTGTCATGATTCCTGCTTGTCTTGTGTAAAACTTACAGGATTTAAGCTGCGTTAAGACATATTAGATAGCCACTGTGAATTTCCGTAGCAGCTGTTTTGAAACATCCACTGGCGGAATGTAAATGTCTTGGGGTGATGAGCTAAGAGTATTACTTTAAATAAGAAGTTCAGGGGCAACATATGTCACTGAATCGGGAGCAACTGACAGGGTCAAGATCCCCACCCCTGAGGTAATCATCCCTTCTTAAAAATAGACCAGTAAGCTCAGAGACATGGGGCTTTCCCCGTGGCTTAACAGGTAAAAAATCTACAATGCAGAAGACACAGGAGACAACAGGTTCGATCCCACGCGACCCCTCAGTCGGGAAGATCCCCTGGAGAAGGAAATGGTAACCCACTCTAGTCTTCTTGGCTGGAGAATCCCATGGACAGAGGAGCCTGGCGGGCGACAGTCCATGGAGTCTCAAGGTGTTGAACAAGACTGAGCAACTGAACACGCATGCACACAGGGATATCATTCATTGAAAAAAAATGTTTCTAAACAGTTGTCAACGATATTGAAATATATTTATTTCATTGTCTTACAGAAAAAGACAATAAAAGACTGGATGTTCAGGATCGTGATCATTAATATATATATATATATAATATACAATTAAAATATTGGAAGAAAATACACTGTTAACAGTGATGGTTTTTAGTATAAGATTTTGCTGATTTTTTCCTTTTTTTAGCAGGGGTGGGCAGTATTTTCCAAGTTTTCTATGGTTAGAATTCACTATGTTTTACAAGAAAAGAAGCAAGAAAGGAGAAGAGAAGAGAAAGACTGATTTTAAAAAGAACAACAAATAATGAAAAGAAAACCTATTCTTCCCCACAGTGTTTCACACTGCAGCGAGCTGAGTAAGACGTCTCTAGGAAAGTGCACCACAGACTTGAATCCTGCTCCTGGAAGTAGCAAGCCACCCGTATAAGCAAGTTCTGGAGTTGAGGGCCGTGGCACAAGACAGCCATCCCTCCCTGGCCTCTTCTGGTCACAACCAAGGACAAGCTGGAGCTCATGCTCTCACCTCCCAGAGGGGCAGCACTGACCCCACAACACACCAGGATTGGGCTTGCATTCCAGGACTCGGGGACTCTCAGCTGGTTCCCAGTTGAGGGATGTTGGACCAGACACCAAAGAACCAAGTTTTGAGTCCCCCCTGCTGGGTCTGGACGGCGTGGTTGAGCAGCTGACCCAACAGAACCACACCTTCACCCACAGTTAGCCAGTGCTGAAAAAGAGAGAGAAAGATCAAAGCAGGTCTGTCAACTGACTATATCCTCAGAGGACCAGGCAGGTCCCTTTGGATTAGTTTTCTGATACCTTTTCATCAGGTGGTGTTTCACTTCATCAAGGTGTGCTACACCTTTGCGACAGAGTACTACAGACGGTTTCAGTTGTGACCGCAATCATGCTTTTTCATTATTATTATTCACTACTGCACACAAAGCTTTTCTCATGATGGTCTTTTCATTTGGACCCACTCTAGTCTTCTTGGCTGGAGAATCCCATGGACAGAGGAGCCTGGCGGGCGACAGTCCATGGAGTCTCAAGGTGTTGAACAAGACTGAGCAACTGAACACGCATGCACACAGGGATATCATTCATTGAAAAAAAATGTTTCTAAACAGTTGTCAACGATATTGAAATATATTTATTTCATTGTCTTACAGAAAAAGACAATAAAAGACTGGATGTTCAGGATCGTGATCATTAATATATATATATATATAATATACAATTAAAATATTGGAAGAAAATACACTGTTAACAGTGATGGTTTTTAGTATAAGATTTTGCTGATTTTTTCCTTTTTTTAGCAGGGGTGGGCAGTATTTTCCAAGTTTTCTATGGTTAGAATTCACTATGTTTTACAAGAAAAGAAGCAAGAAAGGAGAAGAGAAGAGAAAGACTGATTTTAAAAAGAACAACAAATAATGAAAAGAAAACCTATTCTTCCCCACAGTGTTTCACACTGCAGCGAGCTGAGTAAGACGTCTCTAGGAAAGTGCACCACAGACTTGAATCCTGCTCCTGGAAGTAGCAAGCCACCCGTATAAGCAAGTTCTGGAGTTGAGGGCCGTGGCACAAGACAGCCATCCCTCCCTGGCCTCTTCTGGTCACAACCAAGGACAAGCTGGAGCTCATGCTCTCACCTCCCAGAGGGGCAGCACTGACCCCACAACACACCAGGATTGGGCTTGCATTCCAGGACTCGGGGACTCTCAGCTGGTTCCCAGTTGAGGGATGTTGGACCAGACACCAAAGAACCAAGTTTTGAGTCCCCCCTGCTGGGTCTGGACGGCGTGGTTGAGCAGCTGACCCAACAGAACCACACCTTCACCCACAGTTAGCCAGTGCTGAAAAAGAGAGAGAAAGATCAAAGCAGGTCTGTCAACTGACTATATCCTCAGAGGACCAGGCAGGTCCCTTTGGATTAGTTTTCTGATACCTTTTCATCAGGTGGTGTTTCACTTCATCAAGGTGTGCTACACCTTTGCGACAGAGTACTACAGACGGTTTCAGTTGTGACCGCAATCATGCTTTTTCATTATTATTATTCACTACTGCACACAAAGCTTTTCTCATGATGGTCTTCAGAGGGATAAAAGTTAAGGATAGCAATTTGGATGCCTGCATTTCAGCTGAAGGCCCTGGTTCTCAGTCGTGGCTTCATGCTGAAGTCAGTGGAGGAACTTGCCAAACAACTGACGAGTCGGGGGATTAAAAGCACCACTGGCAGAACTTCCTTGGCGGTCCAGGGGTTTAGACTCCACACTTGCATTGCAAGGACGTGGGTTCAATCCCTGGCTGGGGAACTAAGATCCCACATGCTGTGGTCAAAATAAGTAAATATTAATAAACATGTAAATAATTTAAAAGTAAATAAAATAAAGTCACTACTGGTGATTCTAATTGCAGTCAAGGATGAGAATCTCTGGGTAAAAGTGATGAGTCCAATACAAAAGCTCTGGTACATATATACAGTGGAATACTACACAGCTGTAAAAAGAAATGCAGAAGAATCAGTCCTAATGATGGTGACTGGATCTAGAACTTATCATAAAAAGTGAAGTCAGTCAAAAAGAGAAGGACAAGTACAACATACTAACACATATATATGGAATCTAGTAGGATGGTGATGATAACACACAGAGAAGCGATGGAAAATCAGACATGGACAGTAGACATATGGACATTGTGGGGAATGAACAGTGGGTGGGAGGCGTAAAGGAAGTAGCATGAAAACCTGTGTTATCATATGTGAAGAAAATGGCTATAGACATTGCGCTGTGAGAAAAGGGGATCCTGAAGGGGTGCTGTGCGACGGTCTGGAGGGATGGGATGGGGGGGATAGACATATGGCTAATCTGGGAACATACATGTTTGTAAACAACAAAACTCTGTAAAATAAAAGTTAAAAATAAACAAAAATAAAGTAAAAGTGATGAGTCCAGACAATTTAGCTAAGATAGCAAGGACCCATATGAAAGGTTTGAGGAGCAGGCCTAGTGCCTCTTACAGAGTTGGAGCATCTTTAATTGCATAATTCTATCCACTTATTTTATAGATGAGGAAGCAAAGGTGAGTGTGAAAAGGGTAAGCAGAGGCTCTGCAATGTATCCAAGGTCACACAGCCAGCAAAGACCGGAGCTGGATCTCAGATACCAGCTCTCCTGAACTGGTTCAGGACCCCTCCTCCACTCCAGGCTGCATCGTTGTTTCCAAAAACAGCAAAGAGAGGGTTAAACTATCTTACCCAAATGTCCCATCACTAATTCAAGCATTTCAGCTGAAGGCCCTGGTTCTCAGTCGTGGCTTCATGCTGAAGTCAGTGGAGGAACTTGCCAAACAACTGACGAGTCGGGGGATTAAAAGCACCACTGGCAGAACTTCCTTGGCGGTCCAGGGGTTTAGACTCCACACTTGCATTGCAAGGACGTGGGTTCAATCCCTGGCTGGGGAACTAAGATCCCACATGCTGTGGTCAAAATAAGTAAATATTAATAAACATGTAAATAATTTAAAAGTAAATAAAATAAAGTCACTACTGGTGATTCTAATTGCAGTCAAGGATGAGAATCTCTGGGTAAAAGTGATGAGTCCAATACAAAAGCTCTGGTACATATATACAGTGGAATACTACACAGCTGTAAAAAGAAATGCAGAAGAATCAGTCCTAATGATGGTGACTGGATCTAGAACTTATCATAAAAAGTGAAGTCAGTCAAAAAGAGAAGGACAAGTACAACATACTAACACATATATATGGAATCTAGTAGGATGGTGATGATAACACACGCAGAGAAGCGATGGAAAATCAGACATGGACAGTAGACATATGGACATTGTGGGGAATGAACAGTGGGTGGGAGGCGTAAAGGAAGTAGCATGAAAACCTGTGTTATCATATGTGAAGAAAATGGCTATAGACATTGCGCTGTGAGAAAAGGGGATCCTGAAGGGGTGCTGTGCGACGGTCTGGAGGGATGGGATGGGGGGGATAGACATATGGCTAATCTGGGAACATACATGTTTGTAAACAACAAAACTCTGTAAAATAAAAGTTAAAAATAAACAAAAATAAAGTAAAAGTGATGAGTCCAGACAATTTAGCTAAGATAGCAAGGACCCATATGAAAGGTTTGAGGAGCAGGCCTAGTGCCTCTTACAGAGTTGGAGCATCTTTAATTGCATAATTCTATCCACTTATTTTATAGATGAGGAAGCAAAGGTGAGTGTGAAAAGGGTAAGCAGAGGCTCTGCAATGTATCCAAGGTCACACAGCCAGCAAAGACCGGAGCTGGATCTCAGATACCAGCTCTCCTGAACTGGTTCAGGACCCCTCCTCCACTCCAGGCTGCATCGTTGTTTCCAAAAACAGCAAAGAGAGGGTTAAACTATCTTACCCAAATGTCCCATCACTAATTCAAGATGAGGCATGGATAAATTGAATAATATAATGGAGCCTAAAGCCACAAGCCACAGCCTTAACATCCTTGCTATTAATAGAATACTGTTTACACTGGAGTGAAAGAGCTTTTTAATGGAATTGGTATATGTGCAGAAGAGTATTCAATCAGTGGAAGACTGAGAAAATATTAGGGGGAAATTTGCTGCTCCTCTCATTATTCATTTGTAATGGTTCTTTAATACAGCAAAAGAGGAAAACATCTTTGACTACCTGTTAAGCCGACAGAAATAATGAGAGAAAATCAGGGTACTAAACAGCACTTTAGGGACCATTACTAGAGATGGACTTGGTAGTGAAAAGTCTATCAGAAACAAACTCAGACAAAAACTCTGTCTTTAACAAAGAATATGGCCTAACTTTAGAAGCAGTGACAGAGGCTTAGTTGCTGTCATATTCCACTCTTGCGACCCCATAGACTCTAAGCTGCCAGGCTTCCTCTGTCCGTGGGATTCTCCAGGCAAATGTTAAAAGTAGTATTAGACAACAAGGAAAGTTATAATGATACAGAAAGTAAATATATGAGAAGCTTATCAGTTAAAGAGTAGAATACCATTACGGCAATGAGTTAAAGTTTAATTGGTCATTTATTTACAATTTTATAAACTGAAAAGGAAAAAGAATTAATACACTGATTGAGAAGAAACAAGAATGCAAAATTTGGTGATTTGGATGCATATTAATAAACACTGAAATTGAAAGTAAAAGTGATGAGTCCAGACAATTTAGCTAAGATAGCAAGGACCCATATGAAAGGTTTGAGGAGCAGGCCTAGTGCCTCTTACAGAGTTGGAGCATCTTTAATTGCATAATTCTATCCACTTATTTTATAGATGAGGAAGCAAAGGTGAGTGTGAAAAGGGTAAGCAGAGGCTCTGCAATGTATCCAAGGTCACACAGCCAGCAAAGACCGGAGCTGGATCTCAGATACCAGCTCTCCTGAACTGGTTCAGGACCCCTCCTCCACTCCAGGCTGCATCGTTGTTTCCAAAAACAGCAAAGAGAGGGTTAAACTATCTTACCCAAATGTCCCATCACTAATTCAAGATGAGGCATGGATAAATTGAATAATATAATGGAGCCTAAAGCCACAAGCCACAGCCTTAACATCCTTGCTATTAATAGAATACTGTTTACACTGGAGTGAAAGAGCTTTTTAATGGAATTGGTATATGTGCAGAAGAGTATTCAATCAGTGGAAGACTGAGAAAATATTAGGGGGAAATTTGCTGCTCCTCTCATTATTCATTTGTAATGGTTCTTTAATACAGCAAAAGAGGAAAACATCTTTGACTACCTGTTAAGCCGACAGAAATAATGAGAGAAAATCAGGGTACTAAACAGCACTTTAGGGACCATTACTAGAGATGGACTTGGTAGTGAAAAGTCTATCAGAAACAAACTCAGACAAAAACTCTGTCTTTAACAAAGAATATGGCCTAACTTTAGAAGCAGTGACAGAGGCTTAGTTGCTGTCATATTCCACTCTTGCGACCCCATAGACTCTAAGCTGCCAGGCTTCCTCTGTCCGTGGGATTCTCCAGGCAAATGTTAAAAGTAGTATTAGACAACAAGGAAAGTTATAATGATACAGAAAGTAAATATATGAGAAGCTTATCAGTTAAAGAGTAGAATACCATTACGGCAATGAGTTAAAGTTTAATTGGTCATTTATTTACAATTTTATAAACTGAAAAGGAAAAAGAATTAATACACTGATTGAGAAGAAACAAGAATGCAAAATTTGGTGATTTGGATGCATATTTACATGGGGAAAATGTCTCAGATCTTCTGGGATGATAAAATGTCTGTTGAAAGAAACATAAAAGGAAGATGATGGGAAATTCAATAAGCCTAAATTATGGAATGTATTTCTTTCCATAGCACAATTTGGTTGTGATTACACCCAATGATAAAGACAGATAGAGAAGTGCAATAGAAAAAGACGAAAAAGCTTAATCTACTTGTCGAAAAATATGCTGTAAATAAGCAGTACCATTTCGGCTCACATGGTCGTTTTCCTTTGCATGGATGCATATTTTCTTAACATGAAAGGCCAGACACCTAAAGCTAAGGACACAAGCAGAAATAATTAGAATGGGGCTTTGACTCAGAGGCGGGCGGGCAGGGCAGAACCGTGGGCTTCGAGTGCCTCCAACTTTCCGTTCGTAAACCTATAGTTAAGTGACAGGTTCAGAGAACAAAACTCTCGTTCTGCAGCCAGAGACAAGTTGAGCAGGTTTCTGGACCAAACAGGCAACTCACGGAAATGCCAATCTATCCACAGTCAACTATTAGTAAAAATAGCGTAGATGACAGATCTGGAAGGACCCACTGAAAGCCTGGTTGAAATATTTAGTTGCAAAAGAACACCAACAGGAAAATACAGCTTGAGGGGAAATGAACTCGGGTCACTCCCATGCGGGCCCAGGCGCAGACGTCAGAAGGGGTCCGCATCTGAACCAAGGCACTTGCTGATTGGCCGAGGGGTCCTCCTCCTCTGCCGTGCTTGCCACGGGCTGGAGCGTTCCCACAGCTGTTTGGACCGACTTGTGGCACATTGTTGTGTCTGTTAAATATAATTAAGAACTGCTTGCTCTAGGGGAAATGAAGGATTTGATTAAGGGGGACTATTTCGTCGTCCTTTCTTCTTTCTTGTATTTGTTCAGCTTTATGCGAATTTTTTAACTGTTTTTTTAAAAAATCGTGTCACATTCTGGGGCAAGTTTCGCTTTTTGTAGTAGACACCCAAATGCCAAAGGCACATATTTATGGCGTGTGAGGAGTGTGTGAGTGTGTGTGTGGAGATAGAATAAAGAGGCCCAGGAAGGAAATGTCTGTCCAAATTGGTTTATTTGGGACCCTAAGACACAAAAGGAACTCAAAAAAAAAAAAAAAAAAAAAACAACTGACTGAAGCAGCTTAGGAAGCCTCAGAGCAAACGCCATCAGTGTTTCCCCAGATTCAGGACGGCATCTGTGCTCTGCAGCTATAATGTCTTTGTTAACAAGTACCCACCCCCCACCCCACTCCTCTCTGTGGCTTCTGATGTGTCCCTGTTACACACCACTAAGGAACGGCCGCGGAGGGTGGGCTGGCTAAGGCGGATACATGACACCCACCGTCAGTCTTTGGCAAACCGCAAGTTCTGAGAGAGCATCGGATTTATGAGCAAACCAGTACGGAGAGTCCCAGCCACGGAGTGGGGAGACCGAGGGTTGGGAGTGACTGAACGCTGCCATATCCCGTGACAGAGGAGGCGGAAGAATATGACAAGTTAGGTCTTCCTTGCAGACGATGCCTTCGGATTGCTGTCTAACATGATTTCAAGGGCATTTTCCAGCTTTTTTCCCTTTAAAAAATAGTGAGACCTACCAACGCATGCAATAGATACTTGAAATATATCCATAGGTAGTAAAGATCCCATAAGGACATTGGTATTTACTCCGTTCTTGGCGGGTTTCCATGTGTAGTTGATCGATGCTCTCTGTGCTATATGCAAGGACCTTGAAGTAAATTCACTCAGCTTCGTTAGGCAGCTTGAGAAACGTCACCCGGGGACAGGTCAGAAGGGGTCCGCATCTGAACCAAG
The DNA here is from genome assembly GCA_022376925.1 of Tragulus kanchil. Classification (NCBI taxonomy): domain Eukaryota; kingdom Metazoa; phylum Chordata; class Mammalia; order Artiodactyla; family Tragulidae; genus Tragulus; species Tragulus kanchil. The sequence continues at coordinate 7,418,112 of JAIOJX010000005.1, forward strand.
GCACTTGCTGATTGGCCGAGGGGTCCTCCTCCTCTGCCGTGCTTGCCACGGGCTGGAGCGTTCCCACAGCTGTTTGGACCGACTTGTGGCACATTGTTGTGTCTGTTAAATATAATTAAGAACTGCTTGCTCTAGGGGAAATGAAGGATTTGATTAAGGGGGACTATTTCGTCGTCCTTTCTTCTTTCTTGTATTTGTTCAGCTTTATGCGAATTTTTTAACTGTTTTTTTAAAAAATCGTGTCACATTCTGGGGCAAGTTTCGCTTTTTGTAGTAGACACCCAAATGCCAAAGGCACATATTTATGGCGTGTGAGGAGTGTGTGAGTGTGTGTGTGGAGATAGAATAAAGAGGCCCAGGAAGGAAATGTCTGTCCAAATTGGTTTATTTGGGACCCTAAGACACAAAAGGAACTCAAAAAAAAAAAAAAAAAAAAAACAACTGACTGAAGCAGCTTAGGAAGCCTCAGAGCAAACGCCATCAGTGTTTCCCCAGATTCAGGACGGCATCTGTGCTCTGCAGCTATAATGTCTTTGTTAACAAGTACCCACCCCCCACCCCACTCCTCTCTGTGGCTTCTGATGTGTCCCTGTTACACACCACTAAGGAACGGCCGCGGAGGGTGGGCTGGCTAAGGCGGATACATGACACCCACCGTCAGTCTTTGGCAAACCGCAAGTTCTGAGAGAGCATCGGATTTATGAGCAAACCAGTACGGAGAGTCCCAGCCACGGAGTGGGGAGACCGAGGGTTGGGAGTGACTGAACGCTGCCATATCCCGTGACAGAGGAGGCGGAAGAATATGACAAGTTAGGTCTTCCTTGCAGACGATGCCTTCGGATTGCTGTCTAACATGATTTCAAGGGCATTTTCCAGCTTTTTTCCCTTTAAAAAAAAATAGTGTGGCCTACCAACACATGCAATAGATACGTGAAATATATCCATAGTTAGTAAAGATCCCATAAGGACCTTGGTATTTACTCAGTTCTTGGCGGGTTTCCATGTGTAGTTGATGGATCTTCTCTGTGCTATATGCAAGGCCTTGAATATAGTAGCTGTTCAGTCAATCTGAAGGTAATCAAATTGGTGACATTCTACATAATTGTGCTTTTATTTAAACCATCTCTTTCCTTTTTCTCTGTTGTTCTAGCAATTATCTAATGCTCTTGGTATATATTCTCCTGTGATAAGAACTCAGGTTTTATTCCCTTAATTTGCATATGTAGCATACAAAAGTGTTCATTATATTTATCATGTTGTATTATACATTACATCCCTCGTACTTACTTATGGTTGTGAGTTTGTACCTGTTGACCACCGTCATCCAGTTTCCCCTCCCCTATCCCAACTCTGGGGGTTAAAATCAGTAGTTCCTTTTCTATTCCCAGCAATTAACCCTGTGATACCACAAATTTAATACCTGCCTAGCCAGTCCCCCAGCTCCTGGTTTATCAGATTATGCTCCCTACATGTTCCCAAGCTCAGAAAGCTTCCTAGTACCTTTGGGATAAAGCTCAAATTCCTCTGCTGATGTTCTGGACCCGTCACAATCACATCCCACCAGGTTTCCCCAAGTGTCCAACAAACCCGAGAGGAAGACTGCATCCTTGCTGGTCTTTGCAGCAACCTGTGCATTTTTCTACCACCATCACCCCCTTCAGCTATTCACCCACCCTGCCCCACGGAGGACAGGTCTCTGGTCACCTGTTTTTCTTTCTTCCATCTTCCCACGCTTCAGGGTTCCGTCTTGCCTTTTCCAGGGAACCCGCCATCCTCTCTTTCTCCTGATGCAGACTCTCAGAATCCTGATTGCTTGTGACTATCTGTTTCCCTGTCACCACTCCTTCTAAGATTAGTGGAATCTGCTCCTCCAAGTGTTGCTGTATCTTCTTGAGCTGCTGTCTGTTCGTGAATCCATTAACTCACACTTTCATTCAACAGCCATTTATTGACTATCTCCTGTGTGCTGGACACCATGCAAAGCCCTTTACAAAGTAAGATAAATTAGGAAGAGTCTGTTTTCAAGATTCTCAATCAAAGGGAAGGAAATTACAATGCACTATGTTAGTTCAGGAAAGCACATTTCCATGCACAGGTATATAATCTTTCTTATTGTTAGACTTATACATTTTTGAGGCCAAAGACTATACCCTGTACTTCTGCTGTGATTCTTAGTAACCATACTGAGCGTAATATTTAACCTTTGAAATATATTTTCTAAATGTTATGCAATGTTTCAGTAACAGATTATAGCTCAAAATTATCTAGGTAATTGTCTCAGAATCTCTTCATTCTGCCATGAAGAGAATTCAAATCTAAAATGAGACACCCACAAATGTCTCTGAAAGGATCCACAAGTAACTAGTTGTTTCAGGAAAAAAGACCTAATTGGCTGGAGGAATGGGGTAAAAAGAGCATTTATTAATGGATACAATGTTGTACTTTTGAATTTTGTACCACACACAGGTGAGTTATTAAACATTAAATGATGTACTCTATTCCACACAGTTTCAATACATCAATAGGGAGAAGACTCAAGATGGCAGATTTCCCTATGTCTGTGGTTCCCTAGAGGATGGTTGGTAAAATGATCTCTTAGGAAGTTTTTGCTATAGATGGGAAAAATTATGGGAAGAAGGTAAATGAGTACATACTGCACAATAGCACGTCAAAAATAATTTCCAACTCTCTCTTCTTTCTGATGAGTTTACTTCTAGCTTGTATTTACCTGTGACCCCAGAATAAAGGAAAAGAAAAATCTCAGGCTTGGCATCAGCCATGTCTGGTTCCAGTAGGCCTGATGCTCTTTGCTCACTCTGACAACGACCAACAGCAGCGTCTGTAGGGTATTCTGGAAGCCTCCTGGCCCATGACTTACCATGTCTGAAATGGAGCTCAGTGCAGTCAGGCCCCACTTGATACCACTTCACTCTTGTGTATCTCCAGGGATTTATCCACCTTTCATCCCATGAGGAGGGGCTGCTTTTAGGCTACCGACCATGGTATTAAGATCAGCTGACTAGCATTCATTAAATGATAGAATATTGGTAACATCCTTTTCTCCCTACCTATTCAATGAATGTTCATCTTACTTTTTTCAAGACACGGCAACATTTTAAATGGCTATTCTCTGTGCAAAATATCCTACAAAGTGCAGTTTTTAGAATGTCCCTTTTAACAAAGCACCATGTGCCTGGATGACATCCCATTCTTGGAGCGGTTCATTAAAATTAAGAACTATCCACACTCTATTGACCATCTATTAGCTGTCTGTTTCTTTTTTTCCTTTGTGAAAATCGCAGTCTACCCACTTGTGATCATGTTCCCACTGACATGCCTGGAAACGATTAAAAACAGATGTCCAAACTGACTCCAGACAGCTGGGGACAGCCAATTCAGGCTGCGTCAGAAGCACTTCCCTGTGCTTGGAGGACACGCTCCTTTCAGGTGCCTTTTTTTATTTTCTTATAATATCAAATATATAACCTCCAAATCATAAACTAAAGGCAGCTTGTATCTGTATTTGCTTTGGCATCGCTTTTGTTTTATAATTTGCTTTAACTGGTTCTGAAACATGATTCCCTACCTTGAGCTGTTGAGGCCTTGGTAAAGACCACAGTGAGACCACACATCCATGTGCTGAAACTAGAGATTTGTCTTGTGTACATTATCCACCCTGGAAATGCCAGATCCTACTTTGTTGTGTCCAATAAATACTCTATTATTAGGAAAGAAAGAGGGGAAGGAGGATCACTGTATTTAAAGCAAGTTTTATTTGCCTTCACTGTTATTGTGAATTTGGTATTTGGTTACTGTTGTTTTTCTTTTAATTTGGTTACTGTCCCTCTGGTATTTGCACTTTCTAAAATTATTGGAACCAAAGTAGCCATAGGTCCTGACAATTTTTTAGGTCATACAGAAAGTGACTTTGATTTTATTCATACTATCAGTACACAAGGCTTTCTGAATGAATAAAAAATTGACTGTCTAAAGAAATATTTAAAACTGAATGGGGAGTCCCAGTGGTCCATTGGTTAAGACTTCTTCCAATGCAGGAAGTGTGGGTTCGATCCCCACTTGGAGAGCTAAGGTCCCACATGCTTCATGGCCACAAAACAAACAAAAAATATAAGGCAGAAGCAATACTGTCACAAATTCAATGAAGACTTTTAACATGGTCCATATAAAACAAAAAATCTTTAAAAAAAAAAAAAAAAGACCTGAGTGAAACGTGGCATTATTTGCTCCTGAATCATTAAATTTTGAGAAATGTTTGTTTCCAAACTACACAGTCGGGGAAGGATTCTAACTCATCCCATTTTGGAAGACTTGAATTCACCCAAAAGTGTTGAGAGCAAGTATATGAACGAAAGACAGATGAATGGCTTTCTCTTCTGCTTCTCCTTTCCTGCACCGCCTCCACCCTGTCCCTCACTTCCTACACATCACATGCCATGAATGCTTCTGTCTGTTCCTCGCAGGCAGTAGATCTGGGAGGGAGGAAGCTACAGGAAGTCCATAAGTGAGGGAGCCTGTGAGCCTCCGGTGGGAAAGGGCGGGTGGGGGAGGGTTTATTGGGCACCATGGCTTTGCTGTGTGCCTGTACAGTTCTGAAGGTCTCAGCCAAGAGCTGAGTGTAGCCAGGAGGCCGGCTTCCAAGGCACTAACTTCAGGGTAACTCTCTACATGGCCGTTAGAGACCCCACATGGTATTGAAAAGGGACCATTTCCTTCTTTTCTTAAGGCTCAGGAAGTATGACTAGTAGTTTTACGACAGTTAAGCAGAAAGCCAAATCATTAGCTTCAAAGAAATAAACATGGATAGATACGATGTTTGCCTCTGTATCGCTATTTTTCTGCTTTGGGGAGCTCCATTAAACTTTAGAAAAATCGGGCTTCCCTGGTGGTCCAGTGGGTAAGGACACCACCTTACAGTGTAAGGGGCGCCGGTTCGAGCCCTGGCCTGGGAGGATCCCACGTGCTGCGGAGCAGCTGGACCGATGTGTCCAATTACCGAGCCGGAGCTCTGGAACGCATGCGCCCAGAGCCGGTGCTCTGCGATGACAGAGGCTACCGCGATGGGAGGCCCACGGGGGCGAAAGAACAAAGATGGATGAAAATGGACAAATGAAAGACCAATAGAAGTGGCCCGCCTGCTCCCCTCCCTCCCCACCCCACCCCCACCAAAATAAATAAATAAATAAATCTTAAAAAAAAAAAACTTTAGAATTTTTAGTTATTACTTATGCAGATAATTATTAATGATGGTCTTCATATCTTTATGATATTTCCAGACTTTTCTTTGTTAAGATTAAAACAATGTTCATATACTTTGGTATAAATAATATGCATGAGTAAGGAAAAAACTTACTGGTGGTTCCAGTGGTTAGGACTCCACGTTGTCACTGTGGATGGCCCAGGCTGAATCTCTTATCAGGGAGGTAAGATCCTGCAAGCTTCATGGCATGCCCACCTTCCCCAAAAAACTATAAATAATCATAATTATTTGCAATTATAATTTATAATGATAATCATGAATAACCATTTACAAGTATTTATCTTGAGACTGTACAGAGAGCTAAACAAATCAATTGCCTCTCGAATGGCAGGATGAGAATACAAAATATTTTTATGAGAATTCTTTTAATAAAACTGTTCAGACTGTTACGGGTAACTCTTTTTAACTGCTGTGATTCATGAAAATTCACCATTGCCTTTTGTACTTTCCTATCCTCGCTCCCAAACACTCGAGTCAGGAGCACCCACTGGCTCCTGGAATATCAGGATGATATCTAAATGCAAAAAGAAAGAACCCAATCACACTCAGGTTTGAATGACAAACTTGACCTGTGAAACTCATAATGTAGATAGTAGTCCTGCACGCCAAAGGTTTTGATTTCAAGAGCTGGGTTTTTGAGTTTCAATAGACTAAGCCTACTGAAGTACATAAAGTTGATGACATAAACAATAGATTGGAGAGAGTACAGAAGAAAACTAAATTCCAGCTCCACCAGCTAAGGGAAAAAAGTCAGGAAAGGGGAGTGACGAAGTTTGATCATGATGCAGGTCTACAAGGAGTTTCTCTGTATCCTGTTCAAACTCTGGAAAGACAAGAGCAGAAAGAATGTCCAGACTAGCTTGATGAGAACCAGGAAGACTGGGATCCAAAGAGAGGCCTGGCAAGTGGAGAAACCTCCAGGAGAAGTCCTCTTGGCTGATGTGGTGGCTAGTCTCAGCCCTGGAGTGGTGTGGGAGAATTTCTAACAGCTTATCCTTGCCTTCTCATATCCAAAAGAAAGAAAAAGGACCAAAGGGCTGAGAAAGCCAAGGAGCCAGAAGGCGCTCAAAATCAAAATGGGTTTGACTTGAGAGTGTATGGACCAAGAGAAAGTGACAATAGTCTGCCTATTCTCAACCCAAGCAATGCATCCATAAACAGTGGGCACAGATGGCCAGATGCCCCTCCCCTCAAATTCATGGATGACACGCAGCCCTCACCTACATTTCAGATTCAGCCCCAGGGAGAACTGACCCCTCAGTGACCGTGTATTAGTGCCAGTCATCAAGTGGTGTAAGGACTCAATTTGAAAATTAAGAGGGGTGTTTTATGTTATATTTGCGCACATTTAAGTTTGTAGATAGCAAAAATTACATAGCTGCTGCAGTATCCTGATGGTGAAATAACAACAATACATAATGGCCACATAATAAAGAGTATTTAAAAACCTTAATATCCTGATAATATCAGCCAGGATCGGTCATCCCTGATAGTTCACTCCTGAGTTTGCTTACAAAATAAAAGTTAAAGTAAGGATATAAACATTCCAAAGACCTAAGTGTATTTTTTTTTTATTTTTTTTTTGGGAATGATCAGGTGTTCTTTGATAATATGAACTGATTCTGGTCTGAGCACCACAAATTAAAAAAAAAAAAAAAATGAGGAACTACATTCTGATCTCTAGATCAGAATATGTATCTATCCCTGATTATATTCCAATGTCTCTTATTTACAGTCTATGAGAATGGGATAGAATTTTTATCCTACTGTTGTGTGAAAATTGTATCAATAGTAATTATGTCAAATTTCAGGTCTATTCTTCTACTTTTCTGTACCTTCATCCCATTAATTACTGAGAGTTAAAAGTCAGGAAAGGGGAGTGACGAAGTTTGATCATGATGCAGGTCTACAAGGAGTTTCTCTGTATCCTGTTCAAACTCTGGAAAGACAAGAGCAGAAAGAATGTCCAGACTAGCTTGATGAGAACCAGGAAGACTGGGATCCAAAGAGAGGCCTGGCAAGTGGAGAAACCTCCAGGAGAAGTCCTCTTGGCTGATGTGGTGGCTAGTCTCAGCCCTGGAGTGGTGTGGGAGAATTTCTAACAGCTTATCCTTGCCTTCTCATATCCAAAAGAAAGAAAAAGGACCAAAGGGCTGAGAAAGCCAAGGAGCCAGAAGGCGCTCAAAATCAAAATGGGTTTGACTTGAGAGTGTATGGACCAAGAGAAAGTGACAATAGTCTGCCTATTCTCAACCCAAGCAATGCATCCATAAACAGTGGGCACAGATGGCCAGATGCCCCTCCCCTCAAATTCATGGATGACACGCAGCCCTCACCTACATTTCAGATTCAGCCCCAGGGAGAACTGACCCCTCAGTGACCGTGTATTAGTGCCAGTCATCAAGTGGTGTAAGGACTCAATTTGAAAATTAAGAGGGGTGTTTTATGTTATATTTGCGCACATTTAAGTTTGTAGATAGCAAAAATTACATAGCTGCTGCAGTATCCTGATGGTGAAATAACAACAATACATAATGGCCACATAATAAAGAGTATTTAAAAACCTTAATATCCTGATAATATCAGCCAGGATCGGTCATCCCTGATAGTTCACTCCTGAGTTTGCTTACAAAATAAAAGTTAAAGTAAGGATATAAACATTCCAAAGACCTAAGTGTATTTTTTTTTTTTTTTTTTTTTTTTTTTGGTAATGATCAGGTGGTCTTTGCTAATATGAACTGATTCTGGTCTGAGCACCACAAATTAAAAAAAAAAAAAAAATGAGGAACTACATTCTGATCTCTAGATCAGAATATGTATCTATCCCTGATTATATTCCAATGTCTCTTATTTACAGTCTATGAGAATGGGATAGAATTTTTATCCTACTGTTGTGTGAAAATTGTATCAATAGTAATTATGTCAAATTTCAGGTCTATTCTTCTACTTTTCTGTACCTTCATCCCATTAATTACTGAGAGTTTGATATTGAAGCTCCAACTAAAAATCTTAATTTACCTACTTAAAACAAACAATTGTAATATATAGTGGAAGTATATGTAACATTTTTCTGTATTTTCCAAGTCTCCTATAAATGTGCTATCATATTTTCATAATTTAAAAAATAGAAAGAAAGACTTAAAGAAAGAAACATAAGAAGTAGAAGAAATGAAAACAAACTAAGGAAAAAGGTTAAGTGATACCTCTCCATAGCTTAGAACATCATGAGGATTGAACGTCCCTCAATAACCCTGAGGACTTGATCATCATAAGCACCTGATAAATTATTTTTAATAAATACCAACATTCTTAGGGTATATTCCAAATCGCCACTAATTCTCCTCTTTCTTATTTGCCTTTCTCCATGCAAGAAAGCAATGTTTGAGACCTTTTAATTATCAATTTATGTTCTATTTTTTTTTACTTTTTTTTTTTAACTTTTCTGTCTTCATCCAGAGGCTGATTATTGCATTTATTCATCCATGCACTGAGCATCTATGTATTGAATCCTCGGTAAGTGCCAATCCATATTCTAGGTTCTGAGAATGCATCCATGAACAAACAAGACAAAACTTCTTGCCTGAGGAAGTTTCCATTCTAATAGGAGGGTCAGACTTTACATAAAATAAATGTGTGAGAATCTAAAGGCTATTGAGAACAATAAAGTTGGAGAGTGTTGGATAGAGAAGCAACTCTCTGAAATAGTATGGAGATTCCTCAAAAAAATTAGGAATAGAAACACCATATGACCCAACAATCCCACTACTAGGCATATACCCTGAGGAAATCAAAATTGAAAGAGACACATGTACCCCATTGTTCATTGCAGTACTATTTACAATAGCTAGAACATGGAAGCAACCTTGATGTCCTTTGACAGATGAATGGATAAAAAAGCTGTGGTACATATATACAATGGAATATTATTCAGTCATAAAAAAAGAAATGCATTTGAACCAATCCTAATGAAGTGGATGAATCTAGAACCTATTATAAAGAGCGAAATAAGTCAGAGAAAAATATATGTTGTATACTGACATATATATATATGAAATCTAGAAAGATGGTACTGATAAATGAATATGCAGAGCAGCAGTGGAGAGGCAGACATGGAGAACAGTCTTAGGGACATCGGGGTGAGGGAGGGGAATATGCTGTGGGACTAGGGGATCTTAGCCAGGGGCTCTGTGGTGACCTGGAGGGCTGGGATGGGGGAGGGGGACATATGTGTCCCTATGGCAGATTCAGGTCGATGTGTGGCAGTAAACAACAAAACTCTGTAAAAATAAATTAATTTTTTAAAAAACAGGTCACTGCAATGGTGACATAGTAGTAGACACCTGAAGGAGGTGAAGCATGAACTATGCAGAGGCTGGAAGAAGAGCCAGTCTAGTGGAGGAAACGGCCATGTAGAGGAAGCCTTGATGGAGTGTTCACAGAAAGGCCGAGACATCAGAGCCTCTGGAGGCTGAGGCGACTGGGGGCAGTAGAAGGAAATTAGGTCAGGGAAGTAATGGGAACCAGACTGTAAAGCCTTTAGACCACTGTGAGGATGCTGGCTTTTACTCTGGAGGACTGTAAGCAAAACAGTGACATGATGGGACTTGCATCGTAATAGGACCACCCTGGCTGTCATGCGGCCGATAGACTAAAGGGAGACAAGGCTGAGCCCTGAGCAGTGTTGGCATAGTCCAGACATGAGATGACAGTGGCATGGGCAGACTGAGAGCCATGGAGGTATTAGGAAGTGGTCAGGTTTCTAGATGTATTTTGAAGATAAAACTAACAAGGTTTTTTTTTTTAATAGTTTCAATGTATGGTAGGGAAAAAAAAGAAGCCAATGATTACTCTGAATTAGAAGGATACAGTTGCTTTTTTTAATAAAGAGGAAACCCAACAATCCCACTACTAGGCATATACCCTGAGGAAATCAAAATTGAAAGAGACACATGTACCCCATTGTTCATTGCAGTACTATTTACAATAGCTAGAACATGGAAGCAACCTTGATGTCCTTTGACAGATGAATGGATAAAAAAGCTGTGGTACATATATACAATGGAATATTATTCAGTCATAAACAGAAATGCATTTGAACCAATCCTAATGAAGTGGATGAATCTAGAACCTATTATAAAGAGCGAAATAAGTCAGAGAAAATATATGTTGTATACTGACATATATATATATGAAATCTAGAAAGATGGTACTGATAAATGAATATGCAGAGCAGCAGTGGAGAGGCAGACATGGAGAACAGTCTTAGGGACATCGGGGTGAGGGAGGGGAATATGCTGTGGGACTAGGGGATCTTAGCCAGGGGCTCTGTGGTGACCTGGAGGGCTGGGATGGGGGAGGGGGACATATGTGTCCCTATGGCAGATTCAGGTCGATGTGTGGCAGTAAACAACAAAACTCTGTAAAAATAAATTAATTTTTTAAAAAACAGGTCACTGCAATGGTGACATAGTAGTAGACACCTGAAGGAGGTGAAGCATGAACTATGCAGAGGCTGGAAGAAGAGCCAGTCTAGTGGAGGAAACGGCCATGTAGAGGAAGCCTTGATGGAGTGTTCACAGAAAGGCCGAGACATCAGAGCCTCTGGAGGCTGAGGCGACTGGGGCAGTAGAAGGAAATTAGGTCAGGGAAGTAATGGGAACCAGACTGTAAAGCCTTTAGACCACTGTGAGGATGCTGGCTTTTACTCTGGAGGACTGTAAGCAAAACAGTGACATGATGGGACTTGCATCGTAATAGGACCACCCTGGCTGTCATGCGGCCGATAGACTAAAGGGAGACAAGGCTGAGCCCTGAGCAGTGTTGGCATAGTCCAGACATGAGATGACAGTGGCATGGGCAGACTGAGAGCCATGGAGGTATTAGGAAGTGGTCAGGTTTCTAGATGTATTTTGAAGATAAAACTAACAAGGTTTTTTTTTTTAATAGTTTCAATGTATGGTAGGGAAAAAAAAGAAGCCAATGATTACTCTGAATTAGAAGGATACAGTTGCTATTAATTAAAAAGAGGAAAATTGAAGAGGAAATCAGTCTAAAGGCAAAGATCTGAGGCTCAGGGTGAGACATCTATTAGACATTCAAGCGGAAAAGTCAAGTGGCAGTTGGATATAGACGTAGGCTGGAGACATGAATGGAGGCTGGTTGGTATATTAATAAATTTAGACTTACGAGGCCAGATGAGGTCATCAAAGGAGCTCATAGGGACAGAAAGGAATTCTAAGATCAGCTTTAAGGAGCTCCCAAGATTAAAGGTTAAGAAGATGAGAAGAAACAAGTTTGGTTGTTGTTCAGTCACTAAGTGGTGTCTGCCTCTTTTCAGTCTCATGGACTGCAGCACACCAGGCTCCTGCATCCTCCAATCTCTCCCGGAGTTTGTGCAAATTCATGTCCATTGAGTTGGTGATGCTAACTAACCATCTCATTCTCTGCCATTCTCTCCTTTGTTTTCAGTCTTCGCCAGCATCAGGGTCTTTTCCAATGAGTCTTCACATCTGGTGGCCAAAGTATTGGAGCTTCAACTTCAGCATCAGTCCTCCCAATGAATATTCAGGGTTGATTTCCTTTAGGATTGAGTGGTTTGATCTCTTTGCTGTCCAAGGGATTCTCAAGAGAGCATAAGGAGAAGATTTTACCACCACCTCCTAGTCAATTCTTAGACACAACAACCAAAGAAAGATCAGGGCTTGGGGCGGAGTGAAGGAGATGGGGAGGCAGCATCAGGAAACATTTACTTTCAAAATCCACAATTTTTACAATAAATGAATATATCAGCACCAAGCACATGCGTGCTTGTGTTTCTCAGTGTACATTTTTGCAAAACACTCTGGATCAGACCATATGATATTGCCTTTTTTTTTGGTGAGCAAATGAGTCAATGTCAGCAATTTTATAGGATGGAACTTAATATTTTCTGGATGTGCTGTAGAAAAATCACTGACCTAGCTGAAAAGGTTGGCTTTCAAGATAAAAGGAATGCAGTGTTACAGACTATTCTGTGCTTTTACAGAGGAAACAAAAACAGGAACGGCTAAGTGCCCATTATATTTTACCATGATTGCCCAGATGATTCCATTAACTTTGTTAAGAAGCCATCACCTAAAATATTCTGCCGGCGACTCCTTTCGTGAATGTGAATAGATATTAGCCCTTGACTAATGAAGTGCAGTCATGTATTAGATGCTTAGATGCACGTCGTTTGCTGTACAATATCTAACTGGCATAGATTCTAATTCCAATGTTTTTATGTAGGTCTGGCTTCTCTATTAAAATGGAAAGTGTTAATTTACCAGTAATCACTCCACTTTCTCCTCTCATCTCACTGAAAGGACAGGCCCTTGCTACATGGATAAAATGTAGTAATGCATTTAGTGCTGGGCCATGATTTTAGACCTCCAGCTGTTTTACTGGTTGTGTAACTAAAAATAAGATAATGCTATGCTGCATAACCACCGCTTTTGCCGGCACTCGCATTTTACAAATCACTGCACAGTATGTAAACCATTATATTTTTAAATGCTGAAAATCCAGCCTGGGAGTCAAACACTTCCATTATTCAAAAGAAAAGAGAGCTCTCTGGACTGTACAGAGGAATGCATCTTAGGCAGGGAAGTTGCTGGGCTGAGGTTCATAGCATCAGAGTCCTTCCCGTCCATCCACATCTGGTGGCCAAGGGATTCTCAAAAAAGGGAGGGGCCCAATTAAGAGAGCATAAGGAGAAGATTTTACCACCACCTCCTAGTCAATTCTTAGACACAACAACCAAAGAAAGATCAGGGCTTGGGGCGGAGTGAAGGAGATGGGGAGGCAGCATCAGGAAACATTTACTTTCAAAATCCACAATTTTTACAATAAATGAATATATCAGCACCAAGCACATGCGTGCTTGTGTTTCTCAGTGTACATTTTTGCAAAACACTCTGGATCAGACCATATGATATTGCCTTTTTTTTTGGTGAGCAAATGAGTCAATGTCAGCAATTTTATAGGATGGAACTTAATATTTTCTGGATGTGCTGTAGAAAAATCACTGACCTAGCTGAAAAGGTTGGCTTTCAAGATAAAAGGAATGCAGTGTTACAGACTATTCTGTGCTTTTACAGAGGAAACAAAAACAGGAACGGCTAAGTGCCCATTATATTTTACCATGATTGCCCAGATGATTCCATTAACTTTGTTAAGAAGCCATCACCTAAAATATTCTGCCGGCGACTCCTTTCGTGAATGTGAATAGATATTAGCCCTTGACTAATGAAGTGCAGTCATGTATTAGATGCTTAGATGCACGTCGTTTGCTGTACAATATCTAACTGGCATAGATTCTAATTCCAATGTTTTTATGTAGGTCTGGCTTCTCTATTAAAATGGAAAGTGTTAATTTACCAGTAATCACTCCACTTTCTCCTCTCATCTCACTGAAAGGACAGGCCCTTGCTACATGGATAAAATGTAGTAATGCATTTAGTGCTGGGCCATGATTTTAGACCTCCAGCTGTTTTACTGGTTGTGTAACTAAAAATAAGATAATGCTATGCTGCATAACCACCGCTTTTGCCGGCACTCGCATTTTACAAATCACTGCACAGTATGTAAACCATTATATTTTTTAAATGCTGAAAATTCCAGCCTGGGAGTCAAACACTTCCATTATTCAAAAGAAAAAAGAGAGCTCTCTGGACTGTACAGAGGAATGCATCTTAGGCAGGGAAGTTGCTGGGCTGAGGTTCATAGCATCAGAGTCCTTCCCGTCCATCCACATTCCTGCAGCTGTGCTAGGAATGAGCATTCCTTGGCGTCCACAGGGTACAGGAGAATCCTGAAAGGTTGTTGTTGTGGTTTAGTCTCTAAGTTGTGTCCAACTCTTTGGGACCCCATGGACTGTAGCCCGCCAGGCTCCCCTGTGCATGGAATTCTCCAGGCGAGAATACTGGTGTGGGTAGCCACTTCCTTCTTCAGGGGATCTTCCTGACCCAAGGACGGAAACCGCGTCTCCTGAGAGTTGCCTGCTTGGCAGGCGGGTTCTTTACCACTGAGCCGCCTGCGAAACCCCTTGAAAGGCTGGGGGGTAATTTTTTGTTTCTAAAATGCTGTCTGCTCTGTAAACTCATCCCAAGAAGGCAAACCCGAGAAGAGCACATTGAGTTAAAGACAGTGCAGAGAAACAATATGCTTTTCTACACAGGCTTATATTAAAAATGAAGGGTCAGAGGAAAGAACTTTGCTGGTTCGCATCCGACAGACACATAAAAGTCTGTGATATTTATACTTCTGTGATCTAATCAAAAGCCCACAGCATACTGTCTTTAATGGAATGTTTGTTTTGCATGAAAGCATTGATAAATAAATGGAGTTTTCCTAAGCTGCATGTTTGCAAAAGCACCTGCTTTCAGAAATGCTGGTTACTCGGAACACAGGTTCCTGAAGCACATCTCCCCACATTGATGCCAAGGATTTGACAAGACTTTGCTTCAAGGTTCTATAGACCATTTATAGTTGTTTGTTTGCTTTAAAGCCTGTGATGGTCTGTAATTTCCCCTAATGCTGTGTTCACATAAGACCTCAGGTTTATGTAAAGGCATCTTGGTATCTTTTAAAGTGACTCCAAGGAAGACAGTGTTTTCCTAAGTTCTCTGGAAGACTAAATGATTCTCATGTCAGTTGATCAAGATAGGCCAAGAATAGGGACTTCCCTGGTGGTCTAATGACTGGGACTCCATGATCGCAATGCAGGGACCAGGATTCGATCCCACGTGCTGTAACTAAAGATCCCACATGCCACAACTAAGACCCAGCACCACCAAATAAATAAATATTTTTTAAAAAACTATAAGTAGGGCTTCCCTGGTGGTCCAGTGGGTAAGGACACCACCTTGCAGTGCAGGAGGCGCCAGTTCAATCCCTGGCCTGGGAAGATCCCACATGCTGTGGAGCAGCTGGACTGATGTGTTCAACTACCGAGCGGGAGCTCTGGAGCGCATGCACCCAGAGCCAGTGCTCTGCGACAACGGAGGCCACCGCGATGGGAGGCCCACATGGGCCAAAGAACAAAGATGGATGAAAATAAATAAATGAAAGACCAATAGAAGTGGCCAAAAAGAAAAAAAAAAAAAAAAGTGAATGAAGCAGCACAAATGGGCCTAGAGAGTGTTCTGTCGAATGAAATAAGTCAGAGAGAGAAAGACACTGTGTGCTTCCACTTATATGTGGACTCTGAAAAAACAACACAAACCAACAAATACAATGAAACAGACTCACTGATACAAAGAATAAACGAGTCCTTGCAAAGGGAAAAGGGATGGATGGGAGAGGGAATGACAGGTGAAGGAGATTAAGAGATACAAAGCACTAGCTGTAAGATAAATTTGTCCCAGGCATGTAATGTATAGGACAGGGAAAATAGTCAATAAGATTGTGATAACTGGGTATGATGCAGACGACATAAAAATATTGGGTCTCTGTGCTGTACAAGCAAGTGTTGGCCACTCAGTCACGTCCTACTCTTGGCAGTCCTATGAACTGGCTCCTCTGTTTGTGGAATTCTCCTGGCAGGAGTACTGGAGTGGGGAACCATGGCCTTCTCTAGGGGAATATTCCCAACCCAGGGATCGAATCCCAGGGTTTCCTGAATTACAGGCAGGTTCTTTACTGTCTGAGTCATCAGGGAAGCCCATGTTGTACGCCTAAAACTAATATAATCATGTAAATCAGTAATATTTCAACTAAAAAAAGAAAAGAATGAATGAAACTAATTATTCAAAGTCACTTACAGTTGACCCTCCATATCTGTTATGTGGAACCCACAGACATAAAGAGCCAATTGGGAGGGACTTGAGCTGCTGCAGATTTGGGCGTCTGAGATGGGGGCAGGGGATTCTGGAGCCAGTCTCCCAAGGAATGACTGTATGCATCCCTTTCACAATGGACAAAATTCTGTCAGAAGAGAAGAAAACTATGTCAGCCACGTTTAGCTCTCTGAGTGGACCTGAGGCTTTGGCGCAGGTGTGGTCAGGGACCAGACGGTGGTCAGCAAAGCCTCCACCAGACACACAAGCACAGCCTCTTCTCTTCAAGGAGCTGACTCACGGAGTCACACCTTCCCTTTTCCAGCTGACCCTGGCTTAAGGCAGGGCGCAGTGAGGACTCCCTGCCTTAAACTAGAGACTTAGCCTCACTTTTTTTCTAGAGAAAGTGAACAATCCAAAGGATTTAGCTTGGAATTTGGCTGTTGTTTCCAAGCTTCATGAAATCTACATTTTAGACCAAATTTATCAAACTATACTACGTATGATGAAGTTTAGTTTTTTATTTTGTTTTTTAATGTCCTGAGGAAACCCTAGGGCCTTTGCAAGCATTTTCAAATAAGGGTAGGTTCTTAAGATCTTATTCTAAACTCTACATGTTGCAAGTAATTTTGTCTATACTGTTTTAATATTTAGGAACTAGACTTGTACTTTATAAAAATTAGACAATAGCCATATTGTAGGAAGTGTTGATACAGTGCCTTCACATGGCTCCCCGGTCACCAGACATGGCCTCCTCACCAGTGGCTGGTGGAGTTTCTAGGACTCAGTGTTCTGAAAGGAGAGCTCTGTTTCCTGACTCACTGAAATCATGTCCTGTCTGCTCCCTGCCCCAACCTCCAGGCTCCTTCCTAGCTCCTCTTTGTCTCAGACTGGCAACGAATTTATTTGTTTGGTAAATTCTAGTGTTGCCGGAAAATGTTCACCCAAGGTATGTGTGTTGAAGGGTTTCCTGAATTACAGGCAGGTTCTTTACTGTCACTCCCATGTTGTACGCCTAAAACTAATATAATCATGTAAATCAGTAATATTTCAACTAAAAAAAGAAAAGAATGAATGAAACTAATTATTCAAAGTCACTTACAGTTGACCCTCCATATCTGTTATGTGGAACCCACAGACATAAAGAGCCAATTGGGAGGGACTTGAGCTGCTGCAGATTTGGGCGTCTGAGATGGGGGCAGGGGATTCTGGAGCCAGTCTCCCAAGGAATGACTGTATGCATCCCTTTCACAATGGACAAAATTCTGTCAGAAGAGAAGAAAACTATGTCAGCCACGTTTAGCTCTCTGAGTGGACCTGAGGCTTTGGCGCAGGTGTGGTCAGGGACCAGACGGTGGTCAGCAAAGCCTCCACCAGACACACAAGCACAGCCTCTTCTCTTCAAGGAGCTGACTCACGGAGTCACACCTTCCCTTTTCCAGCTGACCCTGGCTTAAGGCAGGGCGCAGTGAGGACTCCCTGCCTTAAACTAGAGACTTAGCCTCACTTTTTTTCTAGAGAAAGTGAACAATCCAAAGGATTTAGCTTGGAATTTGGCTGTTGTTTCCAAGCTTCATGAAATCTACATTTTAGACCAAATTTATCAAACTATACTACGTATGATGAAGTTTAGTTTTTTATTTTGTTTTTTAATGTCCTGAGGAAACCCTAGGGCCTTTGCAAGCATTTTCAAATAAGGGTAGGTTCTTAAGATCTTATTCTAAACTCTACATGTTGCAAGTAATTTTGTCTATACTGTTTTAATATTTAGGAACTAGACTTGTACTTTATAAAAATTAGACAATAGCCATATTGTAGGAAGTGTTGATACAGTGCCTTCACATGGCTCCCCGGTCACCAGACATGGCCTCCTCACCAGTGGCTGGTGGAGTTTCTAGGACTCAGTGTTCTGAAAGGAGAGCTCTGTTTCCTGACTCACTGAAATCATGTCCTGTCTGCTCCCTGCCCCAACCTCCAGGCTCCTTCCTAGCTCCTCTTTGTCTCAGACTGGCAACGAATTTATTTGTTTGGTAAATTCTAGTGTTGCCGGAAAATGTTCACCCAAGGTATGTGTGTTTGTGCTCTAGTTGCTTCTGTCATGGCGGACTCTTTGCAACCCCATGGACCACAGCCTACGAGGCTCCTCTCAAAGTATATAGATGATAGCTTACTGAAGAAGGTAGGAAGAGCTCCCTTTTCTCTAGCTTAATGGCAAGTGCAAGTCACTCAGCATGTCTGCAGCCTGCCTCTCTGCTCTGAAAGATGCCTGGATGTTCTCAGGCCCAGCCTCCCACTCTTCTTCCTTCACCACACCAGGCATTCTGGAAATACAAAACACCAGAATGATTTCCCATTCTTCTTCCACTTCTCCCCAACAGAACTTATTATTCCTTGGGGAGAGAAGCCTTTGACAAGGAAAGTCTTCAATAAACAAATAAAGCAGACTCTTTTTTAAAAAAACTCTCAATCCATTAAGAAACAGATATCACATCCAAAAGGTATTGAGAATTAGGCCTTTCCCCCCATCACGCTACCAAAAGCCATTAGTAGCTGCAAATCGATTAGGCTAAATTGTCTCATCACATTTTCTGTACCACAGACTAGGAAAGGCAACATTGTTGAGGGGGTTGGGGCAGGTTCAATGTGCCATGAGAAGGGATTCATGCCCCTGGGCTGGTGGGAGATTTCCACTGAAAAGGGAGTGAGTCAGTGGGGTTCTGCAAAGGGGTGACCAGCCTAAGGGTTTTGCATCAAACTTGTTCATGTATATAGCTAACATCCCACTCTCCGCAATTACAGAAACCTGCCAATTGCTCTAGTTTTACTTAAGCATCCCCTTTCTGTATTAAAATTTAGGAACTAGACCAGTACTTTATAAAAATTAGACAATAGCCATATTGTAGGAAGTGTTGATACAGTGCCTTCACATGGCTCCCCGGTCACCAGACATGGCCTCCTCACCAGTGGCTGGTGGAGTTTCTAGGACTCAGTGTTCTGAAAGGAGAGCTCTGTTTCCTGACTCACTGAAATCATGTCCTGTCTGCTCCCTGCCCCAACCTCCAGGCTCCTTCCTAGCTCCTCTTTGTCTCAGACTGGCAACGAATTTATTTGTTTGGTAAATTCTAGTGTTGCCGGAAAATGTTCACCCAAGGTATGTGTGTTTGTGCTCTAGTTGCTTCTGTCATGGCGGACTCTTTGCAACCCCATGGACCACAGCCTACGAGGCTCCTCTCAAAGTATATAGATGATAGCTTACTGAAGAAGGTAGGAAGAGCTCCCTTTTCTCTAGCTTAATGGCAAGTGCAAGTCACTCAGCATGTCTGCAGCCTGCCTCTCTGCTCTGAAAGATGCCTGGATGTTCTCAGGCCCAGCCTCCCACTCTTCTTCCTTCACCACACCAGGCATTCTGGAAATACAAAACACCAGAATGATTTCCCATTCTTCTTCCACTTCTCCCCAACAGAACTTATTATTCCTTGGGGAGAGAAGCCTTTGACAAGGAAAGTCTTCAATAAACAAATAAAGCAGACTCTTTTTTAAAAAAACTCTCAATCCATTAAGAAACAGATATCACATCCAAAAGGTATTGAGAATTAGGCCTTTCCCCCCATCACGCTACCAAAAGCCATTAGTAGCTGCAAATCGATTAGGCTAAATTGTCTCATCACATTTTCTGTACCACAGACTAGGAAAGGCAACATTGTTGAGGGGGTTGGGGCAGGTTCAATGTGCCATGAGAAGGGATTCATGCCCCTGGGCTGGTGGGAGATTTCCACTGAAAAGGGAGTGAGTCAGTGGGGTTCTGCAAAGGGGTGACCAGCCTAAGGGTTTTGCATCAAACTTGTTCATGTATATAGCTAACATCCCCACTCTCCGCAATTACAGAAACCTGCCAATTGCTCTAGTTACTTGATCATTTCTTTACACAGCATCTCCCACTTTCTGTATTAAAAATGAACAAACAGGGGGACTCCCCTGGCAGTCCAGTGCTTAAGAATCCACCTTCCAGTGCACAGGGACTCAGGTTCCATCCCTGGTCCAGGGAGATCCCACATGAATGGGGCAACTAAGGCTACATGCTACAACTACTGAGCCCAAGCGCTGAAACTGAGGTCTGACACAGCTAAAAATAAATAAATGAATTAGTTACTTACATGAGAAATGAACAAGTAAATGAATAAAGTTGTGTTCAAACTCCATTGCTGTTGTGTTGGTTTTGTGTCTACTTTTTTTAAGAAAATGTGGGAAAGCAGCCTTGTATAGCTATAGAGAATCTCTCGGGGTTTTAGACGTGGGCTCTTAAGAACATTTCTAGTGCTTCCACATTTTACTATTGTATTATTGTTTATATGAAGATGCCTTAAATTGTAAATGTGCAAATGCTCATTCTTTCCTGAATCCACAAGAAACTGATGTGTTTCTTATTTTTGCTTCAGAGACAATCAAATAGGTGATCAGGTGGCAAACGGGATGAATAATTCTTTCTGAATCCTGTTTCACAGCTTCCTAAGAGTTGCAAAGAAAGGGAAGGATATGCTCTTTTCTTTCTCAGAAATAAGTACACCCAGGTCCCGGACCAGTCTTGCCTAGGCTATCACTAGCTGTGTGACCTTGGGAAGTTACTTAACTCCTCTGACCTCCATTACTTATCTACCTTGTGGAAAATCAGTAGGATAAATTAGGGGAAATAATTAGCACAGTAGTGATAGATGGTAGCAATTATTATGATTAGGCCCCTAAGAAAGAAGGAGCCAGAGCTTCTCTATGCAGCTGGTTCAGCCACTCTGTTGGAACTGACTCATCTTCCATGCTGTGTGGCATGAATAGCTGGGGTATTGACCAGTGAATTACTATTTATTTGTATTTTTTAGATTGTTTTAATGCAAATCACTTGTTTAAGTCTTTATTGAATTTGTCACAACATTGCTTCTGTTTAATATTATGGATCTTTGGCCACAAGGCATGAGGGATCTTGCTTTCCCAGCCACAGATCAAACCTGCACCCTGGTCCTGGAAAGTGAAGTCTTAACCACTAAATTCTGTAGTTACATTTAGATTTCAGTCCAGTGCTTAAGAATCCACCTTCCAGTGCACAGGGACTCAGGTTCCATCCCTGGTCCAGGGAGATCCCACATGAATGGGGCAACTAAGGCTACATGCTACAACTACTGAGCCCAAGCGCTGAAACTGAGGTCTGACACAGCTAAAAATAAATAAATGAATTAGTTACTTACATGAGAAATGAACAAGTAAATGAATAAAGTTGTGTTCAAACTCCATTGCTGTTGTGTTGGTTTTGTGTCTACTTTTTTTAAGAAAATGTGGGAAAGCAGCCTTGTATAGCTATAGAGAATCTCTCGGCGGTTTCCAGACGTGGGCTCTTAAGAACATTTCTAGTGCTTCCACATTTTACTATTGTATTATTGTTTATATGAAGATGCCTTAAATTGTAAATGTGCAAATGCTCATTCTTTCCTGAATCCACAAGAAACTGATGTGTTTCTTATTTTTGCTTCAGAGACAATCAAATAGGTGATCAGGTGGCAAACGGGATGAATAATTCTTTCTGAATCCTGTTTCACAGCTTCCTAAGAGTTGCAAAGAAAGGGAAGGATATGCTCTTTTCTTTCTCAGAAATAAGTACACCCAGGTCCCGGACCAGTCTTGCCTAGGCTATCACTAGCTGTGTGACCTTGGGAAGTTACTTAACTCCTCTGACCTCCATTACTTATCTACCTTGTGGAAAATCAGTAGGATAAATTAGGGGAAATAATTAGCACAGTAGTGATAGATGGTAGCAATTATTATGATTAGGCCCCTAAGAAAGAAGGAGCCAGAGCTTCTCTATGCAGCTGGTTCAGCCACTCTGTTGGAACTGACTCATCTTCCATGCTGTGTGGCATGAATAGCTGGGGTATTGACCAGTGAATTACTATTTATTTGTATTTTTTAGATTGTTTTAATGCAAATCACTTGTTTAAGTCTTTATTGAATTTGTCACAACATTGCTTCTGTTTAATATTATGGATCTTTGGCCACAAGGCATGAGGGATCTTGCTTTCCCAGCCACAGATCAAACCTGCACCCCTGGTCCTGGAAAGTGAAGTCTTAACCACTGGACCACCCAGGAAGTCCCTCAACCAAATACTCGTAGTTCAAGCATTTAGAGATATTTTTGACCCCTTTCAAAGGTGCTCCTCATCATCTTCTATCAAAATAGAAAAACAGAAGACCACACACCAAAAATAGTCTTCTGTTTATATTCAATCAGCTATAAAATCTAAGTATCAACATAATTTCCTTTTTTCCTCAATTGTTTGGAAGAAGTGCATAACGTTGTCAGGTCTGGTCATAAGAACTATGGGTGCTTGGGCAACAGGTCACAATAAGACCATGAAGGAGGCTGAGAACATGATCAGCGGGGACTCCAGCTCCAGCTGGGCATCGAGGGCCAACACAACTGTTCTCTGAAAGGACAGAGGGCTGAGATGGAAATTAAATGCTCACAAAGGCTTAGAACAGCAGGGACAGGATCAGGCACAGAGTAGGCCCTTGAAAAACAGCAGTCCTCTCCCGGGGCGGCATTTCTAAAAATGCGCCAAGAATCACCTACATCAAATCCACCTGAGGAGTACAGGAATGCCACTAAGAATGCACAGTCCTGGGCCTCAATCGCATTTCCTTAGGCATTTCCTAAATTTGCCTGCCCGTCAGACTGACCTAGAGCACTTTTTAGGGGCTAGATCAGTGCCCCATCCCAGAACTCATGAGTCACAATCTCCAGGGTTTAGGAATATTTATATTTAACAAGCACCCCAGGAGAATCTTATGATACCATTCATTTAGGAAAAGCTTCCAGTAGGATAAATTAGGGAAATAATTAGCACAGTAGTGATAGATGGTAGCAATTTTTGATTAGGCCCCTAAGAAAGAAGGAGCCAGAGCTTCTCTATGCAGCTGGTTCAGCCACTCTGTTGGAACTGACTCATCTTCCATGCTGTGTGGCATGAATAGCTGGGGTATTGACCAGTGAATTACTATTTATTTGTATTTTTTAGATTGTTTTAATGCAAATCACTTGTTTAAGTCTTTATTGAATTTGTCACAACATTGCTTCTGTTTAATATTATGGATCTTTGGCCACAAGGCATGAGGGATCTTGCTTTCCCAGCCACAGATCAAACCTGCACCCCTGGTCCTGGAAAGTGAAGTCTTAACCACTGGACCACCCAGGAAGTCCCTCAACCAAATACTCGTAGTTCAAGCATTTAGAGATATTTTTGACCCCTTTCAAAGGTGCTCCTCATCATCTTCTATCAAAATAGAAAAACAGAAGACCACACACCAAAAATAGTCTTCTGTTTATATTCAATCAGCTATAAAATCTAAGTATCAACATAATTTCCTTTTTGCCTCAATTGTTTGGAAGAAGTGCATAACGTTGTCAGGTCTGGTCATAAGAACTATGGGTGCTTGGGCAACAGGTCACAATAAGACCATGAAGGAGGCTGAGAACATGATCAGCGGGGACTCCAGCTCCAGCTGGGCATCGAGGGCCAACACAACTGTTCTCTGAAAGGACAGAGGGCTGAGATGGAAATTAAATGCTCACAAAGGCTTAGAACAGCAGGGACAGGATCAGGCACAGAGTAGGCCCTTGAAAAACAGCAGTCCTCTCCCGGGGCGGCATTTCTAAAAATGCGCCAAGAATCACCTACATCAAATCCACCTGAGGAGTACAGGAATGCCACTAAGAATGCACAGTCCTGGGCCTCAATCGCATTTCCTTAGGCATTTCCTAAATTTGCCTGCCCGTCAGACTGACCTAGAGCACTTTTTAGGGGCTAGATCAGTGCCCCATCCCAGAACTCATGAGTCACAATCTCCAGGGTTTAGGAATATTTATATTTAACAAGCACCCCAGGAGAATCTTATGATACCATTCATTTAGGAAAAGCTTCCCAGAAAAATCGACTGACACAGGGGCACTCATATCCTAGGTCTGCTGGATCATGTAGCTTAGAAGACATCCTTAGGCCATCAGATCCAAGGTCCCTCGAGACAGTGAGCATCCCTACACTTCCTATCCCCAGCAGGTGCCATCTCAGGCTGTATAATGGTTACAATCGTTGAGGCCAGCTAAACTCAAACCAGGTAATAGGAAGCATTTTCCTACCATGATTCCCCAGTCTCCTCTCTTTCCCTCATCATTACATCTCATCCACGTCATCTGAGGAGCTTTAAATAAAATCGAGGCAGGGCTCCAACTCAACCAATCAAATCAGAATGGTAGGGATTTGCCTAGTGGTCCAGCAGTTTAGAATCTGCCTTCCAATGCAGGGGACACAGATTCGATGCCTGGTCACAGAGCTGAGATTCCACATGCTACAGGGCAACTAAGCCTATGCAGTACAACTAGACAAGTCCATACAACAGTAAAGACCCAGTGCAGCACAAAATTAAAACAAGTCAGACTGGCAGGAGCTGAGGAAATGGGATTATGTATTACACCTCCATCTTCCACCTAGCTGACTCAAATGTAGCCATGGCTGCCAAACAC
This sequence comes from Tragulus kanchil, assembly GCA_022376925.1. Classification (NCBI taxonomy): domain Eukaryota; kingdom Metazoa; phylum Chordata; class Mammalia; order Artiodactyla; family Tragulidae; genus Tragulus; species Tragulus kanchil. The sequence continues at coordinate 7,442,746 of JAIOJX010000005.1, forward strand.
TATGAGTGGTTACCACTCGCTTTCTCTACTCTTTATTGTCAACTGCCCTGCCTCAGCATTTTTCTTTAAAAAGATCCTCTTTAACTGTTGCTGCAAAATGGGTGTGGGAATACATTTAAAAACAGTTTAACTGACTCATGGATTCAACAGTCAGTCAGTTTATTTTCAAAATATCCAACATATAGGTGAGTAAGCTTTTTTTTTTTTTTAAACCTTTATTTTACTTTTAACTTTTACAGAGTTTTGTTGTTTACAGATATGTATGTTCTCAGATTAGTCATATATATATCCCCCCTTCCCTCCCCTCCCGACCATCACACAGCACCCCTGAAGGATCCCCTTTTCTCACAGAGCAATGACTAGAGCTATTTTCTTCACTTATGATAGTACAGGCCTTCATGCTACTTCCTTTACGCCTCTCACCCACTGTTCCTTCCCCACAATGTCCATATGTCCACTGTCCATGTCTGTCTTTCTGTCGCTTCACTGCATGTGCCATCATCACCATCCTACTAGATTCCATATATATGTGTTAATATACTGTATTTGTCCTTCTCTTTCTGACTGACTTCACTTTTTATGATACGTTCTAGATCCAGCCACCTCATTAGGGTTGATTCTTCTGCATCCTTCCTCTATGATGGAATATAAGTCAGAAGGACTTCTAGATCCAGAGTGATGAACTGTGCTTACCTTTTTTAGCAGTTAGTCAGTGTTTAGCATTCAGTATCTGTTGCTTCTTAAGGGTGGGAAAACAAGTCTATATAAACAGTAAGAGGTGGGACTTGACATTGAGCCTGACAGATTCATCCTCCGTAGAAACCTGGCCACAAAGTTGAGAAGTTATGCTTGCCCAGTGTTCCAGGCATCCAGGACTTACAAGCGGGCAGTGCACTGGGTAGGGTTTAGAATCCCCTTCTGCCCAATCCTGGCCACCAAAAAAAAAAAAAAATTATTTTTAACAGTAACAGTGAGCAAAGGACCCTACAGGTCAAAGTTTCTCAGTGCAACATCGATCATTAGGAGTAAAACTCTAAATTTGTCATTTTGAAATAAAACTAAGAGAAATTCAGTGTTTTCAAAAGCCCCGCTCGAAGGCGCGTAGTCAAGATGCATCAGCAGGAGTCTGCTCTTACCAACGGACCACTCAGCCCCAGCACGCAGTGGTCACTGTCCTCAAGGCTCCATGAGTCAAGTGGAAGGATTATGGAAAGGTCTGCTGGAGAAATTAATCAAACCAACCCAACTACAGTGGAAAAAAGAGCTCTAGGGATGTAGAGCAGAAAATTATTTAGATGACCGTGTACTTTACACACTGTTTGTATAGGCACGAGCCTGAATGCAGTGGAAGGAACCTTGGGATTAAGAGTCCTAAGACCCAGACCCAGCCGTGACATTCAGTCCTGCCTCAGCGACCTCGGGCAAGCCTCCGCATCCATCTGAACCTCAGTTTCCTCGTCTGAAAGGGGGAGATGATTATACTAATCTCACTAGGTTGTTATGTAGATCAAAGGAAATGGCATGTAGGAAAGTCCTTTGAAATGGACTTGGCTGTTCAAATGCAGGGTGTTATTAATATAATTCCACAGCATAACAACACGGTTCAGAAGAAGACAGGCCAGTGTGCACAAACACAGCACAGCCCTTAGAAACAGTAGACTCTACACTGTGAAAACTTCCAACAGTGAGGTGCTCCAGAGCAAATTGAAGGACACGGAGAACTTGGAGAAGGTTCACAAAAGAGCCACAGAGATGATTAAAGAGACGGAAAATCAAAACCATGCTCAGGAAAGGTTCAAAGAACCAAGTTCATTCTGCTTGGAGAAGACGAGTTTACTGGGTAATTTAATCACTGTTTACAAGTGCACACAGCCTGGTGTCCAGCTGTTCTTTCCAAGGGAGAGAGAAGAAGAAAGTCTTGTGGACCCTCAACATGGGTAGAGTTTGACAAGTGAGGTTTCAGATCATTGAGCACCACTGGGGTGGTTCATCACATAGGAAAATTGGTCATGTTTCTAAGCCACACATTCTAGAGAGAAGTGTATGGGTAAAACTCATGGGCTCTTTCTTGCCACTCTGAGTTTATATATCATTGAAAAATGCTTACATATTTTGATAGATAGAAAGAAACTAGTTATGAATTTTCTACAAAACATTAGGTGCTGTCTTCTAAAGCAGGGGTCCTCCAGCCCCTGGGATCCAATGCCTGATCATCTGAGGTGAAGCTGATGTCATAATAATAGAAATAAAGCACGCAATAAATGTAATGCTCTTGAGCCATCCTGCAACCATCCCTCCAACCCCACCTGTGACAAATTTGTCTTCCATGAAACCGTTCTGCGGTGCAAAAAAGGTGGGGATCCACTGTTCTAAAGCCAAATCGAAATTGTGCTGTTCAAAGTCTATTTTTCGCATGACTCTCTCTCACCGCTATGAGTAACTTCAAAGCCACCAGAATTCTCCTGCACTTTCGACAGAACAAGCAGCCTTTTTTTCTTCATTTCCCTCTATCATCTGAACCTCAGTTTCCTCGTCTGAAAGGGGGAGATGATTATACTAATCTCACTAGGTTGTTATGTAGATCAAAGGAAATGGCATGTAGGAAAGTCCTTTGAAATGGACTTGGCTGTTCAAATGCAGGGTGTTATTAATATAATTCCACAGCATAACAACACGGTTCAGAAGAAGACAGGCCAGTGTGCACAAACACAGCACAGCCCTTAGAAACAGTAGACTCTACACTGTGAAAACTTCCAACAGTGAGGTGCTCCAGAGCAAATTGAAGGACACGGAGAACTTGGAGAAGGTTCACAAAAGAGCCACAGAGATGATTAAAGAGACGGAAAATCAAAACCATGCTCAGGAAAGGTTCAAAGAACCAAGTTCATTCTGCTTGGAGAAGACGAGTTTACTGGGTAATTTAATCACTGTTTACAAGTGCACACAGCCTGGTGTCCAGCTGTTCTTTCCAAGGGAGAGAGAAGAAGAAAGTCTTGTGGACCCTCAACATGGGTAGAGTTTGACAAGTGAGGTTTCAGATCATTGAGCACCACTGGGGTGGTTCATCACATAGGAAAATTGGTCATGTTTCTAAGCCACACATTCTAGAGAGAAGTGTATGGGTAAAACTCATGGGCTCTTTCTTGCCACTCTGAGTTTATATATCATTGAAAAATGCTTACATATTTTGATAGATAGAAAGAAACTAGTTATGAATTTTCTACAAAACATTAGGTGCTGTCTTCTAAAGCAGGGGTCCTCCAGCCCCTGGGATCCAATGCCTGATCATCTGAGGTGAAGCTGATGTCATAATAATAGAAATAAAGCACGCAATAAATGTAATGCTCTTGAGCCATCCTGCAACCATCCCTCCAACCCCACCTGTGACAAATTTGTCTTCCATGAAACCGTTCTGCGGTGCAAAAAAGGTGGGGATCCACTGTTCTAAAGCCAAATCGAAATTGTGCTGTTCAAAGTCTATTTTTCGCATGACTCTCTCTCACCGCTATGAGTAACTTCAAAGCCACCAGAATTCTCCTGCACTTTCGACAGAACAAGCAGCCTTTTTTTCTTCATTTCCCTCTATCATCTCCAACCAGCAGTTCCCACAATACGGCCCGCTTCCCTTAACGAGCTCACACTTTTAAGCACCCCATTCAATCAAACAAACAAGCACAAATCCTCTAGCACAGGGTGCCTTGAATGTGGCTTTCTGTTTGTTTTTGTTCAGTCACTAGGTGTCTGACTCTCGGTAAGGCCCTGGACTGCAGCACACCAGGCTTCCCTATCTTTCACGATATCCCAGAGCTTGCTCAAACTCACATCCACTGAGTGGGTGATGTCATCCAACCATCTACTGCCCCTTTTTCCTTCTGCTTTCAATCTTTTCCAGCATCAAGGTCTTTTCCAGTGAGTCAGCTCTTCCTAGGTGGCCAAAGTATTGGAGCTTCTGCGTCAGCATCAGTCCTTCCAATGAATATTCAGGCTTGATTTCCTTTAGCATTAACTGGTTTGATCTCCTTGCTGTCCAAGCGACTCTCATCTTGTCTAGCACCACAGTTCAAAAGCATCCGTTCTTTGGTGTTCAGCCTATGTTATGATCTAGTTCCCACATCTGTCCATGACTACTGGAAAAACCATAGCTTTGGCTATTCAGACCCTCGTCAGCAAAGTGATGTCTCTGCTTTTTATTATTATTATTATTCTTTATTTTAAAGATTTTACAGAGTTGTTCACCAACATGTATGTTCCCAGATCATTCATATGCCTATGTCTAGGTTTGTCATAGCTTTCTTTCTAGGGAGAAATCATCTTTTAACTCCCTGGCTGCAGTCACTGTCAGCAGTAAGATGCTGCAGTTTTCCTAAATTATCTTTGAATAGCTGGTATTGAAAAATACCCTCCACCCCTCTGCATCTCTTGTCTGGTCTTTTTCCTTTTTTCTCCTCACTCATTTTCCTCCAGCAACACGGGCCTCCTCTTCCTCAAACACACCAACCAACATTTCTGCTTCAGGGCCTTTGCACATTCTGATTCCTTTAGTTCAAGTGCCTTTCCCCTTGATATTCCTATGGCTCTTTTCCTTGAGCTCCTTCAGGGCCCTTGGCATCCTGTGACTTAATAGTAAAATCACCCTGGTCCACTGAATTCAATAAAGCATCTCCCCAACCAGTTGACACCTGTGCGGTAACCTAGCTTCCTCCCTCATTTTATTTTTCTCATGACACTTACCCACATCTGACGTTTACATATGTCACTTGCTTATTTGTTTATTCTCAGGCTCTTTTATATAACTTCCATGAGGGTTTATGTATACAGAACAGAATCACTTCGCTGTACACCAGGAACTCACACAATATCATAAATAAACTAGGTGTGCATACTCAGTTGCTTCAGTCGTGTCCAACTTTTTGTGACCATAGGGACGGAAGCCCTCCATGCCTCTCTGGGAGCATGGGATTTTTCCAGCAAGAATACTGGAGTGAGTCACCATGCCCTTCTCCAGGGGATCTTCCTGACCCAGGGATCAAACATAGGAGCCCTTTTTCCTTCTGCTTTCAATCTTTTCCAGCATCAAGGTCTTTTCCAGTGAGTCAGCTCTTCCTAGGTGGCCAAAGTATTGGAGCTTCTGCGTCAGCATCAGTCCTTCCAATGAATATTCAGGCTTGATTTCCTTTAGCATTAACTGGTTTGATCTCCTTGCTGTCCAAGCGACTCTCATCTTGTCTAGCACCACAGTTCAAAAGCATCCGTTCTTTGGTGTTCAGCCTATGTTATGATCTAGTTCCCACATCTGTCCATGACTACTGGAAAAACCATAGCTTTGGCTATTCAGACCCTCGTCAGCAAAGTGATGTCTCTGCTTTTTATTATTATTATTATTCTTTATTTTAAAGATTTTACAGAGTTGTTCACCAACATGTATGTTCCCAGATCATTCATATGCCTATGTCTAGGTTTGTCATAGCTTTCTTTCTAGGGAGAAATCATCTTTTAACTCCCTGGCTGCAGTCACTGTCAGCAGTAAGATGCTGCAGTTTTCCTAAATTATCTTTGAATAGCTGGTATTGAAAAATACCCTCCACCCCTCTGCATCTCTTGTCTGGTCTTTTTCCTTTTTTCTCCTCACTCATTTTCCTCCAGCAACACGGGCCTCCTCTTCCTCAAACACACCAACCAACATTTCTGCTTCAGGGCCTTTGCACATTCTGATTCCTTTAGTTCAAGTGCCTTTCCCCTTGATATTCCTATGGCTCTTTTCCTTGAGCTCCTTCAGGGCCCTTGGCATCCTGTGACTTAATAGTAAAATCACCCTGGTCCACTGAATTCAATAAAGCATCTCCCCAACCAGTTGACACCTGTGCGGTAACCTAGCTTCCTCCCTCATTTTATTTTTCTCATGACACTTACCCACATCTGACGTTTACATATGTCACTTGCTTATTTGTTTATTCTCAGGCTCTTTTATATAACTTCCATGAGGGTTTATGTATACAGAACAGAATCACTTCGCTGTACACCAGGAACTCACACAATATCATAAATAAACTAGGTGTGCATACTCAGTTGCTTCAGTCGTGTCCAACTTTTTGTGACCATAGGGACGGAAGCCCTCCATGCCTCTCTGGGAGCATGGGATTTTTCCAGCAAGAATACTGGAGTGAGTCACCATGCCCTTCTCCAGGGGATCTTCCTGACCCAGGGATCAAACATAGGAGTCCTGGGTCTCCTGAATTGAATGTGGATTCTTTACCACTGAGCCACCAGGAAAGCTCATCAATCAGCTATAGTTCCATTTTAAAGTGTTTCTATTTTAAAATGTTTTTTTAATCTGTTAGACTACAATGTTATAATGACGAGTCAGCATGTATTAAAACTTGCTGTTAACCCTAGCACGCATCTTAAGATCGCATACTGAATAAATAGCAGAACGAGCTATAGGACATGTACAGCAGAGAAGGTCGCTTGCTCGTCCTTCAGCTTCAGAGAAGAAAATGTTTGATTAAAGTCCTGAAGGTCAATTCATGTTCAGTGTGAGCTTCAAAAGAAAGGAGACAGACAGGTGCCAGGACAGAAAGTACCAAGAACACTTTTAGGAAAAGACTGGAGGGACATTCCACCCAGAGTCCACTCGTGACAAGGGGCCCCGGGTTCACCAAGAAGCCCACCTTTTTCATTCCTGAACTCAGCATGGGGGTCAGTCATCTTCCAGTTGCTCTCTTGAGACAAGATAGAATTGACTCATTGGAAATCACTCAGAGAGTGAATGCTGATCCTGCCAACACCCGGAGTCGTTTTCTGGGAAATCACATGGTGGACGTGTCTACACACATCAGCTCACAAAACAAATGAATCGGGCCTCACACATTTCCTCTTCTTCTCAACAGTCAGGGACAATGTGGGGTTCAGCATGTCCATCAAAAAGCAAAAGACTCACATACTTAAAGAATGAGCTTATGGTTACAGGGGAACTGGGGAGGGAAGGGGTAGTTAGGAAGTTTGGGAGGAACACGTACACACTGCTATATTCAAAATGAGAAAAGAATTTGAAAACAGATAGATAGATACATGTATATGTAAAAACAAATGTTAAAAATAAGGAAAAGAAAAGAGCCTCTGATCGTTGATGAAGCAGCAGATTCTTTTTTTTTTCCACAATCATAAGGTTTTTTTATTTTGCTTTTTTGATTTTACAGTTTTGTTGTTTATAAATATGTATAACTCCAGATTGGTCATATGTACATCCCATTCCTCCCCCCAGCCCACCCCTCCAGGCCTTCACATAGCCCCATGTATGATCCCTTAGACTCACACCACATTGAAAACATTTATCTCTTTTACATAAGATGGTATAGGATTTGGTGATGCTGTTTCCATATCTCATCCACTTTTTCCTCTCCCCAATGTCCATAAGTCTGTTCTCTATGACTGTTTTTCCATCGATGCTCTGCGTGTGTATTTATCAGTACGAACTTACTAAATTCCATATATATGTGTTAGTATACAGTATTTGTCCTTCTCTTTTTGACTTACTTCACTTTGTATAATAGGTTTTAGATTCATCCATCTCATTAGGACTGAATCTTCTGCATTTCTTTTTGCAGCTGAGAAGTACCTCATTGTATATATACACCAGAGCTTCTTTATCCATTCATTCATCCATGGACATCTAGGTCGCTTCCATGTTCTAGCTATTGTGTAGAGTGCTGCAATGAACACTGGGGTACAGGTGTCTCTTTCAATTTGAATTTCATCAGGGTATAAGCCTAATAATGGGATTGCTGCATCCTACAGTAAAGCAGCAGGTTCTTGAAACACCCATGGCAATGGAGTCAGTTGTGCTGAGCCCTTAGTCAGCCTGGAGTCCTGGGCCTGTGGGAGCCTCTCAGGTGGCTGACCAGGAATGGTATCAGGAGGGGCAGCTGAGCAGGCGGCAGTGGAGAGGCAGGGGCTGAGGAGGAAGAATGAGTCCAGCAAAAGTAGACTCAACAAACAGACATATCCTCTGAAAAGTTGGCAGGTCAGTGATCTCTCGTGATGTCTGACTAAAGAACAAAGTTACTGAAAGATTGATGCTAAATTCTAACAATAGATGCTCCGACCTTAGCACCCAAGACACACGAATCACCCTCAAAACATTTTCAAACATTAAGTTGCAATACAGATGAATTAATAGCATTATTTTCAAGACGTCTGGCTTTATTTCCCACATGTTCAGAATGCTTTTATCTCCCCAAATCACTCTTTTACCCACATCAGAAATACACATCTGAGTAAACCATGAAAATTACAGGCCTCTAATTCTCTCTGTTTCCTCTGGGTATGAATCAGATACCTTGGGAAAGTCTATCACCTACTTATTTATTTTTGATATTGGATGACCAGGTCAAGTTAGGTAGGCAATAAATGCATCTGAAATACAAAACTGAGGGAATTTCCTGGTCCAGTGGCTAAGATTCTGTGCTTTCACTGCAGAAGGCTTAGGTTCAATCCCTCAGGAAGTATTCTCTATGACTGTTTTTCATCGATGTTTTCTGGGGTATTTATCAGTACGAACTTACTAAATTCCATATATATGTGTTAGTATACAGTATTTGTCCTTCTCTTTTTGACTTACTTCACTTTGTATAATAGGTTTTAGATTCATCCATCTCATTAGGACTGAATCTTCTGCATTTCTTTTTGCAGCTGAGAAGTACCTCATTGTATATATACACCAGAGCTTCTTTATCCATTCATTCATCCATGGACATCTAGGTCGCTTCCATGTTCTAGCTATTGTGTAGAGTGCTGCAATGAACACTGGGGTACAGGTGTCTCTTTCAATTTGAATTTCATCAGGGTATAAGCCTAATAATGGGATTGCTGCATCCTACAGTAAAGCAGCAGGTTCTTGAAACACCCATGGCAATGGAGTCAGTTGTGCTGAGCCCTTAGTCAGCCTGGAGTCCTGGGCCTGTGGGAGCCTCTCAGGTGGCTGACCAGGAATGGTATCAGGAGGGGCAGCTGAGCAGGCGGCAGTGGAGAGGCAGGGGCTGAGGAGGAAGAATGAGTCCAGCAAAAGTAGACTCAACAAACAGACATATCCTCTGAAAAGTTGGCAGGTCAGTGATCTCTCGTGATGTCTGACTAAAGAACAAAGTTACTGAAAGATTGATGCTAAATTCTAACAATAGATGCTCCGACCTTAGCACCCAAGACACACGAATCACCCTCAAAACATTTTCAAACATTAAGTTGCAATACAGATGAATTAATAGCATTATTTTCAAGACGTCTGGCTTTATTTCCCACATGTTCAGAATGCTTTTATCTCCCCAAATCACTCTTTTACCCACATCAGAAATACACATCTGAGTAAACCATGAAAATTACAGGCCTCTAATTCTCTCTGTTTCCCTCTGGGTATGAATCAGATACCTTGGGAAAGTCTATCACCTACTTATTTATTTTTGATATTGGATGACCAGGTCAAGTTAGGTAGGCAATAAATGCATCTGAAATACAAAACTGAGGGAATTTCCTGGTCCAGTGGCTAAGATTCTGTGCTTTCACTGCAGAAGGCTTAGGTTCAATCCCTAGTCAGGAAGTAAGATCCTACAAATGGAACAGTGCAGCCAAAATATAAAAATAATAAAATACAAAGTTGATAAGAAGGGCAGAGTTCACAAATGATAGTAAACTTCTTAGTCAAAAGCAGAGGGAAAAAATGTACCCAATACATTATTAGGATAGAAAAAGATTTTCTTAATGGAAAAACACCATGAAAGTAACAGCTAAAAATGAAATTAATTTTTATATAATAAGAGATAATCTCTAGCTAAGGGAGCACCAATACAGACGCTACTTCCAAACCCTTGGTCATGTTACAATACAGAGTAGTTTGAGTGTTTTTTAATAACTCCTCTCATTACATCCGCATAGTCAAAGCTACGGTGTATGCAATAGCCATGTACAGACGTGAGAGTTGGACCAGAAAGAAAGTTGAGTGCCGAAGAATTGATGTTTTTGAACGGTGGTGCTGGAGGAGACTCTTGAGAATCCCTTGGTCAGCAAGGAGATCAAACCAGTCATCCTAAAGGAAATCAACCTTGAATATCCATAGGAAGGACTGATGCTGAAGCTCCAATACTTTGGCCACCTCACACTCAGGGCCAATTCATTGGAAAAGGCCCTAATGCTGGGAAAGACTGAAGCTAAAAGGAGAAGAGGGTGACAGAGGATGAGATGGTTGGATAGCATCACCGATTCAATGAATCTGAGCAAACTCTGGGAGAGAGTAGAGAACAGAAGATCCTGGCTTGCTGCAGTTGATGGGCAAGAGTTGGACAACCATTTTGAAAATTAAAAGGTCTGGCTTTATTTCCCACATGTTCAGAATGCTTTTATCTCCCCAAATCACTCTTTACCCACATCAGAAATACACATCTGAGTAAACCATGAAAATTACAGGCATCTAATTCTCACTGTTTCCATCTGGGTATGAATCAGATACCTTGGGAAAGTCTATCACCTACTTATTTATTTTTGATATTGGATGACCAGGTCAAGTTAGGTAGGCAATAAATGCATCTGAAATACAAAACTGAGGGAATTTCCTGGTCCAGTGGCTAAGATTCTGTGCTTTCACTGCAGAAGGCTTAGGTTCAATCCCTAGTCAGGAAGTAAGATCCTACAAATGGAACAGTGCAGCCAAAATATAAAAATAATAAAATACAAAGTTGATAAGAAGGGCAGAGTTCACAAATGATAGTAAACTTCTTAGTCAAAAGCAGGGGGAAAAATAAACCCAATACATTATTAGGATAGAAAAAGATTTTCTTAATGGAAAAACACCATGAAAGTAACAGCTAAAAATGAAATTAATTTTTATATAATAAGAGATAATCTCTAGCTAAGGGAGCACCAATACAGACGCTACTTCCAAACCCTTGGTCATGTTACAATACAGAGTAGTTTGAGTGTTTTTTAATAACTCCTCTCATTACATCCGCATAGTCAAAGCTACGGTGTATGCAATAGCCATGTACAGACGTGAGAGTTGGACCAGAAAGAAAGTTGAGTGCCGAAGAATTGATGTTTTTGAACGGTGGTGCTGGAGGAGACTCTTGAGAATCCCTTGGTCAGCAAGGAGATCAAACCAGTCATCCTAAAGGAAATCAACCTTGAATATCCATAGGAAGGACTGATGCTGAAGCTCCAATACTTTGGCCACCTCACACTCAGGGCCAATTCATTGGAAAAGGCCCTAATGCTGGGAAAGACTGAAGCTAAAAGGAGAAGAGGGTGACAGAGGATGAGATGGTTGGATAGCATCACCGATTCAATGAATCTGAGCAAACTCTGGGAGAGAGTAGAGAACAGAAGATCCTGGCTTGCTGCAGTTGATGGGGTTTGCAAAGAGTTGGACACAACTTAGCTACTGAACCACAACATCTGTTCATGTCTGATTTTTGCATTTCTTCATCAGGCTGAATTCTTCACGGGGATCTCTAAGCCATGTGGTATAGAAAAAAACGTTCTTCCCTCTGGATGGATAAGATTTATAAAATGTTCTAGAGACCTATTTATTCAGGCTTAGAAGCTCAATCTTATTTCAGACTTTGAGGAATGTATAGGTCTTAGTTTGAAAGTGAGTTTTGCCACTCTGTCCCACTAGGCCAAGCACAATTGTGTCAAGAGGGCACAAGCACAACTACCAGCAGAAAAGTGCCCCTGAGGAACAAGCACTTCTCAGGCAATATGATTCATTTATTTCCTTTGTTCACTCAGCTCTCAAAGGATCATCATCCCAGGACCCTTGCTGCAAAAAAAAAAAAAGCCATGTGTCACATCACAAGAGTTTAGTCATAGGAAAGTTGGATGGTTGTGTTTTCTGGCTTGCTTGGTATGTCGATGTCTTTGCTCACTGACATGCAACACGAAAGACAATTTAGCGGCATGACATTCATTTTTTGGACCCCCAATACCTCGGTAGAGACCTCGGTAGGTTTTTCCCTCAGAACCTAACTTGTTTTCCCAGGCACTTCTGAGCAAGGAGTTCTCCAGAGAAAATAGAGTCAGACCCTTTGCACGCGCAGGCGCACAAACACAAAGCCCGCCTTCCGCGGAGGGCTGCAGCCTGCCGCACAGAGGGGACCCAGAGACCCAGGGCCGCTCGTGGAACAGATGCAGGTCTCCCCTGCTCCCGCTCGGCTGGGAACGCGGGCTGGAAAGCAGAAATAAATCACATGGAACTTGCTGTCATCTCTCTACCTTCCTGTAAAACCCTCCGACGCTGCTACTTGACTGGATGGCGTCGCTGTGGTTTTTCCACCAAGGCTGGAGACTGGCGTTGGCAGCACTGCCTAATTTTTCGCTAATACCTTTGTGGGTTCTGCGTTCGCATCTGGCGAGTGCCATCACGCTGGGTAGGATTATCATCGGCTGCTGCTCTTTCCCAAGCAGGAAGCTGGAGTCCTGTAACCGAGAGAGCCTACGCAGAGACTGGTTCCAAACATCACAGCCAGGGAAGGGTCTGCGGTGCGGGACTTCTCCCAAGGCATAAAAAGAGAGAGAGAGAGAGAGAGAGAAATGTGTTAACTGAGCTAACAGTGCCAAGTAATATGCTTCGTTAAAAATTTAATCACCTACAAGTGCAAAACAAGTGCAAAGCAATCATGTTGTAATTAGCACAGCAATTAACACCTCCCTTTTCGATAGCACATGCATCCGAGGAAGTGCAGGATCGCAAGTGTTTATGCTGCTGACAAGCTCGGTTCCTATAGAGAGGGGCGAAATTGCTTAAATAGAATTTGGGGGGCTTTTGGCATGTGGGCTGCTATGCGTTCATGCACTCTCAGAACCAGCTGCCATTTTGGTTTTTGTGTGAAAGTTGCTCTGCTCTGCCGTGCAGCCCACTCGCTTCCCCTCGTTGCCGGTTCTCCTGCAGCTTCTTTTCAGCATCCTTTCCCTCTTGACTAACACTAAAATATGCATAAATCAGCCTGGGGAGCAAATTCGCATGCTGAATGGAGCTTCCTACCCCTCCCTAAAATAATAATGACAGTCTTCTTCCATCTCTTAACAGAAATCAAACACCCACTGGCAAGGTAAACGACTGTTGGGAAAACATCGCTGAGAGCATTCATTCCATCACTTCAGGAAGCTTAAGTCACTTCTGTACTGTCAAGCCTGGTCACTGATGCAAAACTCTTCTTAGGGACTAGTAGCCCATTCTTGCAGGAGGTAAGATGAGGAAGAAAGATGGACACCCTCTCCTTGGGCATCACCTATACCAGCACAGGTCTGGTCGTCTGCACTGGCTCCAACAGGGCAGGCAAGGCTCCACCTACTTGATTGACAGCTTCTCAGCATTCATTTCAATACCTAGAGATTTGCGGGTGCATGTCTTTAGTTCCCCACTAGGTAAAGAGACCTGAAAAGTCTTTTAAACCTTCACATGCGTGTGTGCTCAGTCGTGTCTGACTCTTTGCGACCCCACAGACTGTAGCCCACCAGGCGCCTCTGTCCGTGGGATTCTCCAGGCAAGAACACTGGGGTGGGTTGCCCTTTCCTCCTCCAGAGGATCATCCCCACCCAGGGATCAAACCCGAGTCTCTTGTGTCTTCTGGGTTGGCAGGTGGATTCTTGGCCACTGGGCAGCCTTCATGTTGGTACCCCAAACAGACAGCCTGTGAAATACCCCTTATTGGAAATTCACCCAGGGCCCTTAAGTCCTGGTTTAGAAATTACCAACCATGCTGGTTGGCATAGATTAGAAATTACTATGAGAGGGATTCCACATGCCGCACAGCAATAAAGTCTATGTGCCACCACTACTGAGCCTGTGCTTTAGAACCCAGGAACCACAACTACTGAAACTTAGAGGAATAAAAAGAAAAGAAACAAAATTATTATGAAAAGGGAACATAATTAGGCTCTCTAAAACTTTAAGTGTGTTTGGAAGAAGTTTCACCAGAAAACAAATTTTTTAGAACTAAGGAAGTATCTAGAGATTTAAGAATACAATGAAACACATGAGAGAAAAGCAAATTAAATCGGTAGAAGGAATGTGTTTTGCTCCTTTTGGCCATTGCTAATGGAATGACTGTATTTTGAGGAGTCGAGGAAGTGTTTGGAGAATGAAGTTTGGGGAACAGAAAGCCTGCGCCTCCCCTCTTCACAGCTGACTTTGTAACAGCATTACTCAGATATGAGGAGGGACGGGCAGGAGTCAGTGAGAACCGGCTCACATTCCAATGCTTTGTAGACTCCAGAAAACGCAGGCCTTCATAGAGGCTGTTTAGTTTCCTGGTTCACTGTTTCCATTTCCCAGAAACGCTTTTGTTTAAGCCCCGAAGCTGATCTTGGAGAGCTGAGAAAAGAAACCTCAGTGAAAGAGAGGACACACTTTCCTAAGAGGGGCAAGCTGCCACTCAACGCTCAGCCTGGGAAGCTCTACAGGAGGTAAAGTGAAACCCTCTCAAACCCAAGGAGGACAAATGTCTTATTATGCTAAAAAGCCTCAAAATAAGTAGGGAGAGCTAGCTGGAAGAGACAGCTCCCAGAGCCGTCCTTTTTATTCATTCTTATAAAAAATACATCTTTTGAAACTGATGTTCTTTAAATATTGCGATCACTTGTAAAGCCCATTGTAAACATCTGCAGTATCATATCCGTAATCCAAAGAGGCAAAGGAGAGACTCCTGCCTTTGCATTTATTTCTAATAAATATTTTGCCTCCCCTGCTCCATTTTGATTTTCTCTTTCATCAGAAAATCTTAAAGCCAGGAAGTTTTACACCAGTCCTTGTGCAGCGTTGGTCATCGCATTTCACATGCTTCATTCATCCGTTTAATAAGGAGAAATTGCTGGATATACCAGCCATGGATCTTGGACTAGGCACTCTGACAGCCACAAATAATAAGGACCCCAGGGCTGTAAGCAACACTGCCTTTTCCCCAGTGCCTAGAAACCTGTTGAGTGACGGTTTGCCTCTGTTCATCCCAAGCTCCCATTCTTTCCCTCCCCTCCCCCCAACCCCATCTTAGCACCCACAAGTTGGTCCATATGCAAGTCAGTTTCTAGTCCATAGATATGCTGATTTGTAGCCTATTTAAAATTCCATGTATTAATATAATACAAGCTATATATAGTATTCCTCTTTCTCTTTCTTACGATGGATAAACAAGGTCCTGCTATATAGCACAGGGAACTGTATTCCGTATCCTAGGAAAACATAATAAAAAATATGAAAAATAATATATACATATATAACTGAGTCACTTAGCTGTACGGAAGAAATTAATACAACATTGTAAATCAACTATACTTCAATATAAAAAGTTTTTAATCTGCAGAATGAGTTCATGAATGATCCACCAACCTCATCCAAAGCTAGTAGGCTAGTCGAAGTACTGTCAGCATACGAATGCATCTAATGCCACTTCTCCATTGATGGGTGCTCTAAGAAAGAGTCCGAGGGCTAGAGAAGAATGAGAGCACCTTGTACCCAAAGAGTCATACAGTAATGAGTTCTGTACGTTTTCTTTTCAGTTCATACATCCCAGAATTCAACCTGGAATCTCTGACAAGCATGGAGAAAAACATACTGGATTCTAGTATTCTTGCCTGGAGAATTCCATGGACAGAGGAGCCTTTTATTCATTCTTATAAAAAATACATCTTTTGAAACTGATGTTCTTTAAATATTGCGATCACTTGTAAAGCCCATTGTAAACATCTGCAGTATCATATCCGTAATCCAAAGAGGCAAAGGAGAGACTCCTGCCTTTGCATTTATTTCTAATAAATATTTTGCCTCCCCTGCTCCATTTTGATTTTCTCTTTCATCAGAAAATCTTAAAGCCAGGAAGTTTTACACCAGTCCTTGTGCAGCGTTGGTCATCGCATTTCACATGCTTCATTCATCCGTTTAATAAGGAGAAATTGCTGGATATACCAGCCATGGATCTTGGACTAGGCACTCTGACAGCCACAAATAATAAGGACCCCAGGGCTGTAAGCAACACTGCCTTTTCCCCAGTGCCTAGAAACCTGTTGAGTGACGGTTTGCCTCTGTTCATCCCAAGCTCCCATTCTTTCCCTCCCCTCCCCCCAACCCCATCTTAGCACCCACAAGTTGGTCCATATGCAAGTCAGTTTCTAGTCCATAGATATGCTGATTTGTAGCCTATTTAAAATTCCATGTATTAATATAATACAAGCTATATATAGTATTCCTCTTTCTCTTTCTTACGATGGATAAACAAGGTCCTGCTATATAGCACAGGGAACTGTATTCCGTATCCTAGGAAAACATAATAAAAAATATGAAAAATAATATATACATATATAACTGAGTCACTTAGCTGTACGGAAGAAATTAATACAACATTGTAAATCAACTATACTTCAATATAAAAAGTTTTTAATCTGCAGAATGAGTTCATGAATGATCCACCAACCTCATCCAAAGCTAGTAGGCTAGTCAAGTACTGTCAGCATACGAATGCATCTAATGCCACTTCTCCATTGATGGGTGCTCTAAGAAAGAGTCCGAGGGCTAGAGAAGAATGAGAGCACCTTGTACCCAAAGAGTCATACAGTAATGAGTTCTGTACGTTTTCTTTTCAGTTCATACATCCCAGAATTCAACCTGGAATCTCTGACAAGCATGGAGAAAAACATACTGGATTCTAGTATTCTTGCCTGGAGAATTCCATGGACAGAGGAGCCTGGAGGGCTAGAGTCTATGAGGTTGCAAAGAGTCAGCACGCACACAGGGTGGTGATGAGAGCATACCCTTTCTATTTACTGCCATGGAGCATCAAAAGAAGCCAGCTAAAACAGAAAGTCTAAATAAGATCCAGAATCCCAAAACGTAATACCACAAATGTCCAGGTTTCAACTGAAAATCACTCATTATACCAAAAACCAGAAAGATCTCAAACTGAGTGAAAAAAAAAGACAGTCAATAGATACCAAGAGTAAGGTGACAGAGATGTCAGAATTTCTGACCAAGGCTTTTAAGCAATAGTTATAAAAACGTGGGAATGAGCTATTTACAAATATACTTGAAACAAATTTTTTTAAAAGCATAGAAAATCTCAGAGAATGGGCTTCTCTGGTAGTTCAGTGGTGAAGAGTTCATCTGTCAATGCAGGAGACACGGGTTCAATCCCTGACCCGGGAAGATCCCACATGCTGTTGGAGCAACTAAGCCCGTGAGCCCCAACTACGGAGCCTGTGCTCTAGAGCCTCAGAGCTGCAACTATTGATACCATGTGCCACAACTCCTGAAGCTCATGTGCCCAAGAGCCCGAGTTCCACAAGAGAAGTCACTGCAACAAGAAGCCTGCTCACCTCAACTAGAGAGGAGTCCCCACTCCATGCAACTAGAGAAGAGCCTGCAGTAGCAGTGAAAACCCAGAACAGCCAAAAACAAACAAATTAAAATGTTTTAAAAATACAACATTGTAAATCAACTATACTTCAATATAAAAGTTTTTAATCTGCAGAATGAGTTCATGAATGATCCACCAACCTCATCCAAAGCTAGTAGGCTAGTCGAAGTACTGTCAGCATACGAATGCATCTAATGCCACTTCTCCATTGATGGGTGCTCTAAGAAAGAGTCCGAGGGCTAGAGAAGAATGAGAGCACCTTGTACCCAAAGAGTCATACAGTAATGAGTTCTGTACGTTTTCTTTTCAGTTCATACATCCCAGAATTCAACCTGGAATCTCTGACAAGCATGGAGAAAAACATACTGGATTCTAGTATTCTTGCCTGGAGAATTCCATGGACAGAGGAGCCTGGAGGGCTAGAGTCTATGAGGTTGCAAAGAGTCAGCACGCACACAGGGTGGTGATGAGAGCATACCCTTTCTATTTACTGCCATGGAGCATCAAAAGAAGCCAGCTAAAACAGAAAGTCTAAATAAGATCCAGAATCCCAAAACGTAATACCACAAATGTCCAGGTTTCAACTGAAAATCACTCATTATACCAAAAACCAGAAAGATCTCAAACTGAGTGAAAAAAAAAGACAGTCAATAGATACCAAGAGTAAGGTGACAGAGATGTCAGAATTTCTGACCAAGGCTTTTAAGCAATAGTTATAAAAACGTGGGAATGAGCTATTTACAAATATACTTGAAACAAATTTTTTTAAAAGCATAGAAAATCTCAGAGAATGGGCTTCTCTGGTAGTTCAGTGGTGAAGAGTTCATCTGTCAATGCAGGAGACACGGGTTCAATCCCTGACCCGGGAAGATCCCACATGCTGTTGGAGCAACTAAGCCCGTGAGCCCCAACTACGGAGCCTGTGCTCTAGAGCCTCAGAGCTGCAACTATTGATACCATGTGCCACAACTCCTGAAGCTCATGTGCCCAAGAGCCCGAGTTCCACAAGAGAAGTCACTGCAACAAGAAGCCTGCTCACCTCAACTAGAGAGGAGTCCCCACTCCATGCAACTAGAGAAGAGCCTGCAGTAGCAGTGAAAACCCAGAACAGCCAAAAACAAACAAATTAAAATGTTTTAAAAATACTGACAATTTAATTTAAAAAAAAAAAAAGAAAATCTCAGAGAAGAAATAAAAATTCTCAGCAAATAAATAGAAGATAGAAAGAAAACCCAAATGGAAACTTTGGAACTGAAAAATACAGCAACCAAAATTGAAAGCATTACGTGTGCTCAATAATAGAATGAAAGGGACAAAGGAAAGAATTAGTGAACTGAGATGAAGCAATGGAAGTTAATCAGACCTGAACAACAGAGAAAAACTAAATTTTAAAAAAGAAAAAAGAACAGAGCCTCATAGTCTTGCAGAATGGTAACCAAAAATTTAACATCTGTCTCATCAGCATCTCAGAAGGAGAGAAGAAAGAGACAGAGCTGGAAAAGAAATAACACCTGAAAATTTCCCAACTCTGTCAAAAGATACACAGGTGGATGTGGTACAGCAAATTCCAATGAAGAATATGGGTAAATACAATAAACTTTACTCCTCTTCCTGAGTCTTAAATTATGTCTGATGGTTAAGGCTGTATCTAACGTGGTGCTGTCTGAGTGTAGAAAAGAGAAGGATAAAGGGAAAACAATTGCTACACTTGACTGGAAACAGTGCAATGGCCACATCAACATACTGCAGTAAGCATCTGTATATAATGCAATACTTATAGCAAGCACTGAAAAACAGAGATACACCCAAAAACACAAAAGATAAATCAAAATAAAATTCCAAAAGACATTCAAGTAACCCTAAGGAAATCAGGGAAAAGGAACCAGAAAAATGAAAACTAGAACAAACCAAAAACAGAAAAATAAAATAAAATGACAAACTTAAACCCCAGTAATTACATCAAATGTATGTGGAAATTAATTGCTATAATAATTGCATTGAATGCATTGAATGTTTCCAATTAAAAGACAAAGACTGGCAGAATAGATTAAAAATGTGACCCAGCTATATGTAGTCTACCAGAAACTCCCTTCAAATATAGCAGTGTGGGCAAGCTGAAAGTAAGGATAGATATATCATGCAAGCATTCACCAAGAAATAATTATGTACAGTGTAAACATTAATCAAAAGAAAGCAGAGCGCTTCCCTGGTGGTCCAATGGGTAAAGAGTCCGCCTTGCAATGCAAGAGGCACCGGTTCGATCCCTGGCACAGGAGGTCTCCACGCGGCGCAGAGCAGCTGGACCGATGTGTCCAATCACAAGCCAGCTCTCTGGAGCACATGCTCCCAGAGCTGATGCTCTGCAGTGAGAGAAGCCACTGCAATGGGAGGCCCACACAGGCCAAAGAAAAAGAGCCTCATAGTCTTGCAAAGAATTAGTGAACTGAGATGAAGCAATGGAAGTTAATCAGACCTGAACAACAGAGAAAACTAAATTTTAAAAAGAAAAAGAACAGAGCCTCATAGTCTTGCAGAATGGTAACCAAAATTTAACATCTGTCTCATCAGCATCTCAGAAGGAGAGAAGAAAGAGACAGAGCTGGAAAAGAAATAACACCTGAAAATTTCCCAACTCTGTCAAAAGATACACAGGTGGATGTGGTACAGCAAATTCCAATGAAGAATATGGGTAAATACAATAAACTTTACTCCTCTTCCTGAGTCTTAAATTATGTCTGATGGTTAAGGCTGTATCTAACGTGGTGCTGTCTGAGTGTAGAAAGAGAAGGATAAAGGGAAAACAATTGCTACACTTGACTGGAAACAGTGCAATGGCCACATCAACATACTGCAGTAAGCATCTGTATATAATGCAATACTTATAGCAAGCACTGAAAAACAGAGATACACCCAAAAACACAAAAGATAAATCAAAATAAAATTCCAAAAGACATTCAAGTAACCCTAAGGAAATCAGGGAAAAGGAACCAGAAAAATGAAAACTAGAACAAACCAAAAACAGAAAAATAAAATAAAATGACAAACTTAAACCCCAGTAATTACATCAAATGTATGTGGAAATTAATTGCTATAATAATTGCATTGAATGCATTGAATGTTTCCAATTAAAAGACAAAGACTGGCAGAATAGATTAAAAATGTGACCCAGCTATATGTAGTCTACCAGAAACTCCCTTCAAATATAGCAGTGTGGGCAAGCTGAAAGTAAGGATAGATATATCATGCAAGCATTCACCAAGAAATAATTATGTACAGTGTAAACATTAATCAAAAGAAAGCAGAGCGCTTCCCTGGTGGTCCAATGGGTAAAGAGTCCGCCTTGCAATGCAAGAGGCACCGGTTCGATCCCTGGCACAGGAGGTCTCCACGCGGCGCAGAGCAGCTGGACCGATGTGTCCAATCACAAGCCAGCTCTCTGGAGCACATGCTCCCAGAGCTGATGCTCTGCAGTGAGAGAAGCCACTGCAATGGGAGGCCCACACAGGCCAAAGAATTAATTTAAAAAATCCATGAAAATAAAATATAAATAAAAGAGGCATGCTGGGGAAAAGAAAAAAAATTTAAAAAGGAAAAAAGAAAGAAAGCAGAAGTGGCTATCTTGATATCAGATAGAATAGTGTGTACATGTGTGCATTCTTAGTTGAGTCCGACTCTTTGTGACCCCGTGGACTGTAGCCCAGCAGCCTCCTCCGTCCCTGGAATTCTCCAGGCAAGATTCCTGGAGCCGCGGGAGCTTGACATATGATGCAGGGACCCCAGAGCCGGTGCTGTGGCAGCCTGGAGGGAGAGGTCCAGGAGTGGGACTCCAGAGGGAGGGGTCACGTGTGTGTAGGCCTGGGCCAGTCTCTGTTGATACATGGCAGAGACCATCACAATATTGTAAAATAATTATCCTTCTATTAAAAATAAATAAATAATTTTTTAAAAAAAAGGAATACTGGAGTGGGCTGCTATTTGCTTCTCCAGGGGATCACCTCAAACTAGAATCAAACCCAGTTTTTCACCTCTTCTGCATTGGCAGACGGATTCTTTCCCACAGAGCCACCTGAGAAGCCCAACCAACAAAGTTACAGACATAAATTTGACAACTTTGAAATGGAAACAATGCTTTTAAAATGCAAACTGCCACAATTCACCTACTATGAAACAGTGTTTGAGTAGCCTTATAACTATTGAGGCAATTGAATTTGTGATTCAAAATCTCCCCCCCAAAAATTTCCAGGTCCAGATGATCTTACCGGTGAATTCTAGATGTTTAAAGATGAATTCAAAAAAGTCCCAGCTATATGTAGTCTACCAGAAACTCCCTTCAAATATAGCAGTGTGGGCAAGCTGAAAGTAAGGATAGATATATCATGCAAGCATTCACCAAGAAATAATTATGTACAGTGTAAACATTAATCAAAAGAAAGCAGAGCGCTTCCCTGGTGGTCCAATGGGTAAAGAGTCCGCCTTGCAATGCAAGAGGCACCGGTTCGATCCCTGGCACAGGAGGTCTCCACGCGCGCAGAGCAGCTGGACCGATGTGTCCAATCACAAGCCAGCTCTCTGGAGCACATGCTCCCAGAGCTGATGCTCTGCAGTGAGAGAAGCCACTGCAATGGGAGGCCCACACAGGCCAAAGAATTAATTTAAAAAATCCATGAAAATAAAATATAAATAAAAGAGGCATGCTGGGGAAAAGAAAAAAAATTTAAAAAGGAAAAAAGAAAGAAAGCAGAAGTGGCTATCTTGATATCAGATAGAATAGTGTGTACATGTGTGCATTCTTAGTTGAGTCCGACTCTTTGTGACCCCGTGGACTGTAGCCCAGCAGCCTCCTCCGTCCCTGGAATTCTCCAGGCAAGATTCCTGGAGCCGCGGGAGCTTGACATATGATGCAGGGACCCCAGAGCCGGTGCTGTGGCAGCCTGGAGGGAGAGGTCCAGGAGTGGGACTCCAGAGGGAGGGGTCACGTGTGTGTAGGCCTGGGCCAGTCTCTGTTGATACATGGCAGAGACCATCACAATATTGTAAAATAATTATCCTTCTATTAAAAATAAATAAATAATTTTTTAAAAAAAAGGAATACTGGAGTGGGCTGCTATTTGCTTCTCCAGGGGATCACCTCAAACTAGAATCAAACCCAGTTTTTCACCTCTTCTGCATTGGCAGACGGATTCTTTCCCACAGAGCCACCTGAGAAGCCCAACCAACAAAGTTACAGACATAAATTTGACAACTTTGAAATGGAAACAATGCTTTTAAAATGCAAACTGCCACAATTCACCTACTATGAAACAGTGTTTGAGTAGCCTTATAACTATTGAGGCAATTGAATTTGTGATTCAAAATCTCCCCCCCAAAAATTTCCAGGTCCAGATGATCTTACCGGTGAATTCTAGATGTTTAAAGATGAATTAACACCAATTCTACAAATCAGTTCCAGAAAATAAATATGAGGAAATCCTTTTCAATTCATTTTGTGAAGCAAAATGATACCTGCTACCAAGATCAGACAAGGACTATTAAAAAAAAAAAACCTACAGAGCAATAGCCCTTATGAACATCAACACATAAATTAACAAAATATTAGCCAATAGAATTCAGCAATATATTAAAAAGAATTATGTACCATGACCAAGTGGAATTCATTCCAGAGGTGCAAAGCTGGTATTTCTTTTTGGATGGAAAATTGGAATTTAATTAGAATTGATTCCCTTTCCATTTCTAGGTATCAATTTAGACATACATCAAAATATCAAAAAGCACATGCACACACATACACGCACTCCACAAATAGCCCTGTGTTCCCAGAACAAGTAGAATGTCCAAAAAACAAAAAATGGAGGAGTGAAACAAGGGAACATACACTTGTGTGAAGGCCTCCCGGGTGACTCAGTGGTCAGGATTCTGCTTGCCAAGCAGGAGATGCAGGTTCTATCCCTGGGTCAGGAAGATTCCCTGGAGAAGGCAATGGCAGCCCACTCCAGTATTCTTGCCTGGGAAGCCCCACGGACAGAGGAGCCTGGTGAGCTACAGTCCGTGGAGTCACAAAGAGTCAGACTCAACTAAGAATGCACACATGCACACAGTATCTAATATCAAGATAGCCACTTCTGTTTTCTTTTGATTAATGTTTGCACGTAAATAATTATTTCTTTTTTTTTTTTAAAGATTTATTTATTTATTTTGGGCGGGGGTCGGGTTGGGGAGGGAGGGGAGCAGGCGAGCCACTTCTATTGGTCTTTCATTTCTCTATTTTCATCCGTCTTTGTTCTTTGGCTCCTGTGGGCCTCCCATCACGGTGGCGTCTGTCTTCGCAGAGCGCTGGCTCTGGGCACATGTGCTCCAGAGCTCCGGCTCAGTAATTGGACACAAGGATCCAGCCGCTCCCCGGCATGTGGGATCCTCCCAGGCCAGGGATCGAACCAGCGCCCCTTGCACAGAAAGGCGGTGTCCTTACCCACTGAACCACCAGGGGAAGGCCAAATAATTATTTCTTGATTAATACTTGCATGATACATTTATCCTTACTTTCAGTCCATGGGGTCACAAAGAGTCGGACAACTTAGCAATTGAGCACAAGCAGAAATAGTAATAACAGTAATAGCACTGGCCATTTACTGAACACTGACAACAGCCACTGTGAAGTGCTTTCTGGGCACCATCTCATTTGGTCTTTTTCAGGTAAATTCTGTCAGCCTCCCAATTTTACAGAGGAAGAAATTGAGGCCTGCCGAGGTTTAATTCACACAGCTGGGAAATAACCAGCGAGGCTACAAAGCCTGATTCCAGATCCAGCGGTCCTTGCTGCTGCCGTGTTCACCTGCTCCAGAAAATGACCTTACAAGATGCTACCTGGCTTGGGCCTGTGGTGCCCTGTCCCTCCAACACGGGAGAAGCAAGAGTGACCTAGGGATGGCAGGGCTGGAGCTCAGGACGTGGGCCTTCCTTTAAGGGTGGTTCAAATTTAAACATTCACGGGAGCAGGAAAAACTCAGGGCCGGTTCCAACAACCTTGATTCCCGCCGTGTTCCTCCCATGATTTCCAAAATGCATTTGAAGTCTGGTGCTATTTATGTAAGGACGGGATCCACATGAGAACCCTCTTGAAAGTGTTACTCTGTTAGGCTTTGCTGTGCCTGCTCGTGATGGCAATTATTTAAATGATACTGGTTAATTTGTTTTATTGTTTCACATAGCTTGATTTATTGGCTATTTATCGGTTCACTTATATAATGAGTAGGGTTAGATGAATAGATTGTAGAATGTAAATTCATTTCCACTAATGTTTATGAGCTACACTGTAAACTGGTTTAAATAAAAACAGAATGAGGAATCAGGAGTACAGTACATGTTTGAAGTAATAAAGTAGGCATTCAAATATGTTCCACAAATAAGTAAGACACGCTGATTCACAAAGAAGACTGCCTAGCAGAGATGGAAAGTATAGCCAGATTCACAGAAATTATCATTATTGTTCAGTCGCTTGGTCATGTGTGACTCTCTGCACCCTATGGACGACAGCACACCAAGCCGCCCTGTCCTTCATTATCTCCCGGTGGTGGTGATGGTGACTTAGTCGTTAAATAGTGTCCAACTCCTGCGACCCCATGGATTGTAGCCTGCCAGGCTCCTCTGTCCATGGAATTTTCCAGGCAAGAATATTGGAGTCAATTGCCATTTCCTTCTCCACACTATCTCCCAGAGTTTGCTCAAATTAGTGTCCATTGAGTCAGTGATGCCATCCAACCATCTCATTGTCTGTCACCCCCTTCTCCTCCTGCCCTCAATCTTTCCCAGCATCAAGTCTTTTCCAATGAGTTGGCTCTTCGCAACAGGTGGCCAACAGCTTCAGCATCAGCCCTTGCTGCCGTGTTCACCTGCTCCAGAAAATGACCTTACAAGATGCTACCTGGCTTGGGCCTGTGGTGCCCTGTCCCTCCAACACGGGAGAAGCAAGAGTGACCTAGGGATGGCAGGGCTGGAGCTCAGGACGTGGGCCTTCCTTTAAGGGTGGTTCAAATTTAAACATTCACGGGAGCAGGAAAAACTCAGGGCCGGTTCCAACAACCTTGATTCCCGCCGTGTTCCTCCCATGATTTCCAAAATGCATTTGAAGTCTGGTGCTATTTATGTAAGGACGGGATCCACATGAGAACCCTCTTGAAAGTGTTACTCTGTTAGGCTTTGCTGTGCCTGCTCGTGATGGCAATTATTTAAATGATACTGGTTAATTTGTTTTATTGTTTCACATAGCTTGATTTATTGGCTATTTATCGGTTCACTTATATAATGAGTAGGGTTAGATGAATAGATTGTAGAATGTAAATTCATTTCCACTAATGTTTATGAGCTACACTGTAAACTGGTTTAAATAAAAACAGAATGAGGAATCAGGAGTACAGTACATGTTTGAAGTAATAAAGTAGGCATTCAAATATGTTCCACAAATAAGTAAGACACGCTGATTCACAAAGAAGACTGCCTAGCAGAGATGGAAAGTATAGCCAGATTCACAGAAATTATCATTATTGTTCAGTCGCTTGGTCATGTGTGACTCTCTGCACCCTATGGACGACAGCACACCAAGCCGCCCTGTCCTTCATTATCTCCCGGTGGTGGTGATGGTGACTTAGTCGTTAAATAGTGTCCAACTCCTGCGACCCCATGGATTGTAGCCTGCCAGGCTCCTCTGTCCATGGAATTTTCCAGGCAAGAATATTGGAGTCAATTGCCATTTCCTTCTCCACACTATCTCCCAGAGTTTGCTCAAATTAGTGTCCATTGAGTCAGTGATGCCATCCAACCATCTCATTGTCTGTCACCCCCTTCTCCTCCTGCCCTCAATCTTTCCCAGCATCAAGTCTTTTCCAATGAGTTGGCTCTTCGCAACAGGTGGCCAACAGCTTCAGCATCAGCCCTTCCAGTGAACATTCAGCTTATTGGTATATATAAATTCATTATTTTCTAATTATTCTGCCCAACTTAGATCAACAAGGAAGGCTAAGAACATTCCACATCTAGGCTGCAAAAAAAAAAAAAACGTTCCACGTAAGTCAGGCTTGTACTTGATAGTGAAGAAAACCAATTAATAAGGAGTATCTGGTTGGTTTATTTATAGATTATGACACTTACTCTTATATTCAAGGACTTATGCGAAGGACACCCCATTAGTTTGCAAAATATTGTTTCTGGATGAGTCTTTAAAGTTGTTTCTGCAGACATCAGAATCTGAATCAGTACCCTGAGTAAGTAGCTCACGCTCACCAATCCAAGTGGGCAGCATCTACTCTGCTGAGGGCCTGAGTAGAAGAAAAACTCTGATGAAGGATGAATTTGCTCTCCAGTCGAGCAGGGACCTTCATCTTCTCCTGACCTCAGACATCAATGCTCCTAGGTCTTGAGTCTTAGGACTTGAAAATAGATCCTACACCATTACCTGCCACTCCTCAATCCTCAGGCCTCCATGCCAGCTTTCTTGGTTCTCCATCTTGCTGGCAGTAGGTCTCCATCAGACTCACGCAAGCCAGTTCCTGTAATAAATGTAGGACGAGATGGCTGGATGGCATCACTGAGTCAATGGACATGAGTTTGAGCAAGCTCCTGAGATGGTGAAGGACAGGGAAGCTGGGTGTGCTGCAATCCATGGGGTACAAAGCATTGGGCACGAGTGAGTGATTGAACTGAGCTGTCTCCCACTGGTCCTGTTCTCTGGAAAACCTTAACTAA
Organism: Tragulus kanchil; assembly: GCA_022376925.1. Classification (NCBI taxonomy): domain Eukaryota; kingdom Metazoa; phylum Chordata; class Mammalia; order Artiodactyla; family Tragulidae; genus Tragulus; species Tragulus kanchil. The sequence continues at coordinate 7,469,868 of JAIOJX010000005.1, forward strand.
TATGCACACAGATCCTCTTCATTGTCAATCCATTCCCTGACATTAAATACATAGAAATTTGCCCTGGATGGAATCACTGGGTCTGACTATTTCTGATGAGTATTGATGCATGACAGAAAATTTCAGTTAGGGATATGCTGGCAAAGGGATTTCCATGTGTTTGGGGTCAAAAGCTAACCACAGACTGTGGGGACACAAGCGGAAATTTAAGTGCCATGATGCTGTAGATCACACACACACACACACACACACACATGTGTGTGCATAAAAGCATCTGCCAGGGACCTCCCTGGTGGTCCAGTAAGTGGAGAGTCTGCTTGCATTGCAGGGGTTGCCGGTTCAATCCCTGGCCTGGGAGGATCCCACATACCATGGAATGGCTGGACCAGTGTGTTCAATTATGAGCCGGCGCTCTGGAGCGCATATGCCCAGAGCCAGTACTCTGCGATAACAGAGGCCACTGCAATGGGAGGCTCACACAGGCCAAAGAATAAAGATGGATGAAAATAAACAAGCGAAAATCCAATAAAAGAGGCCGAAATTTAAGGAAAAAAAAAAAAAAAACATCTGCCAGACTAGACTGGCTAGCTGGACAGCTGAGAGTGGGATGGAATTCATTGTGACCCAGCCACAGAGCTGAGTCCGTCCACACTGGGCAAGCTTCCCCAAGGGAAGTCGAAATGCACAGAACAGACGCGGACTCTTGCCAGCAACGATCTGTCTGAAGAGCAGATGACAGAAATCAGTGCGATTCCCACATTTTCCTCTTCCATTGACTTTCTCAACAGGTAGGAGGAAGACAGTTGGAAAGAATTCATACTGTGACACTTTCAGAACAATGATTTCAGAGACTTTGACCTCAAAGGTCTCTCCAAAATATATCTGGTCCAGTTCCTCTCACCTTAGCTGTGAAAAAGCTAAGAGTCCAGTCACATGCATCTTGAAAAATGAATCCAGGTAACCCCTGAGACAGACAGGGGTAGAAAACACATGTTATTTTTTCTCACAGAGTGGCAGGGACTTACGTGTATCTCGTCAAGTTTCTTTTCAGGGTGAAGGATGCAATGATTCTGAACGATAACATCTCAGAGTCAACCATTTTGTACCCTGTGTGTAATTTGTGGATGGCCGGTGCAGTGGGACCGAGTAGGCACCACCCAAACCCCTGAAATGTCAGCTCGGCTGGGGCACACACGTCTCCTGATTCACCAAGCGCTGTCTGCTGCCAAGTATTTGCCGCCATCATGCCACAAGTAATAAAGAATCCATTTCCAAGCAATTCTCCATTGGATATTCTTGATGAAATGTGGCTGGCAGTGCTGTACAGCAGACTGGAAACACTTTCTACAGATACACATCCTTTCAGGTGACTGCGACTTCATTGATTTAGGATAGGCCCTCATGAGGACTCTTCTCCAAGATTCTTCACACTGGGCACCATTTCCCTCAATCATGGTCTTACCAGGGCTGGTCATTTCCCATTCTCATTTCTCCCCCTGAGTTGGCAAGAGAGGCCTGAGCAAGGCAGGAAGTGGTCCTGCCTGTTATTTGGGTTTTATTACCTTCTGCATAGACAGAGGGGTCCCTGGTGTCCCTTTCCATATCTAAGTTCAACATTTTGGGCACAGAACTCAAATTCAGTAACACGCAGTTATGGAATAAACAAGGAAATGAATCACAGCAGCTTGGAGGAAGACGGAGCTTTGGAGCCAAGTCACCCACAGAGAGCCCACATTGATGGGCACAATCAATGGTGCCGCTGTTTTTATTTAAAGCTGGGGAATGCTGGACTCAGGCTGCAGCAGGGAGAGGCCATTTCAAGGTAAATGCTTCTTTGCAACTTAAGCAGATATTGTGTGTAAGCCTGGGGTTGGAGACCCTTGTGCAAAACAATTTCCAACCTGGCCTGTAATTCCCAACAAGATCAGATCTACCAGCCAAGGACACCAGCAAGAATTTTATGGCCATCTCAGTTCATCAGCACTCCAGTAGACATCTGGAATGCCAGAGCGTGAACCTGTGCTGATGTAGAAAGAGAAAGGCATCTGGGAGGCCTCATTTCCTCCTCCACCCACTATGCTTAATGTGTCTCTGCATTCTGAGGGCTTCCCAGGTGATTTGGGGGGTAAAGAACTGACCTGCCAGCGCAGAAGACATAGGGGACACGGGTTCAATCCCTAGGTCAGGAAGATCCCCTGGAGTGGGAAATGGTTACCTGCTCCGGTATTCATGCCTGGAAAATCACATGAACAGAGGAGCCTGGCAGGCTACAGTCCATAGGGTCACAAAGAGTTGGACATGACCAAGCACTGAGCATGCGTCTGCATTCCAAAGGCACACAGTCTCTTCTGCCCTGTTTCAGAGTGTGAGGAGGCCAGCATGCTTCTTTTTTCTTATCAATGAAATATCCCAGATAACCACACCCTGCACTGTCACAAGAGGACATCTGCTATACAACAATACCAGTTCGTCATCACCCTCTCCTCGTTCTGTCATTTCATTGGCAGAAGGGTAATTCACTGCAGTGACAATTATTTGAGGACCGAGCAAACTGTGAAAATTTGTAAACTCTTGCACGGCTAAATTAAATGCTATTTTAACTAACAGTTAATAGTGTTTACTGCTGTGTAATAGTAATTTTCATTTTTTACTGTATCTAATGACATTCTGATGACTGGAATTCTCTGTAGGGATACCAAATCATTACATTAAGGATGAGTGATTTTAGTACGCAGTGACTGATCAGTACAATAATATGTAGGCTAACACTCGAACTAGTAAATTAAATCATTTGCACCATAGTGTTTGTCAACTAGAATAGGGATTCCATTATGCCGTTATATTATAATGTAGAGCCTACTTAAAGTAAAATAACAAATGAGCATCTTAAATTGGTGATTCATTGGTAGAATACTTTCTTAGGAGGTATGGAAAAGAGAGAAGTGCTCCTAATCAGCCCAAAAGCTCATCAGTTTCTTATAGGAGGTGGCCATTGAACTGAATCATAAAGGAAACCTTGTAGACATTTGAAAGTGTGACTATGAGAAAAGATTTGCCTGTTGGAGGGAGAGACAGGAAATAGGACCTCAGGGAGGGTTTGGGTAGTCAACCATGTGAAGAATTGGGTTTTTGTTAGCATGTGAGATATCATGATAAAACACAATTGAAAGGAGAAAGAATTCTCTTCCAACCTGGTGATCAGCTACATCTGGAAGCATGATCAAAGCATAACAACCACCAGGGTGAGATCCCTGCTTCCAGGTCACAACTAGGGACTCTCCTCCCTCACCTGAAATTCACTGTGACTTCTCAAATAAACTAGACTGAACTTGACAAACATAAGCTCTATTTATGTTTAGCTCTGTTTATGTTTTCTCCAAAAAGTTAAAGTAAGTTCAATGACTAAGAGACTGCAACATTCAAAAGAAAAAGGCATCCAAGTGTTTAGGCATTCTTAGATCTCAGTGGTACCCAATCATTAGATTACAAATTGGTATCAACACTGAGGAGTCTGGCAGACAACAGAAATGGTACAGTAAAATACAGGAAGGAGAGAAGAAGTAGTATTACACTCTTTCTTCTAAAACAGAGATTTGAGGTTGGAGTGCAACAGGAAGTGAATTTTACTTGAAAAGCTCAGCATCCTTTGGTGAGGACTCACTAGAGATAAAGTCTACTCTATTTGATCCCATTTTAAATTGGTTTTGAGCATCCATTATGAGTCAAACATGGTGAATGGCCATGGGTTAACAGAGGTAAATGCTCTGAGGGACTGTCTTTGAGAAGCCCACAATAAAGCAAATGAGACAAACAAGGAAACCAAGAATTACTACACAGTCACATTATGTTTGTTTTTTTTTTTAATTTTTTTTTTACTTTTAACTTTTACAGAGTTTTGTTGTTTACAGATATGTATGTTCCCAGTTAGTCATATGTATATCCCCCCATCCCACCCCTCCAGACCATCGCACAGCACCCCTGCAGGATCCCCTTTCCTCACAGCACAATGACTATAGCTATTTGGAGATGCCAGAGATATGGGATCAATCCCCGAGTCAAAAAGATCCCCTTAAGAGGAAATGGCAACCCTCTCCAGTATTCTCGCCTGGAGAATCCCATGGGCAGAGGTGCCAGGGGGTCGCAAGGGTTGGACATAACTGGGCGATTAAACCTATACACAATTTTGCAGTTGAAATAAAGAAGCTCCTCAAGGATTGGAGCCTTATGTCAAGGGGAAGTTGGCCCAGTGAGGAAAAGAAGAAATGGCTGGCCATCATATCAAAAGGCTCAGGAGCTTAGGAATCTTAACTGAGATTCAAGAGTGTAGTGGGAATAGCTCTTGAATGTCAAGAAGGGATGACATCACGAAGAGCTTCTTGTGGAACACATCACAGTTCTTAGCTGTCCAGGTCACAACTAGGGACTCTCCTCCCTCACCTGAAATTCACTGTGACTTCTCAAATAAACTAGACTGAACTTGACAAACATAAGCTCTATTTATGTTTAGCTCTGTTTATGTTTTCTCCAAAAAGTTAAAGTAAGTTCAATGACTAAGAGACTGCAACATTCAAAAGAAAAAGGCATCCAAGTGTTTAGGCATTCTTAGATCTCAGTGGTACCCAATCATTAGATTACAAATTGGTATCAACACTGAGGAGTCTGGCAGACAACAGAAATGGTACAGTAAAATACAGGAAGGAGAGAAGAAGTAGTATTACACTCTTTCTTCTAAAACAGAGATTTGAGGTTGGAGTGCAACAGGAAGTGAATTTTACTTGAAAAGCTCAGCATCCTTTGGTGAGGACTCACTAGAGATAAAGTCTACTCTATTTGATCCCATTTTAAATTGGTTTTGAGCATCCATTATGAGTCAAACATGGTGAATGGCCATGGGTTAACAGAGGTAAATGCTCTGAGGGACTGTCTTTGAGAAGCCCACAATAAAGCAAATGAGACAAACAAGGAAACCAAGAATTACTACACAGTCACATTATGTTTGTTTTTTTTTTTTAATTTTTATTTCACTTTTAACTTTTACAGAGTTTTATTGTTTACAGATATGTATGTTCCCAGCTTAGTCATATGTATATCCCCCCCATCCCACCCCTCCAGACCATCGCACAGCACCCCTGCAGGATCCCCTTTCCTCACAGCACAATGACTATAGCTATTTGGAGATGCCAGAGATATGGGATCAATCCCCGAGTCAAAAAGATCCCCTTAAGAGGAAATGGCAACCCTCTCCAGTATTCTCGCCTGGAGAATCCCATGGGCAGAGGTGCCAGGGGGTCGCAAGGGTTGGACATAACTGGGCGATTAAACCTATACACAATTTTGCAGTTGAAATAAAGAAGCTCCTCAAGGATTGGAGCCTTATGTCAAGGGGAAGTTGGCCCAGTGAGGAAAAGAAGAAATGGCTGGCCATCATATCAAAAGGCTCAGGAGCTTAGGAATCTTAACTGAGATTCAAGAGTGTAGTGGGAATAGCTCTTGAATGTCAAGAAGGGATGACATCACGAAGAGCTTCTTGTGGAACACATCACAGGGCTTAGATGTCCTCTCAAAGGCAATGCAGTCACTGCAGACTCTCAGAGCCCCGTGCCCCGTGCTCACATCTGCACTCTGGAAGGATGGTTCTGGGGGTGATGCAGCGATGGTGCAAAGAAAGGGGAGGCCGCACAAGTTGAGAGACCACTGAGACACCTGTGATGGTGATTATCACAACAGATGAGAGAAGCATGAGAATGAGAGCAGGAATCGAAAGCCAGAAACACACACAGTAAGTTCCCTACAGTTGAACGGATTCTGTTCCGAGAGCACATTTGTAAGTTCCAACTTGCTTGTAAGCCCAACAAATTTAGCCTAGATAACCAAGTAACACAATTGGCTATATGATGCTGCACTGTAATAGGTTTACAATGCTTTTTACATAAATACTACATAAAAAGAAATAAAAAATAAAGAAAACATTTTTAATCTTACAGTATAGCACCTTGAAAAGTACAGTAGCAGTAGCGACACCACCCCTCTCGAAAGAGTCAAGTGTGACTTAGTGACAAAACAGCACCAACAAATCCATGGACCCAGGATTTTAAAAAGATCAATGATCCCAGCGTTTATCTTACGTAAAAACTCCCTCTGCACGCCATCCTTGCAAAATTGGTCAAAACGATTGGATCTAAGTTTGGAAAGCAAGTTAGGTGATATTATGGAAAGAATTTTGAAAACTTGACCTGAGTTATTTTAAAAACTCTCTGGGATAGTCAATCACCTGAAACACATTATTAAAATATGTGTTGTTGTTTAGTTTCTAAGTCCTGTCCAACTCTGCTGTGACCCCATGGACTGTAGCCTACCAGGCTCCTCTGTGCATGGGATTCTCCAGGCAAGAATACTGGGGTAGGTTTCCATTTCCTCCTCTGACCCAAAGATCGAACCCGTGTCTTCTTCATTGGCAGGCAGATTCTTAACCAATGAGCCACCAGGGAAACCATATTGTATATTAAAATACACAATTTTAAAAAAGCAAACTCAATAGCTTTCTAATGAATCAGGAATGATGAATTCTGAATAGACCCTGTTTTGGAGCTTAGCATGAAAAAAGCAGATGAGACAAGGAGACCTTTTCCTCGGCCTACTGTTTTCACTAATTTGTGTTATTGTGTGATCAGAAATCCTTACTTAAGGGATTAGCCACTGTTGTACTGTTTTATTCCAGTGTTCCAAGAATTCCTTTAGAGATTAAGAACAAATCCTTGGAAAAATGATCCAATTTTTTCAGCCCAAAATTACTTCCCGGGACACCAATACAAAACATCAGAAATGAGCTAATCCCTTAAGAAAGGGATATTTGATAACTCAATAGCACAAATTAATTGTGAGAATGCTCAGGGAATCCAAATGCATTATAATTAATTTAATTCTTAAGAAATACATTGAATAATGTAGTTAATCCCCATAAATGTAACCTAGTGGAGGGAAGGTGGGAGTTAGTGCTCCTGCCCATCTCTGCTTTGATAAGCCAGCATCAGCCTGAAGTTCAAGGAGCGTATTTTACCTTTGCAGCTCTGCAGTCTACCCCTCACACAGAACAGATTGTTCAAGCATGTAAGCTACATAGAAATGAGACAAATATCATTTGGGGTGTAGAAATAGATGGAAACAGGTGTGGTCTAATGGTTCTTATTACTTAATTTAGTCATCTCTCATTGCAGCAGAATAACTATGTTTCTCCCTTTCTTTTTTTTTTTTTTTTTTTTTTTTTTGACTGTGCTCGGGGGTTGTTGGCTGGCACAGACTTTCTCTAATTGAGGTGGGAGGTAAGTGGCCTCATGTCATGTGGGATCTTAGTTCCCCAACTAGGAATCAAACCCAAGTCCCCTGCACTGGAAAGCAGATTCTTAATCACTGGACCACCAGGGAAGTCCCTAACTTCCCTATTCTTCTGATAAAGGCAAAGCATCATATCATGGAAGGGGAAAAAAAAAAAAACCTCTGTTTGGTGAACACATCAAAAGCTGAATACATATATTGTCTTTCATGGACTTAATGACTCATTTTATTTTTTCCCCAAGAGGTCCAGAGTTACAAAAGCATTATATTTTAAGTTGTGAATTCCTCATTACAGAAATGTTTTATGTACTGCTGCCTTCAGATGAAGCTGCTCTGGTGGGTTTTTTCCTAATCTAGTTATCATGTCTAGTTTATGGACCACTTAGCATGCTTCAGTGAGAGACATTTAACAACAAGATTGGTGGTTTGTCAACTATCTTAAATAATATTGCGGTTCCTTGTACTGAGAGGAGCAACTAACTGAAGATGCAGCTCCCGTTCAAGCTCAGACGGTCAGTCTGCTCAGGTCCTTTTCAGTAACGTCATTCGCAGTCCGGAGGTAAGTATTAAGCCATCTAGAAGGAGACTGTAGATGAGATATTGTCCCTTTACTAAAACTGATACAGATGCCATGCCCTAACACCAAGTGCTTATCTTTTCCACAACGAAATACTCCAGACAAGTGACTTCAGCTGACGTGGCCAACCCTGTGGGTTTTTTTATCTCCTGGTCACCCCCGCAAAATCATGGCGCACCATCGCACGTCCTTCACGCTGCATGCCAGCTCAGACTTGCCTTCGTCTGGAGCAGTTATACCCAGCGAGAGCTGACCGTGAAAGGCAAAGTCATCCTTTCCCCTCTGACTACGACCTCTGTCTCTGTGACCTCATGCAACTGAGCTGAGGTTGCTGTCCCTCCGTCTGGCCTCCCATGAACAGCCATTGTTCATTTAGTATAAACGTCCTGAATCCCAGTCTGGGCGAAGTTAGATTCGCGGAGTACTTCCTGGCCGTGCCCCAATTCCAGAGGAAGTGACCCTCAAGCCGAGAATGCGAGAGTGAATCACAGGAGGTTAGAAAACAATACAAATGAAAATCACCGCAAAAGGCAACTACAAATGACAGCCAAGCCAGCTGATGACTAAATGACGGACGAGTGGGTCAGACCAGAAGCTTTCATGGAGGCGGTGGGTTGGAGGGGAACAGGGTGGAGGCGGGGAAAAGGAGAAAGACCCAGTAGGACACGTTCACCCTTGAGCGCCCACCTTCTACACGGGTGCCAGAGCAGCGACTGTACGAAGCACTTCTGGGGCTCTCCTGTCTCTCCTACCCGTGTTCCTCTTGTTGTTTTTCCACGAGGAAGGGAGGAGGTAAAGATGGTGTGGTTAGAGCTCAGGACAGAAAGGAGAGCAACAGGGCTACAGCCCAGAATAGAATCTATGTGAAAGGATGAAGCCAGAGCCTGGTTCCTACTGGGAGCTGCAAGGAAACTAGAGCAAGGGTGAGTGAAAGCTCAGAAAGCTGCCCTCCATGTGGCTCACCACCACCTCCCAGGAAGCCTCCCCAGCTCTAAGGTGGTGGACCAGCAGACGGCGCACCTCACCACCAAGGAGAGCCTCCCAGCCCCCTAAAGAGAGACTGTAGATGAGATATTGTCCCTTTACTAAAACTGATACAGATGCCATGCCTAACACCAAGTGCTTATCTTTTCCAACGAAATACTCCAGACAAGTGACTTCAGCTGACGTGGCCAACCCTGTGGGTTTTTTTATCTCCTGGTCACCCCCGCAAAATCATGGCGCACCATCGCACGTCCTTCACGCTGCATGCCAGCTCAGACTTGCCTTCGTCTGGAGCAGTTATACCCAGCGAGAGCTGACCGTGAAAGGCAAAGTCATCCTTTCCCCTCTGACTACGACCTCTGTCTCTGTGACCTCATGCAACTGAGCTGAGGTTGCTGTCCCTCCGTCTGGCCTCCCATGAACAGCCATTGTTCATTTAGTATAAACGTCCTGAATCCCAGTCTGGGCGAAGTTAGATTCGCGGAGTACTTCCTGGCCGTGCCCCAATTCCAGAGGAAGTGACCCTCAAGCCGAGAATGCGAGAGTGAATCACAGGAGGTTAGAAAACAATACAAATGAAAATCACCGCAAAAGGCAACTACAAATGACAGCCAAGCCAGCTGATGACTAAATGACGGACGAGTGGGTCAGACCAGAAGCTTTCATGGAGGCGGTGGGTTGGAGGGGAACAGGGTGGAGGCGGGGAAAAGGAGAAAGACCCAGTAGGACACGTTCACCCTTGAGCGCCCACCTTCTACACGGGTGCCAGAGCAGCGACTGTACGAAGCACTTCTGGGGCTCTCCTGTCTCTCCTACCCGTGTTCCTCTTTTTGTTTTCCCACGAGGAAGGGAGGAGGTAAAGATGGTGTGGTTAGAGCTCAGGACAGAAAGGAGAGCAACAGGGCTACAGCCCAGAATAGAATCTATGTGAAAGGATGAAGCCAGAGCCTGGTTCCTACTGGGAGCTGCAAGGAAACTAGAGCAAGGGTGAGTGAAAGCTCAGAAAGCTGCCCTCCATGTGGCTCACCACCACCTCCCAGGAAGCCTCCCCAGCTCTAAGGTGGTGGACCAGCAGACGGCGCACCTCACCACCAGGGAGGAGACGGACACGGAAGGGCTGATGGAAGGGACAGGCTTGGAAGGACACCGAAACACCCTTCAGCCTCAGAAAGAGCCCGTGGCTGAGAGCTGAGCTAACCTGAAGACGGCAGACGGGGAAAACCACAGCGGTAAAAGAAGGGCCCCACCCATAGAGAAGGGACATGTAGACACAGCGGGACGAAGAGGGCGGAGTGCACTGAGCGGGTAGCACGGACACATACACACGACAGGTGCAAACAGACAGCTCGTGGGTAGCTGCTCTTCAGCACAGGGAGCTCAGCTCGGTGCTCTGCGGTGACCCCAAGGGATGGGATGGGGGCGAAGGGAGGCTCAAGAGGGAGGGGGTACACATATACCTGGAGCTGGTCCACTTTGTTGTACAGCAGCACCTCACACAACACTCTAAAGCAATTACACTCCAATTTTAAAATAATACATAAAAGAGTAAACAAAATTAAAAAGAGTCCTGCCATACCTTGCTTGTAATTTTTCAAGCATCAATTAATTTTGCAAATATATTCCTTCTTTGTTGATGGTGAAGGCAGTTTGTGCTTTACAGTCTGAGGTATTTGGAAGACTAGGTAGCTAATTCCAAAAAGACTCAAGGTTCTCAGGGAAAATAGGCTTTAGATGAGGTGTGTGACCTCACATTCACATGAATTCATCCTCGGATTGTCCATCTTTTTCATCTGCAGAAAACAGACCATTAAGTATTATAAAACTGTCCGAACTTAGGATGTCTTTAGTATATCCTACAGGGAGTCAGAGTCTATGCAAAACACTGGGCTTCCCTGGCAGTCCATGGTTGGGACTACTCCTCTTCCAGGGCAGCTTGGTTGGGAACTGTCCTGTCTCTCCTACCCGTGTTCCTCTTTTGTTTTCCCACGAGGAAGGGAGGAGGTAAAGATGGTGTGGTTAGAGCTCAGGACAGAAAGGAGAGCAACAGGGCTACAGCCCAGAATAGAATCTATGTGAAAGGATGAAGCCAGAGCCTGGTTCCTACTGGGAGCTGCAAGGAAACTAGAGCAAGGGTGAGTGAAAGCTCAGAAAGCTGCCCTCCATGTGGCTCACCACCACCTCCCAGGAAGCCTCCCCAGCTCTAAGGTGGTGGACCAGCAGACGGCGCACCTCACCACCAGGGAGGAGACGGACACGGAAGGGCTGATGGAAGGGACAGGCTTGGAAGGACACCGAAACACCCTTCAGCCTCAGAAAGAGCCCGTGGCTGAGAGCTGAGCTAACCTGAAGACGGCAGACGGGGAAAACCACAGCGGTAAAAGAAGGGCCCCACCCATAGAGAAGGGACATGTAGACACAGCGGGACGAAGAGGGCGGAGTGCACTGAGCGGGTAGCACGGACACATACACACGACAGGTGCAAACAGACAGCTCGTGGGTAGCTGCTCTTCAGCACAGGAGCTCAGCTCGGTGCTCTGCGTGACCCCAAGGGATGGGATGGGGGCGAAGGGAGGCTCAAGAGGGAGGGGGTACACATATACCTGGAGCTGGTCCACTTTGTTGTACAGCAGCACCTCACACAACACTCTAAAGCAATTACACTCCAATTTTAAAATAATACATAAAAGAGTAAACAAAATTAAAAAGAGTCCTGCCATACCTTGCTTGTAATTTTTCAAGCATCAATTAATTTTGCAAATATATTCCTTCTTTGTTGATGGTGAAGGCAGTTTGTGCTTTACAGTCTGAGGTATTTGGAAGACTAGGTAGCTAATTCCAAAAAGACTCAAGGTTCTCAGGGAAAATAGGCTTTAGATGAGGTGTGTGACCTCACATTCACATGAATTCATCCTCGGATTGTCCATCTTTTTCATCTGCAGAAAACAGACCATTAAGTATTATAAAACTGTCCGAACTTAGGATGTCTTTAGTATATCCTACAGGGGAGTCAGAGTCTATGCAAAACACTGGGCTTCCCTGGCAGTCCATGGTTGGGACTACTCCCTCTTCCAGGGCAGCTTGGTTGGGGAACTAAGATCCCACATGCCATGCAGCAAGGCAAAAAAAACTTCTTTAAGTTTTTAAAAGTGTATGCAATATACAGATGCAAACTTCCACACGTGAGCATGTCTAAGTATCCTATGCTGATGATTTGAAGCTACTGAAGGTCCACCACAGACTAACCTTCAACCCACTATGACCCTCGGGTTTAGCAGGAGAAAATGATTTTCTCTTCCAGAATCAGTCATTTAATATCCTTCCAAATGCACAAGTCAAAAGCAAACGATCATGCCTAATAAGGAGAGAGAAAGTCAAAACTATTCTCACTGCTGTTTTGCTAAAAAAACAAACAGGTTAGAAAGCAGAATCCACAGCCTTTCAAAAGAAAGAAAATCTGTTACAGGCTAACATGGATGAGCCTTGGTGACGTTATGTTAAGGGAAATAAGCCAATTGCAAATGCCAAATACTGCATGATTCCACTCATGTGGGGTACCCCAAAGAGTAAATTCATTTAGAGACAGAAGGCTGGAGTCAGGGGGATGGGGAGTTGGTGTTTGATGAGCATAGAGTTCAGTTTGATGAGATGGTTATACAACGATGAGGATGCACTTAATGCTACAGAATTGTACATTTAAAAATTATTTAAATGGTAGATTTTGTCATGTATATTTTACCACAATGTTTAAAACAGGAAACAGTGGGACTTTCCTGGTGGCCCAGTGGTAAAGACTCTGCCTGACAGTGCAGGAGTCACGGGTTCAGTCCCTGATCTGGGAAGATCCCATATGCTGCAAAGCACCTGAGTTCATGCATCACAACTACTGAGTCTGTGCCCTAGAGCCCGAGAGTCACAACTACAGAGCCCACCTGCTGCAGCTACCGAAGTCCGAGCGCTCCAGAGCCTACGCTTAGCAACAAGAGAAGCCACCACATGAGAAGCCCAGCACACGGCAACAGGGGAGTAGCCCTCATTCCCTGCCACTAGCTTCAAAGCCTGCCCAGCAATGAAGACCCAGTACAGCCAAAAAATAAATAAAGTTCTTTCTTAAAAAAACAGAAAGCAGTGGAAGTATGTACCATGAAATGATATGATGCCTGGAAGTTGCCTCAGAATAATACGCTGAGAGGGGTATAGACAAACTAAAATTGGCCCTCTGTTACTAATCGTTGAAGCTGGGTGATGAGTCCGTGGAGGCTGACTATATATTATTCGTTTTCCTTTGTATATACTTCAGATGTTCTATTATTTTAAAAAGTTTTTAAAAAGGAAAGCCAAAATGTAGAGAATGATCACAATTTTGAAGGATTTTTTTTGAAGGATTATCTGCATCTATATCCACAGAACATGTCTAAGCATGCAGAGTTTAGGGGGAAAATGTAATAGTTGAAAGAGAAATGAAATCACACTTGAATGAGCAGAATTCTAGCATTTTCAGAAAGCCATCTACCTCCACCTCTGATTCTGAACTGAAATGAGAGACAAGGTTCTAAAGTTCTAGGGAAGGGTTTCCTGAACCCTCAAACTCACCCTGTAGGCAAACGCGCACGCGCACACGCGCACACACACACACACATATTCTTCTGTTAGTTCCTCTTCCTCAGGTTAGATTGTTGAGTAGAAGCCACTAAGCCCTGGGTCGACCCCTGGGAGCCTGGGAGTGAGACCAGAGAGAGCTATCAACAGACTGTGCCTCGGGCAATCTCTCAGCAAGAACCCAGACTCTCAGCCTAGAGGAGCCCTGTCCACCCAGCCAGGCCAGGCCTTTGCAAAAAGCACCCCAATAAGAGGCTTCAATTGTGACTTTTTGCATTATAATCAGCCCAGGGCAAAGAGCATGAAATGGTTTTGATGTGTAAATTTCACGTTTAACAATAAAAATGGCACACCAACATTTACAAGTACATACACACATAGTTTTAGGTTTTCTGCCTAGTGTTTATATATTTCATGGTCTTTCACAAAATAACAATGCCTTGCTCTAAAAAGAATCCTAGGTTTTTTTAAGGCTAAATATATATGAATACACACACACACACACACACACACCCCACAGATAAGAGTTATTTCTCTCAATATGTATCTGTGGTTACCTCGGAGGAACAATATAGCTATAAGGTAACATATAGCCCTTTTTTAATGAAGTGGGGAAAGTCACATGACGTATCCTGAGAAAAGTTGAAAATAAGACTACCATAAAGTTCTGTTGCTGTTTAGTGGCTAAGCCATGTCCAGTTTTTTCCAACCCCATGGGCTGTAGCCCACCAGGCTCCCCTGTTCATGAGATTTCCCAGACAAGAATACTGGAATGGGTTGTCATCCCATTCTCCAAGGGAAGATCCACCCAGGAATCGAACCCATGTCTCCTGCATTGGCAGGCGGATTCTTGACCACTAAGCCACCTGGGAAGCCCCAGTAAAGTTATTTGGAAGCCGCAATAACGTAATCACAGAGGCAATGAACCCCAGTTGGAATCTGAAGAGGTCACCTGAGTCCTGGGACACAGGAGAGCAGTCCTGGGGTCAGCAGTGGTCAGAGCTTTTTGGTCTCCAGTCTCCAGTGAGTGATCTCCTGCTTCAGTTCAGTTCAGTCGCTCAGTTATGTTGACTCTGCAATGCCATGGACTGGAAACCTTCTTGGACAGGTGCAAAATGACCAGAGAGAGAACTGTGTGGATATTTGCCCCAAAAGTAGCCAAAGACATTGAACGTCTTTCATTTCACAGACTCACTGTATGCTCTTTAGGGGAGAAAGGCATGATGGATTTGTCCCCTGGGTTCTGCTCTGTGGTGGGTCCAGCTGCAAAGCATGGGATAAGGCAGTCAAACCTCACACAACCTTACTAGGTGGGGAAAACAGGACAGGTGCACCAGAGGGCCCCTTAAAGGAGGTTCTTAGGGCCTGTAATTCCTTCCACTATGCTGCCCCTTAAGAATCTAAGAATACCTTGAGGAGGGGATAACGTGGATGGTTGACCCCCAGGAAATACCAGAGAAAAGAGTGCTGGGGAGCAGATTCTTGTGAACGTGAATCAAACCAATACCAAACCTTACATGATCCTAAAAATTCTAGGAAAGTTTTTCAAAGAAGGAGAACAAGGCTGTAAACACCTGCCACAGATTTCCTCCCCCACCCATGTTCTGGTCATGGTGGTGTTTGAATTATGTTGAATTAGGAAATCTGCCTTCAACACCCCCATGGTAGATATGGTCATCAGCATCTATGAGGCTTATTTTCTAGTCACTGGCCACTTCTCTATGATTCTAAGTTCAGAGGGACATTGCCTGATGGCACAGTGAGGAGGTGGTGAGAGTCTTACCTTCACTAGACCTCTGAAATCTGGGGAAAAGGGGTGTTGACCAAATTCCTCCCCCTTTCCAGGTGGAAATGTTCACATCTGTTATATGAAGGCACTGGCTCTTTCCAAGTTCACTCCAACTCCAATATCCAAAGATTCCATAAATAAATTTTAGATGACAACATAAATTTCTGAAAATGGGAAATCTGAACCAACAATTTAGCCCACAGAGACAATGACCTGAGCTGAGAGTCTTTGAAATGAGAAATATGCAAAACTACAGGAGAAGACAGAACAAAAGCCCTGGACAGCAGGAAGCTACATAGAGTCTCTCTTCCAACCTTCAGTCTGTCCTGGACTCTCTTCTAAGTTTTCTGAGACCTTCCTTTATTCCTTTCCAGCAATATGTACACCTTCCTAACACCCAATGATGATCCATGTGTCCTTTTGCTGGATTTTTGTTTTTTAATAAGCTACCATTAATAGAAAAGCTATGACAATACTAGACAGCATATTAAAAAGCAGAGACATCACTTTCCCAATCTATATAGTCAAAGCTATGATTTTTCCAGGAGTCAGGGACCGATGTAAGAGTTGGATCATAAAGAAGTCTGAGTGCTGAAGAACTGATGCCTTTGAACTGTGGTGCTGGAGAAGACTCTTGACAGCCCCTTGCACTGCAAGAAGATCAAACCAGTTGATCCTAAAGGAAATCAACCCTGAATATTTATTCAGGAAAGGACTCATACTGAAGTTAAAACTCCAATACTCTGGCCACCTAATGCGAAGAGCTGACTCATTGGGAAAGAGTGCTGGGGAGCAGATTCTTGTGAACGTGAATCAAACCAATACCAAACCTTACATGATCCTAAAAATTCTAGGAAAGTTTTTCAAAGAAGGAGAACAAGGCTGTAAACACCTGCCACAGATTTCCTCCCCCACCCATGTTCTGGTCATGGTGGTGTTTGAATTATGTTGAATTAGGAAATCTGCCTTCAACACCCCCATGGTAGATATGGTCATCAGCATCTATGAGGCTTATTTTCTAGTCACTGGCCACTTCTCTATGATTCTAAGTTCAGAGGGACATTGCCTGATGGCACAGTGAGGAGGTGGTGAGAGTCTTACCTTCACTAGACCTCTGAAATCTGGGGAAAAGGGGTGTTGACCAAATTCCTCCCCCTTTCCAGGTGGAAATGTTCACATCTGTTATATGAAGGCACTGGCTCTTTCCAAGTTCACTCCAACTCCAATATCCAAAGATTCCATAAATAAATTTTAGATGACAACATAAATTTCTGAAAATGGGAAATCTGAACCAACAATTTAGCCCACAGAGACAATGACCTGAGCTGAGAGTCTTTGAAATGAGAAATATGCAAAACTACAGGAGAAGACAGAACAAAAGCCCTGGACAGCAGGAAGCTACATAGAGTCTCTCTTCCAACCTTCAGTCTGTCCTGGACTCTCTTCTAAGTTTTCTGAGACCTTCCTTTATTCCTTTCCAGCAATATGTACACCTTCCTAACACCCAATGATGATCCATGTGTCCTTTTGCTGGATTTTTGTTTTTTAATAAGCTACCATTAATAGAAAAGCTATGACAATACTAGACAGCATATTAAAAAGCAGAGACATCACTTTCCCAATCTATATAGTCAAAGCTATGATTTTTCCAGGAGTCAGGGACCGATGTAAGAGTTGGATCATAAAGAAGTCTGAGTGCTGAAGAACTGATGCCTTTGAACTGTGGTGCTGGAGAAGACTCTTGACAGCCCCTTGCACTGCAAGAAGATCAAACCAGTTGATCCTAAAGGAAATCAACCCTGAATATTTATTCAGGAAAGGACTCATACTGAAGTTAAAACTCCAATACTCTGGCCACCTAATGCGAAGAGCTGACTCATTGGGAAAGACCCTGATGCTGGGAAAGACTGAGAACAGGAGAAGAAAAGGGTAACAGAAGATGAAATGGTTGCATAGCCTTACCAACTCAATGGACATGAATTTGAGCAAACTCCAGGAGATGCGGAAGGACAGAGAAGCCTGTTGTGTTACAGTCCATGGGGTCAAAAAGAATCGGACAGGACTAAGTGACTGAACAACAATCATTAAATGTCTTTCATTGTAACCTCTTTGCATCCTTTTAACAAATGTATAATGAGAATATGGTAAAAAGCTGACCTGAAGCTCTCGCTTACTACCACAACATGACTGGAGTCAGGCCTGAGTCCTTTCAACTTTTTATTAGGTATAGACGTGAAAGCCATTAAAGTTGGGATTTTTTTCCAGTGTATTATCATTTTCTCTCCCCCCTGGCTTTTTTCCATCAAGTTTCAAAGAATGTAGATAATATCAGCCAGAAACGCACTCCTGTTTCCATCCTCTCTCCCCTTTCCTCTAACAACTGTCATCCTTTTAAGGTTGGCCAACCACAGGCTCTCGATATACACCCGCAGTGCGATGAGGCCTCCAACAAGAAGAAAAGAGAAAGGGGAAAAAATGTTGGGGAGGGGGTTGCATTTAAAGCTCCTCGTAAAATTAAATCTTAGATTTCAATTCGCCCTCATATTTTATTGTCTTTTCTTTTCTTTTTCCTGTGGTAAATGGTAATTAGAGTCAATAATCTTTTGCTGAGAGAGCACCTTGTCTCCACAGTGTTTATATCATCATCATCAAAGATGTGCCTTAAGGCCCTGGCGTGTTAATAATTTAAGGTGTGCACAGCCTAGTTATAGCAGGAAGCCTAGTTATTGAGTTTGTAAACCAGCCAATGATTTATGGGAACACCTTGCATGAGTCATGCTCATTAAATAAAATACTTCAGTTTAATAAGGAACATGGGGTAAACAGTTCTTCCCGTTATGGGGTGAGCGTGCAATTGGAAATTGTTGAGTTTTGTCACTGGGTGCGCTGACGCTGCTTTTGTCTTAATTGTGTTGGCATGGATCATGAGGGAGGGCCGTGTGTACATCTGTACATAGGTGCCCAGAGTGCTGACCCTCTCCCTCCCCACACAGATGGCAAGTCTAGAACTTTCTTTCCCCTGAGAAACTATCACAGAAGCCAAATTCATCTGATAGAGCGAATGTTAAATCTCCCTCTAAAAGGCTACTAATTAAGAAACAAGAAATGTTCATGGAAATAAAATTACAAGAAAAAATCAATATACGATTGTTAAATGTAGCCTGCATAGAAGAGCCATAACCATATTTTACTGTTAAATAGTATGGTTTACTCATTAGGAATTCCTAAGCAGACTGAGACAGCAAAAACCAAACATGGCATTCTGGTCTGTTTAAAAGACAATGTCTTTGAAAAAACTGTTTGAACCATCTTGTTGATGTCAATGTGTACTATTTCCTAACCAGCACAGGTCTGGTGCCTGCTTGTATTTCTTTTATGCTGAATTCGCTGATGTGAGGGCTTCCCAGGTGGCTCAGCGATAAAGAATCCTCCTGTCAAATGAAAGAGACAGGAGTTCGATCCCTGGGTCAGGAAGATCCCCAGGAGAAACAACTGGTTGGCCAACCACAGGCTCTGATATACACCGCAGTGCGATGAGGCCTCCAACAAGAAGAAAAGAGAAAGGGAAAAATGTTGGGGAGGGGGTTGCATTTAAAGCTCCTCGTAAAATTAAATCTTAGATTTCAATTCGCCCTCATATTTTATTGTCTTTTCTTTTCTTTTTCCTGTGGTAAATGGTAATTAGAGTCAATAATCTTTTGCTGAGAGAGCACCTTGTCTCCACAGTGTTTATATCATCATCATCAAAGATGTGCCTTAAGGCCCTGGCGTGTTAATAATTTAAGGTGTGCACAGCCTAGTTATAGCAGGAAGCCTAGTTATTGAGTTTGTAAACCAGCCAATGATTTATGGGAACACCTTGCATGAGTCATGCTCATTAAATAAAATACTTCAGTTTAATAAGGAACATGGGGTAAACAGTTCTTCCCGTTATGGGGTGAGCGTGCAATTGGAAATTGTTGAGTTTTGTCACTGGGTGCGCTGACGCTGCTTTTGTCTTAATTGTGTTGGCATGGATCATGAGGGAGGGCCGTGTGTACATCTGTACATAGGTGCCCAGAGTGCTGACCCTCTCCCTCCCCACACAGATGGCAAGTCTAGAACTTTCTTTCCCCTGAGAAACTATCACAGAAGCCAAATTCATCTGATAGAGCGAATGTTAAATCTCCCTCTAAAAGGCTACTAATTAAGAAACAAGAAATGTTCATGGAAATAAAATTACAAGAAAAAATCAATATACGATTGTTAAATGTAGCCTGCATAGAAGAGCCATAACCATATTTTACTGTTAAATAGTATGGTTTACTCATTAGGAATTCCTAAGCAGACTGAGACAGCAAAAACCAAACATGGCATTCTGGTCTGTTTAAAAGACAATGTCTTTGAAAAAACTGTTTGAACCATCTTGTTGATGTCAATGTGTACTATTTCCTAACCAGCACAGGTCTGGTGCCTGCTTGTATTTCTTTTATGCTGAATTCGCTGATGTGAGGGCTTCCCAGGTGGCTCAGCGATAAAGAATCCTCCTGTCAAATGAAAGAGACAGGAGTTCGATCCCTGGGTCAGGAAGATTCCCTGGAGAAAGACATGGCAACCCATTTCAATATTCTTGCCTGAGAAATCCCATAGGCAGGGGAGCCTGGTGGGCTACAGTCCATGGAGTTGCAAAAGGGTCGGACACAACTTAGTGACTTAACAACAACAACTATTGATGTAAATGTGAAGTTAGCCTTGGGAAATGTGAGCAACTAGCTTATTTGGTTACACGGATTTCTGTATAAAGTGGATTTTGATGTTTGTGATGCTGATGGTTGCACGATCTCTCAGGTGCTTTAGATATTTAAAAAAAGAGAGAGAGAGAAGACACACTGAACTTTTAGCTGTCTCACGTGCTTAAAAAATTCCAGATGTAAAAGCAAAGAATTTCAGATCTAGTTAACTAACCTGGGGGCAATTTCTAAGCATATTCAGAAATGCTTTATAAGCAGAATCACTAAAAGAGTATCATTCACTTTCATTTAATTTGCCAAATACAGTCAATGGTTTTTACCAGCTTTCTTTAGAGAAATGAGCTGTTCCTAAAAAGGAGATGCCTCTGGGAGGCGGTTTGATGAGTGAGGAGGTGTACTTTGTGGTCTCTGTTTGACCACAGAGAAAAATGGCTAATCTGAGTTTCAGATTACGGTGCTTCCCTCCCAGGAATCTTACCTGTTTGCAGTCTGATGCTTAGTTTGCTCTCACTGTTGGCATTGTTAGAGAAAGTGGCTTCTAGTTCAGAAATCCTGTGTGCGATGTGTACCTTCCTCAAGGCAGGGGAGCACCCACTAACCTCCACGTCATTACCGCCTGTCCTGAGTTAAATAAAAGTTTCCATTTTGCCTTTATAGAATATTATAGGTGACTCAGTGGTAAAGAATCCCGCTGACAACACAGGAGACACAGGAGACATGTGTTCGATCCCTGGGTCAGAAAGTTTCCCTGAAGGAGGAAATAGTAACCTACTCTAGTCTTCTTGCCTGGGAAATCCCATGGATGGAGAAGCCTGGCGGGCCGCAGCCCATGGGGTCACAACAGAGTCAGACAGGACTGAGTGACTGAGCATGCACACATATTATACTTCCTTTACGGTAAAAGAGAAATTATACACTAGTGCAAAACAAAAGCACAACGAACACTTCCCTTGGAGAGTTTCTGAATGATAATCTAAAAACCATGGAACTATGTCAGTGGATTTTGAGTTACAGTACCTATCATAAATGACCCGGTTTCCCAAATATAGTCAATTTTCTCCAACCGCAAAAAATTAACAAGTAGAGTCTTACTCATTTCTCTTCGAAGAGCTATTTTAAACTTTTTCTCTCTGTGCACAGAAGTCTTATGTCAAAAAGTAGTTTCAAGTAAAAACACCTTTATTCAAAACATTTTAAAATTCCAAGCAGCCTCATGGGCATTTTAATAAGTGGCATGTATGATACAAATCAGACTGTGAGCTTCCAGCAGACCCAAAATAGATAGTTGTATTATTTTCCATTTTATATGTAGCATTGTTGTGGAATTATGTTCTTACTAAATAATGAGTGTGTTAACAGGATTTATGCTATTATCTCCTGCCTCCTACGAGAGGAGGAGGGTATTTTCTTTCCCTCTGTGACCCTACAGCTCTGGTTTACACAGAAGTTTTACAGACTCTGCTTTGATTTCAGAAATGTTTTTTCATAAATTGAATATCTATGTGTCCGTTTAAAAATCCTCCATTGGAAAGAAAAAATAGAATAAAAACCCTCCATTGGGACTTCCCTGGTGGTCCAGTGGTTAAGACTCGGTGCTTCTATTGCAAGCGGCACAGGTTCAGTCCCTGGTTGGGAAACTAGGATTCAACATGCCGCACGGCTGGCCAAAAAAAAAAAAAAAGAAAACTCCTTGTGTGTGTGCCTGCGTGTCTGTTTGTGCTTGTGTCTGTAATCAAATAACCTCATTTACAGACAAAAAGACCACTGAGAGATTAATAAACATACCCAAGGTCATATAATTATAGATCATTTTGGTTCTTCTGAAACTCAATATATATTAATATAACTGTCATTCTTGGTGTTCCTACAAGTACTTAACTCCTCCTTTAAGGACCTCAAAACTCTTCCCCATTTTCATTTCTCACCTGCTCACCCTCAGCCTCTGCAGAGAAGGAGATCCCTCAAAATGAAGTGCCCCATGCCCGCGGGGCCTGACATCTCACACAGGGCTCCGTCCCTAAATCTGCTCCGAGGGGTCCCACAGAACAAAGTTCTCTCCTCTATTAGCAACCTTCTTAGTAACATACAAGACCACTGTCTGTTTACATCAACTTCACTTTGAAATAAATAATGTTTTTAATAGCTTTTTAAGTGTATGTATGTATGTATAAATGTACTTAGGCTATGCTGGTCTTCCTTGCTGCGTGGTTTTTCTCTGGTTGCTGTGTGCAGGCTTCACACCGTGGTGGCTTCTCTTATTGAAGAGCACGTGCTCTTGGGCACACAGGCTTCAGGACGGATGGCGCACAAGCTTCGTTGCTCACGTGGGATCTTCCCGGACCACGGATGGAACCCATGTCTCCTGCACTGGCAGGCAAATTCTTTGCCAGTGAGCCACAGGGATACCTGAATAATGTTTCGCTGCCTGGAAGTGTCTCCTGATGTTCTGTTCTTGTAATTCCATGGCTGTCTCCAAATAAGGGCAAATCATGACTGTTCTGGAAAACATGCATTTCCCAACCAGACAGCCACATATTCCATTGATCCATCTGCCGCCACCTGCCTTTGACGTCAGTGGGAGCCTAGCCTCCTTGAAGATGGAGGCAGAGATAATATTGGCAGAGTCTGCTTTGCAAAATGCAGCTTTTTTCCCCTCTGCTGCAGATAGGATGATAAGCCCGGGACCTGCAGGGCCAACGCCTTCACGGGAGAATCTCCTTGCTGGGCTCCCCTACCAGAGCTGCATAAATCAGGCTTTAAGAGCCGCCCATAATGGTCCCGTCTGATAGCATCTCAGCTACTCCCTTCAAAGACATCCAGGGCGGTCATTTTTTTTTTAGTGCCTCTGTTCCCATACAGTATATTTTCCTCATGGTGCCCACATGTAAGCACAATTGAAAACGGGCTGTTTATCCGTACCCAAAGATAAATGTTTGCTCACCAGCAAATACCGCCCCATCAGAGTGGACGGGTCCGGTCACAATCTTCCAGGACCCGGTTCTTAAGGGTGTATCCCCATTATTGTCTGATCTTGTTCACTCCACAAGGGGACACTCGGGGGCACAGTGGCTGACAAGAATCCACCGTTTCAGTCACAGACTGAAGACTAGACAAGGGCTACGCCAGGCATCTTCTCCATCATTCCTGCAGCTGAAACACAGCTTTCCTCTCTAGAAGTAAAATCTGAGATAGTCCAGGGAACACAGCGGGAGAAGATAAAAATCTTGAAAATGTCCTACCAAGAGCTTCCCCCCTCCCCGCCCTCCTCTCTGTGCGGAGACCCAGGGTCGAGGCCCTCACAGTCACCCTGAATGTATGGTTGCCATTTGTGCCCCAGGGCCAGAAGAGATTTCTTTACTGGAGATGCAATCAGTTCTAACCAATCAGTAAGAAGGGTTAATCAGCTGATCGATGGGTCCCTCCGCAGCCAAGACCTGGCTCCTCTCTGACTGGCTCTAGCCTGGCCTTGGGGCAAGAGGTTGGGAACTTTTAATTATCTGCGGCAGCTACTGCACTGATTGAATGGTCAATGGGTTTACCACTGAGGCGGCGCTGCTTGAATAATAATAGAAAGCCCTGAGAACGCCGGGGGAGTGAAAACAGAGGGCCAGAGAAGGCACTTGGCCATGCACAAAGCACGTTGAGGAGAGTTAATTGCCCAGCAGATAGCACATTTCAAAGGTCTGGAAAATGTTTTATCAAAAAGTGCAGTAGGGACCAGAGGAAAGAGCTGATAGAGAGAGAGAGAGAGAGAGAGAGAAAGAGAGGACGTTTTCTCATCTCTCTCTTCTGTCTGCACCCACATTGGCGGCACAGTGCTGCCCCAGGACAAAGGGAAACTCCCTTACCCTGATGGTTAAAGAATGATCACTGGGGAGAATCTGTATTTTGACCTTTGCACACACTGTCAGGGCTTAATTATTTTTCGTTGTGGATTTCCTTTAAGAAATCTGCCCTAGTTCCACTGTATGAGATGTGCTTATTGTGTGTGAGGTTTTTGTGTTTGTTTGTTTGTTTGTTTGTTTGGGGGGGGTGGGGGATCAGGGGTGCAGTTAGGAAGTAGCAGATTGGGTTTCTCTGGTGGCTCAGATGGTAAAGAATCCTCCTGCAAGGCAAGAGACCTGGGCTGGGAAGATGCCTTGTGGACCACATGGCCACCCACTCCAGTATTCTTGCCTGGAGAATTCCATGAACAGAGCAGCCTGATGTGCTGCAGTCCATGAGGTCGCAACGGGTCGGTCACGACTGTAGAGACTTCACAAAGTGGCAGATTATATCGTGCAAATACATATATATAGAGAGAGAGAGAGAGACAGACAGACAGAGTGCACACACAAGGGCGTTTTAAAATCTCACTCATCTTTGTGGTTTAAAGACCTTACCATGTTCTGCAGAATAAATCATTAATCCAATGTTGTTCAGTCCCTCGGTCAAGCCCAGCTCTTTGTGAGGATGGACTGCAGCACACCAGGCTTCCCTGTCCTTCACTATCTCTAACCAGTAACTTACTGAATATTTGGATCCCTCCTTTCCCTGATAAACACAGTTCATTCATAGTGGTTCCTTTTTTCCCCTGAAGATTAAACCAACAAGTGCCTCGGAATAAAAACGATAATCTGTGTTCAAGGCTTCAGAGAGTGGAAGAGGAGAACCCAAAAAACTTTTAATTATCTGCGGCAGCTACTGCACTGATTGAATGGTCAATGGGTTTACCACTGAGGCGGCGCTGCTTGAATAATAATAGAAAGCCCTGAGAACGCCGGGGGAGTGAAAACAGAGGGCCAGAGAAGGCACTTGGCCATGCACAAAGCACGTTGAGGAGAGTTAATTGCCCAGCAGATAGCACATTTCAAAGGTCTGGAAAATGTTTTATCAAAAAGTGCAGTAGGGACCAGAGGAAAGAGCTGATAGAGAGAGAGAGAGAGAGAGAGAGAAAGAGAGGACGTTTTCTCATCTCTCTCTTCTGTCTGCACCCACATTGGCGGCACAGTGCTGCCCCAGGACAAAGGGAAACTCCCTTACCCTGATGGTTAAAGAATGATCACTGGGGAGAATCTGTATTTTGACCTTTGCACACACTGTCAGGGCTTAATTATTTTTCGTTGTGGATTTCCTTTAAGAAATCTGCCCTAGTTCCACTGTATGAGATGTGCTTATTGTGTGTGAGGTTTTTGTGTTTGTTTGTTTGTTTGTTTGTTTGGGGGGGGTGGGGGATCAGGGGTGCAGTTAGGAAGTAGCAGATTGGGTTTCTCTGGTGGCTCAGATGGTAAAGAATCCTCCTGCAAGGCAAGAGACCTGGGCTGGGAAGATGCCTTGTGGACCACATGGCCACCCACTCCAGTATTCTTGCCTGGAGAATTCCATGAACAGAGCAGCCTGATGTGCTGCAGTCCATGAGGTCGCAACGGGTCGGTCACGACTGTAGAGACTTCACAAAGTGGCAGATTATATCGTGCAAATACATATATATAGAGAGAGAGAGAGAGACAGACAGACAGAGTGCACACACAAGGGCGTTTTAAAATCTCACTCATCTTTGTGGTTTAAAGACCTTACCATGTTCTGCAGAATAAATCATTAATCCAATGTTGTTCAGTCCCTCGGTCAAGCCCAGCTCTTTGTGAGGATGGACTGCAGCACACCAGGCTTCCCTGTCCTTCACTATCTCTAACCAGTAACTTACTGAATATTTGGATCCCTCCTTTCCCTGATAAACACAGTTCATTCATAGTGGTTCCTTTTTTCCCCTGAAGATTAAACCAACAAGTGCCTCGGAATAAAAACGATAATCTGTGTTCAAGGCTTCAGAGAGTGGAAGAGGAGAACCAAGTACCCTAGAAGGGCCGGTGAACCAGCCCGCAGCTCTCTGTGCTGGCGAGGAGGTTCGAAAAAGATGCAAGCAATTTCACAGAGCTGCTGAAAACGATATGTTTGGGGTCAATTTTTTTTTAAGCAAGAAAAGAACAGTTCATTCGGCACAGACACCATCCGAGGGCTGTCAGAGAGAAGTCAACCAGAATCCCTTTCAAAGGTGTCAGCTGAAATCTTGATCAAGAGCCTCAACTCATCAAAGATCAGGAATTGTCCTATTTAGGCAGATTTCATGTTCAAAAATTGGCCTTCCTCCAGGGATCTCAGACAAACATGGCGCTTTCGTCAGGCTCGGCCAGAGCCATTACTATTTATATTACTATACCCTGGCTGTGTGCAGTCAATTCATAATTGTCCAGTTTTTCTAATTAATCACAAAAGATTTTTGTTTTGCCTGAAGCTAGTTCTGGGGTGACTCACAATGGCAGGCTGGAGCTCATACATCAAACACAGGCCTTTTCTCACTCCAGTCTTCTGCTGGGGAATGTAGCTCGGCGCTTCTCCACCAGAGAGGTGCACACTGGGCATGTGCAGCCTCAGGCGGCGGAGAAGCCAGAGGTCTGTCCTCTACTGGGTGACTTCTTATTTTTATCTGATGCCTGAACTCTCTGGCCAAATGAGCTCCAGATAGCAGAGCAAGGTTTCTATATTCAGAGCACGGCTGTTCTGGTTCCTCTCTCCCCTCTCTTTGCTGATGTGCTTCTCTTCTTCTTTATCAAATTGTTCAAGACCATAGAGCATCTCCAAGAGAGCTCTAGACACCCTCGTTCATAGTCTTCAGTCCTTTCAAGAGCTCCCTATTATGGAGGCGACACCTACAAAAGACCTTACCATGTTCTGCAGAATAAATCATTAATCCAATGTTGTTCAGTCCCTCGGTCAAGCCCAGCTCTTTGTGAGGATGGACTGCAGCACACCAGGCTTCCCTGTCCTTCACTATCTCTAACCAGTAACTTACTGAATATTTGGATCCCTCCTTTCCCTGATAAACACAGTTCATTCATAGTGGTTCCTTTTTTCCCCTGAAGATTAAACCAACAAGTGCCTCGGAATAAAAACGATAATCTGTGTTCAAGGCTTCAGAGAGTGGAAGAGGAGAACCAAGTACCCTAGAAGGGCCGGTGAACCAGCCCGCAGCTCTCTGTGCTGGCGAGGAGGTTCGAAAAAGATGCAAGCAATTTCACAGAGCTGCTGAAAACGATATGTTTGGGGTCAATTTTTTTTTAAGCAAGAAAAGAACAGTTCATTCGGCACAGACACCATCCGAGGGCTGTCAGAGAGAAGTCAACCAGAATCCCTTTCAAAGGTGTCAGCTGAAATCTTGATCAAGAGCCTCAACTCATCAAAGATCAGGAATTGTCCTATTTAGGCAGATTTCATGTTCAAAAATTGGCCTTCCTCCAGGGATCTCAGACAAACATGGCGCTTTCGTCAGGCTCGGCCAGAGCCATTACTATTTATATTACTATACCCTGGCTGTGTGCAGTCAATTCATAATTGTCCAGTTTTTCTAATTAATCACAAAAGATTTTTGTTTTGCCTGAAGCTAGTTCTGGGGTGACTCACAATGGCAGGCTGGAGCTCATACATCAAACACAGGCCTTTTCTCACTCCAGTCTTCTGCTGGGGAATGTAGCTCGGCGCTTCTCCACCAGAGAGGTGCACACTGGGCATGTGCAGCCTCAGGCGGCGGAGAAGCCAGAGGTCTGTCCTCTACTGGGTGACTTCTTATTTTTATCTGATGCCTGAACTCTCTGGCCAAATGAGCTCCAGATAGCAGAGCAAGGTTTCTATATTCAGAGCACGGCTGTTCTGGTTCCTCTCTCCCCTCTCTTTGCTGATGTGCTTCTCTTCTTCTTTTATCAAATTGTTCAAGACCATAGAGCATCTCCGAAGAGAGCTCTAGACACCCTCGTTCATAGTCTTCAGTCCTTTCAAGAGCTCCCTATTATGGAGGCGACACCTACAAAAGAATATCGTGCAGAGAAGGGAACAAAGGAGTTTCTGTGTTGTATCCGACACAATCCATGCAATGGCAGGGCAGCAGGAAATACCTGTTCAGTATGCAGTTGAGCTTACGGAGAGGCACCTGAGGGTGTTTCAGCAGGTGCCTGATTGGAAAGGTGTTGGGTGCAAATAACCTCTAGGGCTGTTAGGAAGGACAGCGCCATGGCAGGCCTGAGTCCGGACAGCGAGTGCACCTTCCACAGAAGATCAGACAGGCTACGGGGCAGGACTCAGGCCCAGGTTGTCCCGTGCAACCTGCATTGCATGTGAAGAATTTCAAGCTCTCCTTTGATCCCACTCCACCTGCACTGGTGTAGGGTCATCTCTGGGACTGAAGACAAGCACAAGGTTCAGGAGCCCCATGCACCCTCCACAACTCCACCAGATGTCGATCTCATACATGGGTTCATTTTGCCGGTATTCCTGTGTGTTGATATATTGTCCTGATAGATAAGTTCCAGGCAGCAACAGACATGCATGGCTCCTTGCGTAAGATTCTGTTGGCAAGGCCCTAATGCTCCCACCTGTCCATCTCCCCAAACCCCGCTTGTCCTTTAGATCTAACTAGATATTGCCTCCTTTGAGAAGTCTTTTCTGGCCACCTGCCCTGATCTGCCTGCCACCTGTCCCCACCAGATTGTGAGAAGCATCTTTTCTGCCCTCCCATAAAAGCTTGCACTGCCTGGATCCCAAGAAACAGCACACAACATCGTCGCAGCCTGTGCACCTGCCTGATTCCTCCCCATCGCCGTTGAGTGCAGGAAGATAGAAAAGAAACATCTCAACTGGAAGTGACTAACAGCAGAGAAATACTGATGAGACATGGCCTCGCAGAATATAGTCACCCAGAAAGGGAATTGTGAACCTACTGGAGAATGAAAAATCATAGTCTCTTAGACTAAATGTAAGCTAGAGATGTTAAGTATCAACAACCAGAACATTTCTATCAATCACCAAATTCTAAATACAGATAGGTATCTTATCAGTTTTTCTAACTGCATTCTTCATGCATTTATCGTATTCTGAATCACCAATGTCTCCTTCTCAGGAAAGAATTCTGAATTCTCAACATGAGTTTCTCTTTTTTTTTCCTTTGATAAAGAGTAGTTACATGAGTGGCCTTTTCTCTAATGCTTGTATAATAGAGGTCATGATGCTGATAATAGGCACTCTCGCTGGCACCTGGATCAAAGAGCAAATTCCCTTCGAATTCTTCCCCTGAAAGAATTTTCCAAACTCAGAGAACATAGCTTCACTTTAAAAAGTACCGTTTGTCATGAAAGAAGAAATTTCTGTGTGAGTAAATCAAACCCACTCCTTCTTCCAGTTAACTAAGGTAGTACACATGAAACAACAAAATTCCGGATCGACAAAAGAATTTGCATGGTGTCTTGGAACCTATTTTATTTTATTTATTTAACAGTCATTTTTTAATTTCATTTTTTAAAAATTACGTTTTCGTTTCTTTTTTTTTTTTATCTTTTTTGGCTGTGCTGGGTCTCCACTGTTCTTTGCAAGGGCTTTCTTTAGTTGTGATGAGCAGGGGCTGCTCATGATTGTGGTGCACTGGTTTCTCATTGCGATGGCGTCTCTTGTTGTGGAGCACAGGCTCCAAAGCAAGCAGGCTTCAGTAGTTGTGGTGCTCAGGCTCAGTAGTCGCAGTGCTCAGGCTCAGTAGTTGCAGTGCTCAGGCTCAGTAGCTACGGCTCAGTAGCATGTGGAATCTTCCTGGACCACGATTGAACTCCTGTTCCCTGCACTGGCAGGCAGCTTCCTATCCATTGTGCCACCAGGGAAGTCGTTGGAACCTATTGTAGAAGATCTGAAGTCTAGGGTAAATCTGAGTGGCTTTTCTTGGGGCAGAAAGTGACAGATGAGACTCTCCCAGCTGCCCTATTGGACATGGGGCCAAAGTTGAAAAAAACAAGACAGGAAAAACATTTAAGATTTGATGGAAGAGAAGTTTTTGTAAGAGCGAACCAAAAGGTCTCCTTATTTTCCTTGTAGTTCCAATTGTAGGTCTACCTCCCATGTGGGATCTACTTCCAGCTTCATTCCTGTAGGCGGGACCCTGACCAGGAAAGGCCCTTCCTTCCAGGACATTTCAGTTCCCCTGGTTGGAGAAAGCCTTGGAAAGACGCCGGCGCAGTTCCTGATCTGATCTGAATACCTGAACACATCCCTACTGGCCTCCCCTGGGTGCTGGACTCCGGTCCTAAACCCGGACTCCCCTAAAAGAAGAGTTTCTAGATGAACCAGGCTTGCTTTCCCAAGTTTCTCTCCTCCAGGCTGATGGACCCTCAATGAATTAAAACTTAGACCTCCAGGCTGGTGGACCCTGAAAGGCCTCTTACAGACTGGGCTGCCCCCTTCATGATACCTGAGGACCCAGGACCCACCCTGGCACAGAAGTTGCTGTGTGCACTCTGGGCTCTGCAGCTTTCAGGCTTCCCTGGTGGCGCAGACAGTAAAGGCTCCGACTGCAATGCGGGAGACCCAGGTTCAGTCCCCAGGTCTGGAAGATCCCCCGGAGAAGGGAATGACTATCCACTCCAGAATTCTTGCCTGGAGAATCCCATGGACAGAGGAGCCTGGTGGGCTACAGTCACAAAGAGTCAAACCCAACTGAGCAACCAACACTTTCACTTCACTGGGGCTTTCAGCCAGGATAAGCACAGGGGCCTACGGGTGCTGTGATGAGGAAGCAATGCCTTTAAACTGAAGGAAAGAAAAGTACCATTTTCCCTCCTCCTTCCCTACCTTTTGTTGCCATTCCTGTTTTCAGTTTTACTTCCAGATTTTCCATGGAAAGATGACTTTCCTGCATTTAAATACTTGATCGATTTGTAAACACCCTCAAAATAAACGTCTAAGCCAAAGCAAGCTTCAAAGACGTGCACTTTGAATGACTCTCTCTGCAAAAGACAGAAATTAGGCCGGCAAACCCAAAGCAAAAGTCTGAGGCTTGTTTAAAAGTTCATCTCTGCCGCAAGCCCACAAGAGCGACAGAGGAGTCAGGAGGAGGCAGGACCCTGAAAACGCAAGTCACTTTAGTGCAGGGCCTGGGATTTTTCGTCCTAAAAAAAATTTTTTTCCTTTTTTGTAGTTCCAATTGTAGGTCTACCTCCCATGTGGGATCTACTTCCAGCTTCATTCCTGTAGGCGGGACCCTGACCAGGAAAGGCCCTTCCTTCCAGGACATTTCAGTTCCCCTGGTTGGAGAAAGCCTTGGAAAGACGCCGCAGTTCCTGATCTGATCTGAATACCTGAACACATCCCTACTGGCCTCCCCTGGGTGCTGGACTCCGGTCCTAAACCCGGACTCCCCTAAAAGAAGAGTTTCTAGATGAACCAGGCTTGCTTTCCCAAGTTTCTCTCCTCCAGGCTGATGGACCCTCAATGAATTAAAACTTAGACCTCCAGGCTGGTGGACCCTGAAAGGCCTCTTACAGACTGGGCTGCCCCCTTCATGATACCTGAGGACCCAGGACCCACCCTGGCACAGAAGTTGCTGTGTGCACTCTGGGCTCTGCAGCTTTCAGGCTTCCCTGGTGGCGCAGACAGTAAAGGCTCCGACTGCAATGCGGGAGACCCAGGTTCAGTCCCCAGGTCTGGAAGATCCCCCGGAGAAGGGAATGACTATCCACTCCAGAATTCTTGCCTGGAGAATCCCATGGACAGAGGAGCCTGGTGGGCTACAGTCACAAAGAGTCAAACCCAACTGAGCAACCAACACTTTCACTTCACTGGGGCTTTCAGCCAGGATAAGCACAGGGGCCTACGGGTGCTGTGATGAGGAAGCAATGCCTTTAAACTGAAGGAAAGAAAAGTACCATTTTCCCTCCTCCTTCCCTACCTTTTGTTGCCATTCCTGTTTTCAGTTTTACTTCCAGATTTTCCATGGAAAGATGACTTTCCTGCATTTAAATACTTGATCGATTTGTAAACACCCTCAAAATAAACGTCTAAGCCAAAGCAAGCTTCAAAGACGTGCACTTTGAATGACTCTCTCTGCAAAAGACAGAAATTAGGCCGGCAAACCCAAAGCAAAAGTCTGAGGCTTGTTTAAAAGTTCATCTCTGCCGCAAGCCCACAAGAGCGACAGAGGAGTCAGGAGGAGGCAGGACCCTGAAAACGCAAGTCACTTTAGTGCAGGGCCTGGGATTTTTCGTCCTTTGGCTAAAGCGACAATTACAGAGAAGGCTCTCAATCACCTGTGTCAGGAAAGTAAGTCGCCGTCCGAACTATGAATGGAGCTATTATGGAGTATCTAGCTCTTTGGAGACTCAGAGAAGCGGATTGAAGTGGAGTTTTTGCTGATTTATCAGCATTAAATCAGATGAGGATAATGGCAAATATGCCTATCTTTCTTACAATACCCTAGGAACAGTGATCATTCTCCAATACCTGGAGGAGTGTCTCACAACACCTGGGTAATAGAAGCAGCAGGAAAGGAGGTTGAAAGTGACTTTCTGTCATCCCCGCATTAGTGGGACAGCAAGATGAATGTTTCGTCTTGAAATGCCTCGCATTTTTTTGCCTGCTATTATTAACCTTGCATGCTTCTAAGCAGCACGGGGTCCTGGAGAAAAAGGTTATAACAAGTGGAGGTTGGAAGGCAGAGATTGCTATCCAGGGTAGGTGGAATTGTGTCTGCTTCCTTTAACCCTCCTTGTACTCCCTCCACACTGCTGCTCTTTCCCAGTGATAAAAACTTCCCAACACAGCAGCTAAAGGTAGCTGGATTCGGTACAATGTTAGATTCAAATAAAGTACCTGAAATGATTACATTGATGCTCCCCCAAGACTACTGGGTAGGGCTTCCCTGGAGGCTCAGTGTAGAGAGTTCACCTGCCCATGCAGGAGACACAGGTTTGGATCCCTGGTCCGGGAAGATCCCACACGCCGCAGGGCAACTAAGCCTGAGCTCTAGAGCCCACATGCCACAACTACTGAAGCCTATGTGCCCAGAGCCTGTGCTCTGCAACAAGAGAAGCTGCCCCCAAAAGAAATCTACACACCACAACTAGACAGTAGCCCCTTCTAGAGAAAGCCTGAGCAACCATGAAGATCCAGGACAGGCAATAAATTCTTTAATTGTGTTTTAAAAAGATAAGTGGGTAGTTTCCATCTAAAGAGATGCTGACTGGATTGTCCTTGAGGTTGACTACAAATATCACAAAGGTCTTCGCGTTTTATAGCATCTTTTTTTCTTGGTGAGAGTCCTGTACTCTGATTTTTGTTCTTATCAGGCTAAAGAGGATATATTTTATTATAATGGCTTTATGTACAGGCCAACACAAATAGGGTATTACATGGTAAAGTGCTCTACCTCAGGCACCATTTTATTAGAACTGGTGTTTACATCAGACAATACATCCTGAGTACTTTATATTAAGCATGGACAAATCATTTGCCTGAGGATTAGGTGGTGTGCCACTGAAATGTAATCCTTCTGTTGATTTTTTTCTTAACTTCCAAGCCAGCCATGTTCAAAGAAGTAAACTGTAAAAGCTGGGTTAACAGTGATCATTCTCCAATCCTAGGATGTTAACACTTGAAGCAGCAGGAAAGGAGGTTGAAAGTGACTTTCTGTCATCCCCGCATTAGTGGGACAGCAAGATGAATGTTTCGTCTTGAAATGCCTCGCATTTTTTTGCCTGCTATTATTAACCTTGCATGCTTCTAAGCAGCACGGGGTCCTGGAGAAAAAGGTTATAACAAGTGGAGGTTGGAAGGCAGAGATTGCTATCCAGGGTAGGTGGAATTGTGTCTGCTTCCTTTAACCCTCCTTGTACTCCCTCCACACTGCTGCTCTTTCCCAGTGATAAAAACTTCCCAACACAGCAGCTAAAGGTAGCTGGATTCGGTACAATGTTAGATTCAAATAAAGTACCTGAAATGATTACATTGATGCTCCCCCAAGACTACTGGGTAGGGCTTCCCTGGAGGCTCAGTGTAGAGAGTTCACCTGCCCATGCAGGAGACACAGGTTTGGATCCCTGGTCCGGGAAGATCCCACACGCCGCAGGGCAACTAAGCCTGAGCTCTAGAGCCCACATGCCACAACTACTGAAGCCTATGTGCCCAGAGCCTGTGCTCTGCAACAAGAGAAGCTGCCCCCAAAAGAAATCTACACACCACAACTAGACAGTAGCCCCTTCTAGAGAAAGCCTGAGCAACCATGAAGATCCAGGACAGGCAATAAATTCTTTAATTGTGTTTTAAAAAGATAAGTGGGTAGTTTCCATCTAAAGAGATGCTGACTGGATTGTCCTTGAGGTTGACTACAAATATCACAAAGGTCTTCGCGTTTTATAGCATCTTTTTTTCTTGGTGAGAGTCCTGTACTCTGATTTTTGTTCTTATCAGGCTAAAGAGGATATATTTTATTATAATGGCTTTATGTACAGGCCAACACAAATAGGGTATTACATGGTAAAGTGCTCTACCTCAGGCACCATTTTATTAGAACTGGTGTTTACATCAGACAATACATCCTGAGTACTTTATATTAAGCATGGACAAATCATTTGCCTGAGGATTAGGTGGTGTGCCACTGAAATGTAATCCTTCTGTTGATTTTTTTCTTAACTTCCAAGCCAGCCATGTTCAAAGAAGTAAACTGTAAAAGCTGAAACAGGAGCAATCTCATCCTACATTTCAAGCAGAAGATAAACACCGAAGCCAAAATGGGTCTAATACAGTAATACAAAGTGAAGTCCTGCATTCAAGCGCACACGCCCATTTTGGTGATGCCTAATATCTGCCCTGAGTGTTCTTTCATTCCTAGAGGCTACATGACTAGGGGCTTCCCAGGTGGTTCAGTACCAAAGACTTTGCCTGCCAATGCAGAAGACACAAGAGACTTAGGTTCAATCCCTGGGTGGAGAAGATCCCTTGGAGAAGGATATGGTAACCCACTCCAGTATTCTTGCCCAGAAAATCACACAGACAGAGGAGCCTGGCAGGCAACAGTTCATGGCATTGTCAAGAGTCGGACATGACTTAGCGACTGAGCACGCACATGCTCAAAAGGTGTAAGGGTGAAGAAACAAAGCAGTGCTCAGGAGAAGCCAAGACCTCCCAAAGTGCTAGCCACCTGGCACACTCCAAAGCAACCCACTTGACTCTTCCCAGCTAAGCTTGCCTTTATCAGCTGCCAGTGAGGGGGAAAGACTTCCTGTGTGAGTCCACTGTGAGAGTTGACTTTACTCTCTCAGGACAGGACTATATTCTTCAGGACTGTCGTTGTTATTGCTTTGTCCCTTTATCATGTCCTACTGCTTGCCACCCTGAGGATTGTAGCCCCCCAGGCTCCTCTGTCCATGGGATGTTCCAGGCAAGAATACTGGAGTGGGTAGTCTTTCCCTTCTTCAGAGGATCTTCCCAACCCAGGGATTGAACCCAGGCCTTCCACATTATAGACAGATTCTTTCCTGTCTGAACAAAAAGCATATGATATGTTTATATATGGCGGAAACTAATACAACATTATAAACCATTATCTTTCAACTAAAAATAAATAAAAATTTTAAAAAGAAATAGAAAGGGGATAGGTCCTCACCCTGAAGATTCTGGAAGCCCTTAAAAAGACCGACAGAGGAACACCTTCCATGGATCCAGTCTTCTTGCCACGTCTCTGTTTCTGAAAAGGAAATATGGGAAAGCTGGACAACAGTTCTTTCCCAGAGACTTGCCCAGAAATATTCAAAGCCAAATTCCATCATCTGCATATTAATATTTTCCTGAACAGAGTCTAGAAAAACCAGTCAGGTCTGAGCAGTGTCAAGGAAGAAGGATGAGGGGACTTCTTCCTTCTAAAGGTTAGCGTGGGAACGCTCTGGAGCTCTCTGCCTCTTTCCTGTTCCAACAGCTGCCTTGTTTGTGATTACAGGCAGGTTTCCGGCTTCCTCTTTGTGCCCCACTTCACTCCAGGATGGATTTAGGAGAACACTTCTCACCAACTTCAAGGCATTCGGGAGAGAAGAACATCCACATGTGTTTATGGTTGTATTAGCCTTCAAGGCCCCTTTGCGCTACAAAAAAGAGAGGGGCTTCCCTGTGGGCTCAGTGGTGAAGAATCTGCCTGCCAGTGCAGGAGACACGGGTTCCATCCCAGGTCTGGGAGGATCCCATGTGCATTGAAGTGACTAAGCCCATGCGCCGCAACTATTGAACCTGCTCTCTAGAGCCTGGGAGCCCACACACTGCAGCCCATACACCGTGGAGCCCTTGCTCTGTAGCAAGAGCAACAGGAGACACCCCTGCAGTGAGAAGCCTGTGCATGGCAACTGAGGAGTAGCCCCTGCTCTCCACAACTAGAGGAGAGCCTGAGTGGCAACAAAGACCCTGCACAGACTAAATAAATAAATAATTTTAAAAAAGAAAAAGAAAGAGACATGTTTCTAAGCTAAGACACAGAGCAGTGTTCATGATTTTTACTCTTCCTTTAGAGTCATACTAGTATTTCTAAATGTAGATCTAATTCCTTTCATACTCATTCTTCAACAGCTTTCAGAGTGGTTGTTTCATCGTAAAAGTGTTTATTTGAAGAATATTCCAACCATCAGTAAGTGAATTCCTCTATACTTGGCACAGTAAAAGAATCAGAACATCTTTATATATCTGAAATTTATTGAGCTCAATAAACATCAGAAATATTACAAACTTCTTTTCAAATGCAAATCTTGCCTACCACCTTCTCCACAGCCTGAATTCTGTTGGTAGATGACTTTGCTCAGTACGACTCTTGACATTTTAATATAAAGAACATCTGTTGCTCCCAACCTTCAATTTCTCCAGCTATTTTCTACAAGAAAAACATTATGATAATTAACAGTATATAATGTTTTTCTTCTACACAAATAAGAGGGTTTTCTAGTATTAATCTCCCATAGAGTTGTCCTAAATGTCACAAATCATTCAGGAAATAGTTAGGAAGTGGATTTGTGTATGTAGCTCTCACATATACACTTCATTACACAGAAATCTGATACTCTGAAATTCACTATCACAGAATTTAGACTCTGGGACTACCTAGAGGGGTGGGTGAGATGGGTGGGAGATGGGAGGGAGGTTAAAGAGGGAGGGAACACTTGTGTACTTCTGGCTGATTCATGCTCTTGTAGGGAAGAAATCAACACAACATTGTAAAGCAAGTATCCTCCAATTAAAAATAAATTTAAAAAGAAAAAAAGACATATAGCCAAAAAAGACCCAGAATTTAGAAACGAGAAAACTAACTCAATCCATGTAACACAAAAAATCTCTAAGCTTCTCTGACACAATGTTCAAGTCCATTCAGCCAGATATTCCAGCAAATGCATCCCAGCCTCTTACTTCATTTCCTGAGACTTCATTTCCATCTCTGCAGTATTTCTGCATTTTTTCCAGTCTAGAAGACTCTCCTCGTTCTTTTTTGTTTCTTTTGTTTTGTTTTCATTTTATGTTTAATTGGAGGATACTTACAATATTGTGATAGTTCACATGCACCCAGGGCTTGTTCTGCGTAACAAGCTCTGGGTAATCAAAAGGAGTTGCACCTTCACTCCCAATAGAAAATAATGAAGTGTTAGTTTGTTGAAAACAAATGACTCTTCAATCCAATGTGACTATTCAGTTAATGTTTTGTCATTGTTGTTTTGCTTTTTTACTTTGCTCAGAAGGGAGCAGGGTGGAAGCTCTTGGGTAATCTAATGGTTTGAGTTATCAAAAGTGATTTTATTGTACATACATTCCATTTTATAATGAAGCCATATAGGCTGTGATACATACACGTTCATGTCAGAGAAGAGTTCAGGAGCCCATCTGCTCCAAAAGGGACTTGCACCTGAAATCCATCAGACACGGCCGACTTTGAAGTTTTATTCTAGGAGAGCATTCAAGGTAATCACTTCCTCCTCTGCACTACTTGAGTGTTTGTATAAATTTCTATTTACGATTTTGCTGCTGGGTTTGCTTTCTTGTCGATCTTCTCTGCTGGACTGTGAGTTGCTCAAGGGGAGGTCTCTTGGCTTATGTATCTCTATATCTGCGGAGCCTGGCGTTCAACAGACACACATCAAACTCCTCACCCTGAGCCACCTACTGTTCTGGATGCTGCCCGCATGGAACCTCCACCTAACAGTTGCCCAACGTAAATTTTAAGTAAACGAAACTGCCTTTCATGCTGCTGTTTCATCATTCTTTTCAACTCTGCTTTTATCAGTGGTGTCTGAGTTCATCCTTTTACATGGATACCATGGTGACCCACATGGGGTCATGCTCTTGTAGGGAAGAAATCAACACAACATTGTAAAGCAAGTATCCTCCAATTAAAAATAAATTTAAAAAGAAAAAAAGACATATAGCCAAAAAAGACCCAGAATTTAGAAACGAGAAAACTAACTCAATCCATGTAACACAAAAAATCTCTAAGCTTCTCTGACACAATGTTCAAGTCCATTCAGCCAGATATTCCAGCAAATGCATCCCAGCCTCTTACTTCATTTCCTGAGACTTCATTTCCATCTCTGCAGTATTTCTGCATTTTTTCCAGTCTAGAAGACTCTCCTCGTTCTTTTTTGTTTCTTTTGTTTTGTTTTCATTTTAT
This sequence comes from Tragulus kanchil, assembly GCA_022376925.1. Classification (NCBI taxonomy): domain Eukaryota; kingdom Metazoa; phylum Chordata; class Mammalia; order Artiodactyla; family Tragulidae; genus Tragulus; species Tragulus kanchil. The sequence goes on from JAIOJX010000005.1 coordinate 7,508,348, forward strand.
GTTTAATTGGAGGATACTTACAATATTGTGATAGTTCACATGCACCCAGGGCTTGTTCTGCGTAACAAGCTCTGGGTAATCAAAAGGAGTTGCACCTTCACTCCCAATAGAAAATAATGAAGTGTTAGTTTGTTGAAAACAAATGACTCTTCAATCCAATGTGACTATTCAGTTAATGTTTTGTCATTGTTGTTTTGCTTTTTTACTTTGCTCAGAAGGGAGCAGGGTGGAAGCTCTTGGGTAATCTAATGGTTTGAGTTATCAAAAGTGATTTTATTGTACATACATTCCATTTTATAATGAAGCCATATAGGCTGTGATACATACACGTTCATGTCAGAGAAGAGTTCAGGAGCCCATCTGCTCCAAAAGGGACTTGCACCTGAAATCCATCAGACACGGCCGACTTTGAAGTTTTATTCTAGGAGAGCATTCAAGGTAATCACTTCCTCCTCTGCACTACTTGAGTGTTTGTATAAATTTCTATTTACGATTTTGCTGCTGGGTTTGCTTTCTTGTCGATCTTCTCTGCTGGACTGTGAGTTGCTCAAGGGGAGGTCTCTTGGCTTATGTATCTCTATATCTGCGGAGCCTGGCGTTCAACAGACACACATCAAACTCCTCACCCTGAGCCACCTACTGTTCTGGATGCTGCCCGCATGGAACCTCCACCTAACAGTTGCCCAACGTAAATTTTAAGTAAACGAAACTGCCTTTCATGCTGCTGTTTCATCATTCTTTTCAACTCTGCTTTTATCAGTGGTGTCTGAGTTCATCCTTTTACATGGATACCATGGTGACCCACATGCTGATTGCCAGAGGCTAAAAAAAAAAGAGTGCCTGGCTGCTGATGGGTGGCCCCAGGGCCCTGCTGGAGGACAGCGTTTTGAAATAACTCAATCGACTAGTTCCCATAACCTCCTTGGAGAGACCCAAAATAGTATCCCGAGGCAGAGTCTTCTTCACGCTAGCCTCATGGAGAGGCTAACACTTTCCTCCCTAACCTCTGATTCACCCTCTAAGGCTGAGCAGGTGATCAGCTTTCTGCATCCTTTGTTTCTTCATCTGGAGAGTGGGGATGACGATAGCCTTTCAATGGGAAAGATGATAACGGCTACTAGTGACATTACTCACTTAAACATGGACAAAATCAGAGGCAATATTGTTAAATATTTAGTGCCAGGAAGAATATTTAATGCCTCATGGGCTGCAGTCCATGGGGTCGCAAAGGGTTAGACATGACTTAGTGACTGAACAACAACAACAAAGAATTTTTGGAGGCCAAAGTGAAAGTGAAAGCAAGGGACACCTCTTTCTTTGTCCTAAGACAAGATTTCAAGAAAATGCATGTCAATGTTTCAGCCTTCTCTGTTTTAAGGGGCTGCTCTCTAAGTTCACTTTGGCGAAGTCCGGACTGCAAAGAGATCAAACCAGTCAATCCTAAAGGAAATCAACCCTCACTGTTCACTGGAAGGATGGATGCTGAAGCTGGGGCTGCAATGCTTTGGTCACCTGATACGGAGAGATGACTCATTGGAAAAGGTCTGAACGCTGGGCAAGACGGAAGGCAAAAAGAGAAGAGAGTAAAAAAAAAAAAAAAAAAAGAGGGTGACTGAGGATGAGATGGTTAGACAGTATCACCAATTCAATGGAATCTGTCCTTCATTATCCCCCGGAATTTAATGAAGGACAGAGGAGACCGTCTTGCTACGGTCCATGGGGTTACAAGGAGTCAGACATGACTTAGCAACCAAACACCACCACCAGAAGAGAAGACTCGGGAATACAATTATTCTCATTATGTAAAATCAGTATAACAGAATGACACACGGAAGAATATCTTAGAGCTCTAATCCATTGCCTTAACTTTACATATGAATCAGCTGAGAGTGATAAAGTTTTTGGTTTACTGAATATCACATGAGTAATTAATGTGAGCTAGGAGCGATGGTACCATTCTTATATTCTTATATTCTTATTCTTATATTCTTATATTCTTTACAGGAACCTTTTCAGTACTTTGTCTACAATGACAAACAGATAACCTTTCCAAAAAGTAATTTAGGCTATCTTTTCCTAGAACTATAGAGATATAGATATATATTCATAGACTCAGCAATTCCATGTCTATGAATTTCCCATAAGAAAGTAACCAGAGAAATACACTATGATTTAGCCACAAAGATGTTCACCTGGTAATTTAGAGTAAGAAAAACTGGGAAGTCACTTAAATGTACAGAATAACAGGTTGGTTAAATTTGAAAATGCTAAATATATATAAGGAAAACTATGCAAGTCCTAAAAGCTACATTGTAAAAGATCATGTTAGCACGCTAGATGAAGAAGAGAGGTGGCCAAAGAAGGTGGACAAAGAGCCAAATTACATTTTAAAAATCTGAAGAGTTGTAGAGAATCACCCAGGCGGGGACTTCCCTGGCTGTCCAGTGGTTAAGACTCCATGCTTCCACTGCAGAGGCGTGGGTTCCGTCCCTGGTGGGGGAAGTTCTGTATGCCATGAGGTGCAAGCAAAACAATAAATACCTATGGCGTATTCAGGTCGATGTGTGGCAGTAAACAACAAAACCCTGTAAAATAATAATAATAATAGTAAATTTTAAAAATAGGGATAAATAAATAAAGAACCCAGATGATACAAAGATGAGATCAGGGAAACTAAAGTATATGGTGTCATACATACACTATCTTTCATTTAAGCCTGCATGTTCTATGTCTGTAGGGACTTTAAAAAGCTGTAATTTGGGCTCCCCTGGTGGCCCAGTGGGTAGAGAGTCTGCCTTGCCGTGCAGGGGGCACCAGTTCCATCCCTGGCCCAGGAAGATCCCACGTGCTGTGGAACAGCTGGACCAGTGTGTCCAGTTGCAAGCCAGCGCTCTGGAGTGTATGTGCCCAGAGCCAGAGCTCTGCAGCAAGAGAGGCCACTGTGATGGGGCCAAGGAGTGAAGATGGATGAAAATAAATGGATAAAAAATCAATAAAAGAGGACAAAATTAAAACAAAAAAACCACACAGTTTATTTTTAAAAAGTTATAACTTGTCAATACTACTCTCTCAATTCACCCATCCTCTCCTCACCCCTCAATTCGCCCACCCTCCCCATGTCCGCAAGTCTGTTCTCTAGGTCTGCATCTCTAATCCTGCCCTGCAAATAAGTCCATCAATAGGCTACCATTTTTCTAGAATAGCATTGACATATATACACTGCGAAGTGAAAGTGTTGGTCATTCAGTCATGTCTGACTTTGCAACCCCATGGACTGTAGCCCACCAGGCTCCTCTGTCTATAGAATTCTCCAGGTAAGAACACCAGAGTGGGTTGCCATTTCCTTCTCCAGGGGCTCTTCCCGACCGAGAGATCGACCCCACGTCTCCTGCATTGCAGGCGAATTCTTTACCATCTGAGCCACCAGGGACACTCATATATACATATTACCATGTGTAAAGTAGATAGTTAGTTGGAAGCTGCTGTATAGCACAGGGTGCTCAGCTCAGTGCTCTGTGATGACCTAAAAGGGTGCAGGAGAGGCTCAAGAAAAAGGATACATGTGTACATATGGATGATTCACTTTGTTCTTCAACAGAAACTAACACAACATTGTAAAGCAATTATATTCCAATAAAACATAAATTCTAAAGAATAGAATAAAAAAACATCTTCTAAAATAAAAAGCTATAACTGGACATCCACTAGCTTTTTAGATGATTTAAGTTAGAGTCACCAAATGGAAGGTGATGTTAGAACAGTGAATGAAAAGGAGATGAAGCAGAGGCCAGGAATGAGAACTGGTGAAGAAAGGGGTAGGGGAGAGGTGAGAAGGGTGTCACTCAGAATGCAACTCCAGAGAGATAAGGGTGGAATCGGGCGGAGCTCTAAAGATGAATAAGAGGGTTCGGTAATCTCTGACCTAGCCTTTTTCATGATGAAACGTCTGATAACAGGCGCAGGTGGACATGCAGAAGTTAAAACTGGGAGTTAAAAGTTCAAGAATGGTAACCTGTATCCAGGATTTAACCAGAGATGTGAAAGAGCTTATCAAGATGGAGTCATTGAAAATTCAGTTTAGACAAGTGTGTTCTTTTCCAGGAATTCTGAATGTCCGAGCATGGAATTACAATTATGACAACTTTATACTGTTATCTCGATTATCATTAATAACACGAATAATACCTAATGTATGAGTTCCCTACAGGTATGGTATTCCCTCTGCCATCATCAACGTCCTCTTCTTATCCAGCACAATGTCATGAAATGAGTGACTTGGATGCTAACTAGTCTTCCTGAGGCTCCATTTCCTCATCTACTACATGAGTATAACAACAATCTGCCTAGAGAAGATGATCATAAGAACAAAGTGAGTTAGAAGGTGTCCAGCACCTCACACGTAAGAGACTTTCAATAAATATGTGTTTTTCCTTATCTGCCTCTTTGAGCCACTAGCTGGCGATAATGAGGAAATAAAAGAGAATCTAAAACAGACACGGCCTCATGTAAACTAGAGAGCTAGTGGGAAGGTGCCGCCTAGCCCAGGGAGCCAGTTCAGTGCTCTGTGGTCACCTAGAGCAAGAGAGGGAGGGAGGGGATGTATGTATTCATATCACTGATTCGCTCTGTTGTTCAGCGGAAAGCAACACATGGTGAAGCAATCGTACTCAACAACAACAGAAAACCCACTAAATTTAAAATTAAAAAAGGAAAGACTTCCCTGGTGATCCAGTGGTAAAGAATCCACCTACCAACGCAGGGTATGTGGAGGGTTCAATCCCTAGTCCTGGGAGATCCCACATACCTCAGAGCGACTAAGCCCATGGGCAGCAACAAGAAAAGACACCACAGTGAGAAGCCCACATGCCACAACTAGACAAAGCCCAAGCAACCACAAGTAGATAAGTAAGAATTTTTTTTTAATAATAAATAAAATTCAAAAAAAAATTAATAATAAAAAAAAGAAAACAGAGTCTAGCAAAGAGGGATCATAAGGCCACCAGGCATACTCGGTCCCTTGTTGGGTGCTATGGTCTTCATGGTTTTTGATCCAGACGTGTTCCTACATAGGCTGGTCTCTCCCCTCCTGGCAAAGGCTGCCTAGCCCCTCAAATCATACACACTGACTTCAAGTGGATCTTTTGATTTGACTTAGGTGTTGCCTTTTAGAGCGGAGCTGGGGGACTAATTGTATATAGAGGTAAGATTTATGATTTCTCAGCACTTCCACTTCTGATTCTAGAAAACACACATCTCATACACGTGCCCGTAGCCCAGGGACCAGTCCCTCCAATGTCTTACCATTCTAAGTACCTCCTACTCACTCGCCCAGTGACATCCTAGAGTGGCAACAAGATTTCGCCACTGTGTGCAGTCAATGCCAGTCACACCCACGCCCGGCCCACATTTTCAGGCATGTGGGATCTTCCCAGGCCAGGGATCAAACTGGCGCCCCTTGCACTGCAAGGCGGTGTCCTTACCCACTGGACCACCAGGGAAGCCCTCGGCCCACATATTCAGGACAGGTGTCTGACGAGGCTGCTTCAGACTGTTCTGAATTAACTCCTTTGAACTGCCAGCCAGTGGTAAAAACATGAATTCACAAATTTTCAACTTAAAAGAAGATTTTGTACAACAACACTGCTAGAAACTACTGTTCTATTTTGTTTTCTGACAGCTAGAAAGTTCTTTTTTCTTATGAGTTAAAATCTACTCGCCCACAGCTTACCTTTACTGATCTTAGTTCTACCCTTGAATAATGTAAAATAAGCTTTAAATTCCTTCTTTTTTTCATACACCCCATGGTCAATAACAGATACGCGATAAATGGGATTATAATTCAATTTCATAGACTATAGTCTAACAGAAGTATATTCCACAAACCAAAAAAATAAATATATTCAGAGCTTCCCTGGTGGTGCAGTGGGTAAGGACACCGCATCACTAGCCTTGAAGACTCCATGTGAGAAGCCCACATGCCACAACTAGACAAAGCCCAAGCAACCACAAGTAGATAAGTAAGAATTTTTTTTTAATAATAAATAAAATTCAAAAAAAAATTAATAATAAAAAAAAGAAAACAGAGTCTAGCAAAGAGGGATCATAAGGCCACCAGGCATACTCGGTCCCTTGTTGGGTGCTATGGTCTTCATGGTTTTTGATCCAGACGTGTTCCTACATAGGCTGGTCTCTCCCCTCCTGGCAAAGGCTGCCTAGCCCCTCAAATCATACACACTGACTTCAAGTGGATCTTTTGATTTGACTTAGGTGTTGCCTTTTAGAGCGGAGCTGGGGGACTAATTGTATATAGAGGTAAGATTTATGATTTCTCAGCACTTCCACTTCTGATTCTAGAAAACACACATCTCATACACGTGCCCGTAGCCCAGGGACCAGTCCCTCCAATGTCTTACCATTCTAAGTACCTCCTACTCACTCGCCCAGTGACATCCTAGAGTGGCAACAAGATTTCGCCACTGTGTGCAGTCAATGCCAGTCACACCCACGCCCGGCCCACATTTTCAGGCATGTGGGATCTTCCCAGGCCAGGGATCAAACTGGCGCCCCTTGCACTGCAAGGCGGTGTCCTTACCCACTGGACCACCAGGGAAGCCCTCGGCCCACATATTCAGGACAGGTGTCTGACGAGGCTGCTTCAGACTGTTCTGAATTAACTCCTTTGAACTGCCAGCCAGTGGTAAAAACATGAATTCACAAATTTTCAACTTAAAAGAAGATTTTGTACAACAACACTGCTAGAAACTACTGTTCTATTTTGTTTTCTGACAGCTAGAAAGTTCTTTTTTCTTATGAGTTAAAATCTACTCGCCCACAGCTTACCTTTACTGATCTTAGTTCTACCCTTGAATAATGTAAAATAAGCTTTAAATTCCTTCTTTTTTTCATACACCCCATGGTCAATAACAGATACGCGATAAATGGGATTATAATTCAATTTCATAGACTATAGTCTAACAGAAGTATATTCCACAAACCAAAAAAATAAATATATTCAGAGCTTCCCTGGTGGTCCAGTGGGTAAGGACACCGCATCACTAGCCTTGGAAGACTCCATGTGCCACGGAGCGGCTGGACCGATGTGTCCAACTACCGAGCTGGAGCTCTGGAGCACATGCGCCCAGAGGCGGTGCTCTGCGACAACAGAGGCCACCTCAATGGGAGGCCCACACAGGCCAAAGAACAAAGACAGATAAATGAAAGATCAATAGTTTGTGGCCAAAAAAAAAAAAATCCAATAATTAAAGAGTCATTACTTACCAGCTTAGAAAACCTCTACACCCTAAATATCCCTAGGATGATTTCTAGAAAGTAGAGCAAAGTGGGAAAAGAAATAATGCCCAATATTAAAATCAAAATCAGTCTCCCAAACCCCATGACGGAAGATGACCTTTCCACATCCTGGATTCAGACACACCACCACCGTTAGAACTAACTGTTCACTTCCAAACCCAATGGCAGACACAGATGTTCCATTTGAACAAAAAAGAACACCAGCTTTCCCTAACGAGTCATCTTTCTGGGTCCTTTTGCTTGCGATCTACTGTAGCACTCTAACTCACAACCTTTCATAACTTACACACTGGGCTTATATTTAAACTTTCTGTATTGAATTATGTCCTGAAATGTGTCTTAATCACTGACATAATTATGCAACATTCTGTAAAACAATGAATCCATCTGGCTGGTTTATCTGTAAGTGATTATAAATGTGTATTGTGGACGTGGACGTTCCTTAAAGAAGGCACATGTGTGCTATGCTAGGACTTCTTTGAATAATTAGCAGAAATTTCTTGATAAATGCACACATCTGGGGAAGAGAAAGCTGTGTTTCGTTTGAATGCATGGTCACTAGTTGGTAACTGTCCCTTCTAAGCGCTGAGTCCCCCATTAGTTTAAGGTAACCACAAATTTTTCTTCCCATTTAGACCCAATTGTAATACATACACATTAGCCTTTCAAGGTAATTAATTTGAATGTTGAAAGGGACATGCAGGACACGGATTATGGGTTGTTAGGGACATATGGACCTAACAAACTGAGGGACAAACACAATGGATTATAATGTCACCCAGCTTTTAATGAGCTTCCCTGGTGGTCCAGTGGGTAAGGACACCGCATCACTAGCCTTGGAAGACTCCATGTGCCACGGAGCGGCTGGACCGATGTGTCCAACTACCGAGCTGGAGCTCTGGAGCACATGCGCCCAGAGGCGGTGCTCTGCGACAACAGAGGCCACCTCAATGGGAGGCCCACACAGGCCAAAGAACAAAGACAGATAAATGAAAGATCAATAGTTTGTGGCCAAAAAAAAAAAAATCCAATAATTAAAGAGTCATTACTTACCAGCTTAGAAAACCTCTACACCCTAAATATCCCTAGGATGATTTCTAGAAAGTAGAGCAAAGTGGGAAAAGAAATAATGCCCAATATTAAAATCAAAATCAGTCTCCCAAATCCCATGACGGAAGATGACCTTTCCACATCCTGGATTCAGACACACCACCACCGTTAGAACTAACTGTTCACTTCCAAACCCAATGGCAGACACAGATGTTCCATTTGAACAAAAAAGAACACCAGCTTTCCCTAACGAGTCATCTTTCTGGGTCCTTTTGCTTGCGATCTACTGTAGCACTCTAACTCACAACCTTTCATAACTTACACACTGGGCTTATATTTAAACTTTCTGTATTGAATTATGTCCTGAAATGTGTCTTAATCACTGACATAATTATGCAACATTCTGTAAAACAATGAATCCATCTGGCTGGTTTATCTGTAAGTGATTATAAATGTGTATTGTGGACGTGGACGTTCCTTAAAGAAGGCACATGTGTGCTATGCTAGGACTTCTTTGAATAATTAGCAGAAATTTCTTGATAAATGCACACATCTGGGGAAGAGAAAGCTGTGTTTCGTTTGAATGCATGGTCACTAGTTGGTAACTGTCCCTTCTAAGCGCTGAGTCCCCCATTAGTTTAAGGTAACCACAAATTTTTCTTCCCATTTAGACCCAATTGTAATACATACACATTAGCCTTTCAAGGTAATTAATTTGAATGTTGAAAGGGACATGCAGGACACGGATTATGGGTTGTTAGGGACATATGGTCCTAACAAACTGTGGGACAAACACAATGGATTATAATGTCAAGGAAGCAACCAAGCTTTCTTGACATAATCGTTCAGCAACTGTTCCAAGCTTTCCCTAACTTAATGGACATAAACTCATGGCCTCCAAGAAACATTTCCTCCTGACATTTTCTCATTCACTGCTTTTTCGGAAGGCCTCTTCAAGGAACATCTTCAAGATGAAGGGAACATTAGCTCTCCAAGGACAGTGTTTAGTGAGCCATGGTTGGTATGACTCAGATACCTGCTTCCTGGAGGCTTACACCTAGTTGTAAGGAAATATTCATCCCATCAGCATTTTTAGGTCTTGTGTGATACAATTTATCTGTAATCTGTACCATGTGTCTGCGTAACAAACCATGCAGCTGTGAGAGCCCAGGTACACATCTGTATATGTTCATGCTTATGGTCCCAATATTTATAAAAAGTATTTGGTTATAAATCTTTGGTAGTCATTCCTAAATACATTTGAATAGAATGCACATATTAAGATTTAAAAGGAGTCCAGGAAAGGGGACATCAATTCAAAACCAAGTTATACAAATGATTTCATGGAGGAAATGACCTGGGTCTTAGAAATTCAGAGGTCTTTGCACAGAGGGGCATGAATGGAGGAAGAGATGGACAGAGCAGAAGGAATAAAGTTCACAGTTCCTGGACCCACACTGACCCAAGTCAATTGACTCCACCAAATTGTCCTCACTGCCAGCAGCCCCACAAGGTGTACATTTTCCTTTTCACTCTGCTCAGAGTTCACATCTGTTTGAATAGTTTCCCCTTCACACGCACCCTCAACCCTTTTCTCTCTTTCTCCCCCCTCTAGACCTCACTTGGCAAAACTCCAAAATCTGGTGAAACCCAGGCCCCCACCTGCTTAGCATCTGCCCTCCAGCTGAACATGACCAGAGGAAAGCACACAGCGGCCCTAACAGGTCTCATCTTTAATTTAGATTTTAGTTTAAAAATGTATGAACAAAAGTCTCAAGTGACTTTCAAAACTGATTAACACTAGTTGTCCGGTCAACTCTGCTTCTCATCCTCTAAAATGACTAGCTCACCCCCTTTTCCTCTCTTCTTAAAATTCCAAAAGACACCACCTCCCCACTCACTCTATTTGACACTGCTTTATCTCCTAGAGAAAAAAGAAACAGTAAGAAGTGATTCAGCTTGCTTCCCCACAACCCATTTCTACCAATACACCTGCAACCTGAACTCGCTTTTCCTTATATTCACTGAAGCCAGTAAATTTCCTGCCTCTCAATGGCTTAATAACACCTAGTATCTCTTCTTTCTTGTAACTTATCTTTCACCCTTTCTCTTCCACTACTTCCATGCATATACAGAAACACCTTTGTAGTTTTTTTCCTTTAGAAAAAGTCCAGCTTTCGCGCCACATTCTCCTATTTTCGTTCCTTATGTGGCAAAATTTGAAAGAATCTCTACACTGTGTGTCTCACTTCTCTCCTTCCCATTCTTCTTTAACTCATTTCACTCAGAGTTTTCTCTCCACCCTTCAACTGCTGCTACCCTTGTTAAGGTCATCATGTCAGATCTAGTAGTCAGCTTTCTGTCCTGATTTGACTGGACATTTCAACAAGAATCAATACAGTTGACCACCTGTTCCTTCTTAAAACATTATGGTTTTCAGGATGCCACCTGCATCTGGGTTTTTTCCTCTTTCATTGGCTGTTCCTTCTGAGTCTTCCATGCTGGCTTCCCATTCCCATAGTCGTTGTTCACTCAGGTGTGTCCAACTCCCTATGGCTCTCTGTTCTTCACTGTCTCCCAGAGCTGGCTCAAACTCATATCCATTGAGTCAGTGATGCCATCCAACCATCTTATCCTCTGTCATCCCCTTCTCCTCCTGCCCTCAATCTTTCCCAGCATAGGGGCCTTTTCCAGTGAGTCAGCTCTTCGCATCAAGTGGCCCATTCTCAGGCTGCCCATTAAGTATCGGAGGGGCCCTGAGCTCAGCCCAAGCCTCCAAATGAGCATGCCCTTCCCCAGATGACCTCTGCCTGACCCATGACTTCCTAACCCATCTCCTGATGAGTCACACTGGTAACTCCCAAAGTGTTTCTCCAGCTCTACTCTTTCACCTCAATTGCAGCTGACTATGTCTATACCTATCTACTGCTGAATGGCTTCACTTCAAATGATCAAAATATAGCTCTTCATTTCCCAGCATAAACCACCTCCCCCACTAATTTCCCTGTCTCAGAAAATGACCCCACAAATCATTCTGTTGTTCAGACCATCAACGCAGGAGACACCCTTGACTCCCCTCATTCCCTCCAGCTCCTCATGTGACTCATTATGAAGTCCTGCAGCAACCTCTTACGACAGGTACTGAGCTTCAGCATCGTTCACCACCGCCCCCTCCACCCTCAGCCCCATCCACCTTCACGTGTACTTCAAAGAGCCCAGCGGCTGCTCTCCACAGTCTTCTTTCTTCTCAACAAGAATACTCTCCACGAGCAACCAGCGTAATCTTTCTCAAAGTGTGCTTCCAATCCCCTTGCTCCCCTGCTCAATTCCAACAGTTTCCCCCTGCACCTGAAATAAAATTCAGGCTTTGTACTGTAGCTGACATGTCCCTCGTGGTGTAGCTACTGGCTGCTTCCCTCCTCTCACTCTCTCCTCCAGACACTGACCTTCCTCCTGCCCTTAGAACAATCCTTGCTCTCTTCTACCTCTTTCTGCAAAGCTCTCGACCTAGACATTGGCTCAAACACCCACTCTCAAGTCAGGCTTCTTCTCAGATGTTACTCCTGAGTGTGACCTTCTCATCTACTCTACTCCCGCTCGCCGTCCAACCCTTCCTTCTCTTCTTCTCAGCATGCATCATCGTATGCAGCCCAATTATTTTTTAATTTGTTTCCTTGTTACTTATCTGTTTTCCTTTCTACAAGTTTCATAGAGGGATGAAGCTGTACTTGTTTTTCCTACCCCCGAGATGCCAAACTCAAGAAGAGGCATCTTTTAAAATATTGTTTGACAGACGTGTGGACGCCGAGGGGGAAGGGGAGGTGGAGATGACTTAGGAGATGAGGCCTGCTGTATACACACTACCACGTGTACATAGGCAGCTAGTGGGAAACTGCAGTGGAGCCTGGAGAGCTCAGCTCAGTGCTCTGACCTAGAGGATGACCTAGAGGACTGGGATGGGGGTGGAGTGGGAGAGAGGCTCTAGAGGGAGGGAATATAAGTAGACCGATAGCTGATTCACTTCCTGGTACAGCAGAAACTCATACAACCTTGTAAAACAATTATACTCCAATTAAAAATAATAAAATAGAAAAAATATTGCTCAAGAAAGAAGAAATGGAGAGGAGAGAGGAATACTGTCTTTTGTGTCAGATGATTTCCATGAACCCATTCAACTAAAATATCCAGATAGATAGAAACACCTTCGTGTTACCAGCTTTGCAAAGCAGCTGTCATGAGCTTAAAATCAATAGCTTTTCTGTCGTGTCTCCGAGTTTAGCACATAGCCTGACTTGGCTCTCTTGACATTTGTTTGCGTCGAGTTGCCAGACTGAGATCTCAACAAGAATCTCTCCACGAGCAACCAGCGTAATCTTTCTCAAAGTGTGCTTCCAATCCCCTTGCTCCCCTGCTCAATTCCAACAGTTTCCCCCTGCACCTGAAATAAAATTCAGGCTTTGTACTGTAGCTGACATGTCCCTCGTGGTGTAGCTACTGGCTGCTTCCCTCCTCTCACTCTCTCCTCCAGACACTGACCTTCCTCCTGCCCTTAGAACAATCCTTGCTCTCTTCTACCTCTTTCTGCAAAGCTCTCGACCTAGACATTGGCTCAAACACCCACTCTCAAGTCAGGCTTCTTCTCAGATGTTACTCCTGAGTGTGACCTTCTCATCTACTCTACTCCCGCTCGCCGTCCAACCCTTCCTTCTCTTCTTCTCAGCATGCATCATCGTATGCAGCCCAATTATTTTTTAATTTGTTTCCTTGTTACTTATCTGTTTTCCTTTCTACAAGTTTCATAGAGGGATGAAGCTGTACTTGTTTTTCCTACCCCCGAGATGCCAAACTCAAGAAGAGGCATCTTTTAAAATATTGTTTGACAGACGTGTGGACGCCGAGGGGGAAGGGGAGGTGGAGATGACTTAGGAGATGAGGCCTGCTGTATACACACTACCACGTGTACATAGGCAGCTAGTGGGAAACTGCAGTGGAGCCTGGAGAGCTCAGCTCAGTGCTCTGACCTAGAGGATGACCTAGAGGACTGGGATGGGGGTGGAGTGGGAGAGAGGCTCTAGAGGGAGGGAATATAAGTAGACCGATAGCTGATTCACTTCCTGGTACAGCAGAAACTCATACAACCTTGTAAAACAATTATACTCCAATTAAAAATAATAAAATAGAAAAAATATTGCTCAAGAAAGAAGAAATGGAGAGGAGAGAGGAATACTGTCTTTTGTGTCAGATGATTTCCATGAACCCATTCAACTAAAATATCCAGATAGATAGAAACACCTTCGTGTTACCAGCTTTGCAAAGCAGCTGTCATGAGCTTAAAATCAATAGCTTTTCTGTCGTGTCTCCGAGTTTAGCACATAGCCTGACTTGGCTCTCTTGACATTAGTTTGCGTGGTTGCCAGACTGAGATCCCCATATCTAACAGGTGCATTCTTTGAATGGATTCAGGCTATGGGCTGCTAAAAATACCCATCACAGAGAACAGACATGCTAAGGGAATTGCCTTGACCAGCCTGGAGCACTTGAGGATGTGAACTCCCAGAGGTCAGGATGCCAAGTTCCCTCTTACCTGTGACGTAAAGAAGTCCCCTCATTTCACGAGAGGTTGTGCACAGCAGGCGGGGAACAGTATTGCCCCCTAAGACCTCATTCATGGAAAACTTGAGGAAGGAATGCATTGCTGTGCATGGATACTCTTCAGTTCTTGGCTCAAAGCTGTCATCCCCAAACTGAAAAAACCTCACTGGTGCCCCATTTCTCAGCCTGATTCTCAACTTTCTCTGTCCCTTTCATACAAAGATCCTCCTTGCCAGCTCCCCACCAGCCCCTTACACACACTGCCCTTTCCACTGTTCTCTGCAGGAAACATGTTTGTTCCTGCTGTGGACCATGGATCAAACTACCCTCTCCTGACTGCTGTCTCCTTCTCTGCTCCAGTTCAAAAGTTCCAGTTCCTGCCCATGGTGACAGTTTTTTAAATTTTTTTCTCATAAATTTCTCTATTTTATTACTATTATTGAGTTTTTATAATTTAAAAAAAATTTTTTTTGGAGTTTGGTTGCTTACAATGTTGTGTTCGCTTCTGCTGTACAACAAAGTGAATCACCTATATGAATATATGGAGTGAAGTGTTCGTCATTCTGTTGTGTCTGACTCTTTGTGACCCCATGGACTGTAGCCCGCCAGGCTCCTCTGTCCTTGGAATTCTCCAGGCAAGAATACTGGAGTGAGTTGCCATTCGCTCCTCCAGGGGATCATCCTGACCCAGGGATCGAACCCAGATCTCCTGCATTGCGGGCAGATTTTTTACCATCTGAGCCACCAGGGAAGCCCATGCATATACATATACCACCTCTTTATTTTGGGTCTCTTTCCTATTTACGTCATCACAGAGCACTGAATGGAGTTCCCGATGCTGTACGGCAGGTTTTCATTCTGTCGTCTAGTTTATACGTAGTATCAGTCATACATGTGTGTCAATCTGAACCTCCCAATTCATCCCACAGCCCCTCTGCCCTCTGGTGTTCTGATCTTTTTGACAACTGCTGCCCCTCCAGTGAGTCCAGCCTGTCCCCCCTCTACTCGAGCCTGAGTGGACCGCACCTGTCTCTGGCCTCCCGTCGCCTCACGGGGAACCACAGCCAGCCCTGCACCGTCACCGAGATGGTTCCCTCCTGCGGCTCTTCCAACGCATCTGTGAGCAACCGGAGCACAGCCAGCTCTTGAGCAAAACACAGCACTTAGGATAGGTTTTCCAGAAAATCTTTTCATTGACTCACTTATTCCACAAAACAGAAATTGGAAGCATCCTGATGACAACCACCAAGTCCTCATTATGGTTTATTCCACAACTTCTGTCCCTTTCATACAAAAAGATCCTCCTTGCCAGCTCCCCACCAGCCCCTTACACACACTGCCCTTTCCACTGTTCTCTGCAGGAAACATGTTTGTTCCTGCTGTGGACCATGGATCAAACTACCCTCTCCTGACTGCTGTCTCCTTCTCTGCTCCAGTTCAAAAGTTCCAGTTCCTGCCCATGGTGACAGTTTTTTAAATTTTTTTCTCATAAATTTCTCTATTTTATTACTATTATTGAGTTTTTATAATTTAAAAAAAATTTTTTTTGGAGTTTGGTTGCTTACAATGTTGTGTTCGCTTCTGCTGTACAACAAAGTGAATCACCTATATGAATATATGGAGTGAAGTGTTCGTCATTCTGTTGTGTCTGACTCTTTGTGACCCCATGGACTGTAGCCCGCCAGGCTCCTCTGTCCTTGGAATTCTCCAGGCAAGAATACTGGAGTGAGTTGCCATTCGCTCCTCCAGGGGATCATCCTGACCCAGGGATCGAACCCAGATCTCCTGCATTGCGGGCAGATTTTTTACCATCTGAGCCACCAGGGAAGCCCATGCATATACATATACCACCTCTTTATTTTGGGTCTCTTTCCTATTTACGTCATCACAGAGCACTGAATGGAGTTCCCGATGCTGTACGGCAGGTTTTCATTCTGTCGTCTAGTTTATACGTAGTATCAGTCATACATGTGTGTCAATCTGAACCTCCCAATTCATCCCACAGCCCCTCTGCCCTCTGGTGTTCTGATCTTTTTGACAACTGCTGCCCCTCCAGTGAGTCCAGCCTGTCCCCCCTCTACTCGAGCCTGAGTGGACCGCACCTGTCTCTGGCCTCCCGTCGCCTCACGGGGAACCACAGCCAGCCCTGCACCGTCACCGAGATGGTTCCCTCCTGCGGCTCTTCCAACGCATCTGTGAGCAACCGGAGCACAGCCAGCTCTTGAGCAAAACACAGCACTTAGGATAGGTTTTCCAGAAAATCTTTTCATTGACTCACTTATTCCACAAAACAGAAATTGGAAGCATCCTGATGACAACCACCAAGTCCTCATTATGGATTAAAATTTCATTTGGAGGCAGCAGACCAAACATGTACAACTGGGCTTCCCTGGTGGTCCAGTGGGTAAGGACACCGCCTTGCAGGGCAAGGGGCACCAGTTCGATCCTTGGCCTGGGAAGATCCCATGTGCCGCGGAGTGGCTGGACCGATGTGTCCAATTACCGAGTCGGAGCTCTGGAGCGCATGTGCCCAGAGCCGGTGCTCTGCGACAACAGAGGCCACCGCGATGGGAGGCCCACGGGGGCCAAAGAACAAAGACGGATGAAAATAGATAAATGAAAGATCAATAGAAGTGGCCCTCCCACCCCCCTCCCTTCCCAACCCACCCTCCACAAAATAAATAAATAAATAAACAAACAAATACGTACAATTTTTCGAAGCAGTGGTTCGAATCTGTGTGGCCGACCTCCATCCACCCAGAACTAATGCTGACCCAGGGAAAACTGCCAGTAGAAATTAGCCTGGGACTTCCCGGGTGGTCCAGGCGTTGAGAATCTGCCTGCCAGTTCAGGGAATGCAGGTTCCATCCTTGGTCTGGAAACTAAGATCCCACATGCCTCGGGCAACGAAGCCCATGCACCACAGCTAGAGAAAGCTTGCCCACCTCAACGAAGAGAGACCAAATGCAACCAGAAGAAAAGAAACTGGCCTGAGTAGAAGAAATCATCTTCCAAATATTAATAGCAACATCTTTTTGCAAGCGAATGTGCAAAACTTTCACTCAAGGCTCATCCGTAATGCCTATAAATTTGTTCTTTCAGCCTGGTTCTGCCTGTACACGCTCTGACTTTCAGGAAACTGGCTTGAGCATCTCCAGAGGGCTGCAGGAGCTCCAGCTGGTGAGCACAGAGGGAAATAAACAGCCTGGGATGATGCGAAGAAGCTTTGCAGAAGGCAAGGCTCTTTTCTTTTCCTTAACCTTTTATTTTGTATGGGGGTATAGCCGATTAACAAACAACGTTGTGATAGTTCCAGGTGAAGAGTGAAGGGACTCAGTTATACATATACATGTCTCCCTTCTCCCCCAAGCTCCCCTCCCATCCAGGCTGCCACATAACATTAAGCAGAGCTCCATGGGTTACACAGTAGGTTCTTGTTGGTTATCCACTTTAAATATAGCTGTGTGTACATGTCCATCCCACCTCCCTCACTATCCCTTAGAAGATTCTTGAGCTAAGTTTTGAAGAGTGAAAAACAATCTGTCAGCAAAAGAGTTCAAAGAAAAAAGACCTTGGCAGAAAGGACGGATTCGATCCTTGGCCTGGGAACCGCGAGTGGCTGGACCGATGTGTCCAATTACCGAGTCAGCTCTGGCGCATGTGCCCAGAGCCGGTGCTCTCGACAACAGAGGCCACCGCGATGGGAGGCCCACGGGGGCCAAAGAACAAAGACGGATGAAAATAGATAAATGAAAGATCAATAGAAGTGGCCCTCCCCCCCCTCCCTTCCCAACCCACCCTCCACAAAATAAATAAATAAATAAACAAACAAATACGTACAATTTTTCGAAGCAGTGGTTCGAATCTGTGTGGCCGACCTCCATCCACCCAGAACTAATGCTGACCCAGGGAAAACTGCCAGTAGAAATTAGCCTGGGACTTCCCGGGTGGTCCAGGCGTTGAGAATCTGCCTGCCAGTTCAGGGAATGCAGGTTCCATCCTTGGTCTGGAAACTAAGATCCCACATGCCTCGGGCAACGAAGCCCATGCACCACAGCTAGAGAAAGCTTGCCCACCTCAACGAAGAGAGACCAAATGCAACCAGAAGAAAAGAAACTGGCCTGAGTAGAAGAAATCATCTTCCAAATATTAATAGCAACATCTTTTTGCAAGCGAATGTGCAAAACTTTCACTCAAGGCTCATCCGTAATGCCTATAAATTTGTTCTTTCAGCCTGGTTCTGCCTGTACACGCTCTGACTTTCAGGAAACTGGCTTGAGCATCTCCAGAGGGCTGCAGGAGCTCCAGCTGGTGAGCACAGAGGGAAATAAACAGCCTGGGATGATGCGAAGAAGCTTTGCAGAAGGCAAGGCTCTTTTCTTTTCCTTAACCTTTTATTTTGTATGGGGGTATAGCCGATTAACAAACAACGTTGTGATAGTTCCAGGTGAAGAGTGAAGGGACTCAGTTATACATATACATGTCTCCCTTCTCCCCCAAGCTCCCCTCCCATCCAGGCTGCCACATAACATTAAGCAGAGCTCCATGGGTTACACAGTAGGTTCTTGTTGGTTATCCACTTTAAATATAGCTGTGTGTACATGTCCATCCCACCTCCCTCACTATCCCTTAGAAGATTCTTGAGCTAAGTTTTGAAGAGTGAAAAACAATCTGTCAGCAAAAGAGTTCAAAGAAAAAAGACCTTGGCAGAAATCAAAACACTTGGACTGTCAGGGGTGGAGTTTGGAAAAGATCTGGAAGCATGATTTTTTGGCCTGGACTTGGGCGCCTCTTCCAGATTCACCACTAGCCATGCTGCAGAAGCCTGTTAGGGTAGGGCAAGCCGGTGGGGAGGAGTGTCATCCTTTAAGATGCGTATTAAGGATGCAAGGGTCTAGATTTGACTTTGGAGAGCATCAGAAGACATGGAGGTTTTAAGATCTTCAGTTTTGCTTTTTTTTCTCCATCATGGCTTTTTTATTTTTATCTTTATTTTCATCCATCTTTTATTCTTTGACATGTGTGGGCCTCCCATCACAGTGGCCTCTCTCATTGCAGAGCACCGGTTCTGGGTGCATGCACTCCAGAGTGCTGACTCGTAATTGGACACACCAGTCCAGCTGCTCCACGGTACGTGGAATCTTCCCTGGCCAGGGATCGAACCGGTGCCCCCTGCACTGCAAGGCAGATTCTCCACCCACTGGACCACCAGGGAAGCCCAAGATCTTCAGTTTTAAACAAATCACGTTGATAACAGATGAGAGAATGGACTCAACTGGATGGGTGTGATTGCTTTTGGAGGATTTTTTTCAGCCATGCAGCATGTGGGCTCTTAGCTTCCAAACCAAGGATTGAACCCTCACCCCCTGCAACGGAATATCAGAGTCCTAACCACTGGACAGTCAGGAAAATCCCATGGAAGGGTGCAATACTTGAGGCAAAAGGTGACGAGGTGACCAGACAATGTTAACAGGAGTGGGAGTAGAGAGTCAGATTCGAGAAATGTGTCTAAGAGGAATGAACAAGTGTGTGCTATGAATTATCTTCAGTAAATTCTTTGGAAGGGACTAAACTTCATCCCAAGCTCCTCCCATCCAGGCTGCCACATAACATTAAGCAGAGCTCCATGGGTTACACAGTAGGTTCTTGTTGGTTATCCACTTTAAATATAGCTGTGTGTACATGTCCATCCCACCTCCCTCACTATCCCTTAGAAGATTCTTGAGCTAAGTTTTGAAGAGTGAAAAACAATCTGTCAGCAAAAGAGTTCAAAGAAAAAAGACCTTGGCAGAAATCAAAACACTTGGACTGTCAGGGATGGAGTTTGGAAAAGATCTGGAAGCATGATTTTTTGGCCTGGACTTGGGCGCCTCTTCCAGATTCACCACTAGCCATGCTGCAGAAGCCTGTTAGGGTAGGGCAAGCCGGTGGGGAGGAGTGTCATCCTTTAAGATGCGTATTAAGGATGCAAGGGTCTAGATTTGACTTTGGAGAGCATCAGAAGACATGGAGGTTTTAAGATCTTCAGTTTTGCTTTTTTTTCTCCATCATGGCTTTTTTATTTTTATCTTTATTTTCATCCATCTTTTATTCTTTGACATGTGTGGGCCTCCCATCACAGTGGCCTCTCTCATTGCAGAGCACCGGTTCTGGGTGCATGCACTCCAGAGTGCTGACTCGTAATTGGACACACCAGTCCAGCTGCTCCACGGTACGTGGAATCTTCCCTGGCCAGGGATCGAACCGGTGCCCCCTGCACTGCAAGGCAGATTCTCCACCCACTGGACCACCAGGGAAGCCCAAGATCTTCAGTTTTAAACAAATCACGTTGATAACAGATGAGAGAATGGACTCAACTGGATGGGTGTGATTGCTTTTGGAGGATTTTTTTCAGCCATGCAGCATGTGGGCTCTTAGCTTCCAAACCAAGGATTGAACCCTCACCCCCTGCAACGGAATATCAGAGTCCTAACCACTGGACAGTCAGGAAAATCCCATGGAAGGGTGCAATACTTGAGGCAAAAGGTGACGAGGTGACCAGACAATGTTAACAGGAGTGGGAGTAGAGAGTCAGATTCGAGAAATGTGTCTAAGAGGAATGAACAAGTGTGTGCTATGAATTATCTTCAGTAAATTCTTCTGTGACTCATCCGACTGGAGGCTGAAAGAGGAGGATGCATATAGATGATGCGGAGGCTTCTGGTCAAAGAGACTCTCTAGGGGGTGACCACATCACTCAAAGGGAAAGAGGAGGCAGGAGGAAGAACAGTGGGTTGAGGGAGCAATAATGCCCTCCACTTGAGACACATGGAGTTGGAAGTACCATGGACCTCAGGTGTAGATTAACAGAGAGAAGTCACGCCCAGACACACAGATATTGATCAAAGCCATGGGAATGGATGAAATCATGCAAGGAAGGCATACAGAACAAGAAGACAAAAGACTTCTCTACAGCAAGACAGAAAGGAGAGAGTCAGAGCCGTATTTGGAGATAGGACAGGAGAGGGGAGTGGGAGATTATTTTAGAAGAGGCATGGACATTTCCAATGGCTATCTGGAAGGATCGAAAGGAAAGAGAGCAATAGAATATTCAGAAAAGAGGGCTAGAACTTTAAGGACATATAGAGAGAGAAAGTCACAGATGAAACAGAAGGGTCTGAGATGCAGAGCCTAGGTTGTAGAGGGTTTAGCCTCAGAGAAGTGGGGACATGCTATTTCTCTCAGGCAAGAGGCACAGATGGATTAGCAAGCAATAGCCTGGGAAAGCCAGGTTCGAAAGTAAGGCACTGCGTGGTTATCCTGATGGTCTCTATGTTCTTTTTAAGAGAAAGATGATAAAATCTATAGAGTGAGTCAGGCTAGACTGGTGAGAGTATCAGCTTCGAGGGAAATGGGAAGGTTTTAGAATAGCAATCCTGGAAACAGATGAAAGGAAGCCAACTGGGAAGTGCTAGTGGGGGATACATCAGCTCAGGGGAGAGGACCACCTCTGGCTCCCAGGTGAGTCAGTGGATGGGTGTGATTGCTTTTGGAGGATTTTTTTCAGCCATGCAGCATGTGGGCTCTTAGCTTCCAAACCAAGGATTGAACCCTCACCCCCTGCAACGGAATATCAGAGTCCTAACCACTGGACAGTCAGGAAAATCCCATGGAAGGGTGCAATACTTGAGGCAAAAGGTGACGAGGTGACCAGACAATGTTAACAGGAGTGGGAGTAGAGAGTCAGATTCGAGAAATGTGTCTAAGAGGAATGAACAAGTGTGTGCTATGAATTATCTTCAGTAAATTCTTCTGTGACTCATCCGACTGGAGGCTGAAAGAGGAGGATGCATATAGATGATGCGGAGGCTTCTGGTCAAAGAGACTCTCTAGGGGGTGACCACATCACTCAAAGGGAAAGAGGAGGCAGGAGGAAGAACAGTGGGTTGAGGGAGCAATAATGCCCTCCACTTGAGACACATGGAGTTGGAAGTACCATGGACCTCAGGTGTAGATTAACAGAGAGAAGTCACGCCCAGACACACAGATATTGATCAAAGCCATGGGAATGGATGAAATCATGCAAGGAAGGCATACAGAACAAGAAGACAAAAGACTTCTCTACAGCAAGACAGAAAGGAGAGAGTCAGAGCCGTATTTGGAGATAGGACAGGAGAGGGGAGTGGGAGATTATTTTAGAAGAGGCATGGACATTTCCAATGGCTATCTGGAAGGATCGAAAGGAAAGAGAGCAATAGAATATTCAGAAAAGAGGGCTAGAACTTTAAGGACATATAGAGAGAGAAAGTCACAGATGAAACAGAAGGGTCTGAGATGCAGAGCCTAGGTTGTAGAGGGTTTAGCCTCAGAGAAGTGGGGACATGCTATTTCTCTCAGGCAAGAGGCACAGATGGATTAGCAAGCAATAGCCTGGGAAAGCCAGGTTCGAAAGTAAGGCACTGCGTGGTTATCCTGATGGTCTCTATGTTCTTTTTAAGAGAAAGATGATAAAAATCTATAGAGTGAGTCAGGCTAGACTGGTGAGAGTATCAGCTTCGAGGGAAATGGGAAGGTTTTAGAATAGCAATCCTGGAAACAGATGAAAGGAAGCCAACTGGGAAGTGCTAGTGGGGGATACATCAGCTCAGGGGAGAGGACCACCTCTGGCTCCCAGGTGAGTCAGTGGTAAAGAATCTGCCTGCAATACAGGAGACCTGGATTGATCCCTGGGTTAGGAAGATCCCCTGTAGGAGGAAATGGCAACCCCTTCCAGTATGCTTGCTTGAGAAATCCCATGGACAGAGGAATCTGGTGGGCTACACTGCATAGGGTCCCAAAGAGTCACACAGAACTGAGCATGCGCTTGAGGACCACTTTCAGGGAGCATGTCCTCTCTGCAAACGGGATGTGTATTGACCTGCAAGACTTGCTGCACCCATGGAAAGACTGGAGAGCTTCATGAGCCTGAAAGCACTGCTAAACTCCATGCTGTCTTGTTGCTTCATCCCTAATCGTCTTCGAGGTCCTTGGGAAAGGAAGCAAAGAGGATGGCGACAGGGACAGTGATGATTGATGACCACCCCTCCTTGTATCTTCCGCATTCGCTGCAGCAGACAAGGGTGATGATTGATACCAGGACTTGCCCGGCATAGGCGGGTGAAGCCAGTTCCTTCATATCTTCCTGCTATCACCCCGATCTTTGCTTCTTCCTCCTCTACCCTCTGCTCCACCCAGTTCCCATCAATTCGAGATGTGATCATCAAGAGGAAAGGTTACAAGTGCCCCACCAGTGATCAGGAGGAAGGGAGCTCCTCAGAACATTGGGGGTTTTGAGGGGAATGTTGAATAGTCAACAGTAATAGCTAATACTTATCAATCACAAAGCCTACTCTACACACTCTGCATGTATTAACCCACGTATTTCTTATAATAACCTCATGAGGTGAGACAGCCTAGCCCCCAGTAAACAGATACTGCCATTACCCTACCTATTTTGCAGATGGGAAAATGGAGGCACAGATTTTTGCCTAAGGTCACACAACACAGGTTGTGAGCAACAGAATTCAAATCCAGGCAGCCTGGCTTCAGCCTGATTTTGATCAATGTACCCTACTGCCTTCCTGTCAGAGTGAAATGTAGGAAGACTTTAGACTTACTTTTAGAAAAGACCTCAGAAGTCATCTATTCCAGTCCTCCCTATCAAGAGGGAATCCTTCTGATAGTCCTCCCTATCAAGAGGGAATTCCTACCTTAGCAGGCAGCTTGCTCCATTGCCGCACGGCTCTCACTGGAGTCAATCTTGCCAAAATCCCTTGAGAAATCCAAAGAGAGTGGTAGTGAGTCTCCCAACCTCCTGGCGTGTGCAAATCACCCAACCTGGACAAGGAAGAGACAGGTCATTTTCTAAGCTAAAGAGAATGGCAGAAATCTACACTGTGCTATATTTACTCTTTTGTTTATTTTGGCCACACCAAGTAGCCTGTGGGATCTTTATTCCCTGACCAGGGATTGAACATACGCCCTCAGCAGTGGAAGTGCCAAGTCCTGACCACTGGACCATCATGGAAGTCCCAGGCTATGATGCTTTATATCTTCCCTCGGCAGGACATAGGGAGAGGAGATCGTGGCTCACAGGTAAGCTAGATCTCTGATATCCGACAGTGTTTGCCTTCGGCTTAAACCACTCCAAAGAGGACACTTATCCTGACTCTTGAGTGTGAGTGCTAGTCACTCGGTCGTGTCCAACTCATAGACGGCAACCTCATAGGTTGTAGCCTGGCAGGCTCCTCTGTCCATGGGATTCTTCTGGCAAGAACACTGGAGTGGGTTACCACTTCCTCCTCTAGGGGATCTTCCTGACCCAGGGGTTAAACCCGGGTCGCTTGCATTGCAGGTGGATTCTTTACCATCTGAGCCACCAGGGAAGCCCCTGACCCTTGGGGCATGTTAATGCTCAACATTTGTCCAAAGGGACTCAGCTCTTCAGTGAACATTGTAGTCATCATTAGCCTACTCTACACACTCTGCATGTATTAACCCACGTATTTCTTATAATAACCTCATGACAGCTAGCCCAGTTAACAGATACTGCCATTACCCTACCTATTTTGCAGATGGGAAAATGGAGGCACAGATTTTTGCCTAAGGTCACACAACACAGGTTGTGAGCAACAGAATTCAAATCCAGGCAGCCTGGCTTCAGCCTGATTTTGATCAATGTACCCTACTGCCTTCCTGTCAGAGTGAAATGTAGGAAGACTTTAGACTTACTTTTAGAAAAGACCTCAGAAGTCATCTATTCCAGTCCTCCCTATCAAGAGGGAATCCTTCTGATAGTCCTCCCTATCAAGAGGGAATTCCTACCTTAGCAGGCAGCTTGCTCCATTGCCGCACGGCTCTCACTGGAGTCAATCTTGCCAAAATCCCTTGAGAAATCCAAAGAGAGTGGTAGTGAGTCTCCCAACCTCCTGGCGTGTGCAAATCACCCAACCTGGACAAGGAAGAGACAGGTCATTTTCTAAGCTAAAGAGAATGGCAGAAATCTACACTGTGCTATATTTACTCTTTTGTTTATTTTGGCCACACCAAGTAGCCTGTGGGATCTTTATTCCCTGACCAGGGATTGAACATACGCCCTCAGCAGTGGAAGTGCCAAGTCCTGACCACTGGACCATCATGGAAGTCCCAGGCTATGATGCTTTATATCTTCCCTCGGCAGGACATAGGGAGAGGAGATCGTGGCTCACAGGTAAGCTAGATCTCTGATATCCGACAGTGTTTGCCTTCGGCTTAAACCACTCCAAAGAGGACACTTATCCTGACTCTTGAGTGTGAGTGCTAGTCACTCGGTCGTGTCCAACTCATAGACGGCAACCTCATAGGTTGTAGCCTGGCAGGCTCCTCTGTCCATGGGATTCTTCTGGCAAGAACACTGGAGTGGGTTACCACTTCCTCCTCTAGGGGATCTTCCTGACCCAGGGGTTAAACCCGGGTCGCTTGCATTGCAGGTGGATTCTTTACCATCTGAGCCACCAGGGAAGCCCCTGACCCTTGGGGCATGTTAATGTCAAATTAAAAAATGTTATGTAGTTCAACATTTGTTTCATTGCAGAGATGGATACAAAAATAGATTTCCCTTCTACGACTCAGCTCTTCAGTCTGTAAGTCATCATTTGCTTCTGAACATGAAGAGTGACTTCAGAAAAGATTTCTTCACCTCCTACTTAATTAAGCATAGGTCTCTCATTCATGGTTTCCTCTGGGGCAGGAGACTGACTCACAGTGCCCTTCAAAGCTTGGCCTTTTGTCAGCTTCCTCTCCGGCTCTGTGAGAGCTCAGTGGGTCTGTTCCCATTTCTCTCTCCCACCATATGGGCTGCACTCACCTGAGGAGAGAGAGGGCATTTGGTCAGACAGCAACAGCGTGTCTATGGTGTGCAGGCTGGGACAGCAGGCTAAGCCGTCAGCCTCTGCGGCCTGGGGACAGCAGCCTGGGACGACCCTTCAGAAAGAACAGCCATCCTTTCGCGTGCTGAGGTTGTAGCCATCAGGACGTTGCCATTTCACACTCCAGGATGTGTGTGCAGGGCCAGTGAGGAGTGGAGAACAAGCAAGCAGAGACAGGACTGAAAACTCAGGAAACAATAAATAAAACAGACACCGTGCACCAAATTTTTTCACACTGAAGGAGATAAATGTATGGAATATAAGTTATTGGAACCATCAGCAAAATCCAAAGGCACAAATGAGTTCAACAGATGCCTGCTTTGTATGCTGGAAGACAAAAGAACCAAAGAGAAATTGGATAAGAAAAGAGTAGTAGGAGTGTTTCTCCTTCTATCATTAAGTCCACACAAATTCTGTTGAGCGTCTATTAGATATCAGACACTGAGCTAGTTCCCAAAGACATAAAGACAGATAAGACATGGTCCCTACTCTTACATTTCTCATGGGCTAATGCCTCGATTCCTTAAAGTTTTTATGGTTTCAAACTCCTACTGAAATTTCATCAGAATAAGTGTTTTAGGCCTCTCAAGACTTGTAGGTTTAGCTAATAAAATTAAATTCCATCTCTTTGGATCCACTTTTTTTCTCTTTTTGAATCCACATTTTGATACATCATTTTCAAACCAAGATCACGCCCCCTCTTGGATGAAAGAGACCGAGAGGTCATGGTAGTGGGAGTTCTTCAGCTGGTCACATGGGGTAAGACTTTGATTTTCAGGCTAACGTGGAAAGAGCCCAGGATTTACAGCCAGGAAGAATTCAGACTCTGCCCTTACCTGGCCATGAGAACTGAGTCAAACCATAATTTTCAAAATTTAAAAATTTGACTGTTGGGGAAAATTCACATGGGCCTCTTAAGTTTCTGCACTCCTTATAGGCAAGACACCAACCATCCTTTATTCTAACTGTCTTTGCAAAGATGTTTCCAGAGCAAACAGCCTTGGAAAATAGAGATAATGTCTCCTGGGCCTCCCTGGTGGCTCAGCAGTAAAGAATCCACCCGCAATGCAGGAGACACGGGAGACGCGATTTCCATCCCTGGGTCAAGAAGATCCCCTGGAGGAGGAAACGGCAACCCACTCCAGTATTCTTGCCTGAAGAATCCCATGGACAGAGGAGCCTGGCCGGCTACAGTCAGACACGGCTAAAGCACCTGAGCTCGCACTGGAGAAAACAGAAGACAGACTTCCTGAAGATCATGAAGGGTTTGGGTGTCCCATGCTTAGTATAATGCATGTCACCTTAGTAGGATTTAGGGGCCAGGGTAACTGGCACAAATACACTGACACTTGCTACTTACTATACCATGATCATAAGATTCTTTGTTTCTGATCCAGGGATCTTGTGTCTTCTGCCAGCATCCTTGTGGCGGGCTATTTTGCTGACTTGAAATTAGGATAAAATCTTAGTTCTTTTGTATGTTCTACACCAACTCTAACATAAGCATACAGTGAACACATATCAAAGACTGAATTAACTCGCTTGTGAAGAAACCAATAAGACTGTAAAGACAGCTCTAAGAGCGTTTGAAAGCAGACACTGTTTACCCTTAGACATAAAGACAGATAAGACATGGTCCCTACTCTTACATTTCTCATGGGCTAATGCCTCGATTCCTTAAAGTTTTTATGGTTTCAAACTCCTACTGAAATTTCATCAGAATAAGTGTTATAGGCCTCTCAAGACTTGTAGGTTTAGCTAATAAAATTAAATTCCATCTCTTTGGATCCACTTTTTTTCTCTTTTTGAATCCACATTTTGATACATCATTTTCAAACCAAGATCACGCCCCCTCTTGGATGAAAGAGACCGAGAGGTCATGGTAGTGGGAGTTCTTCAGCTGGTCACATGGGGTAAGACTTTGATTTTCAGGCTAACGTGGAAAGAGCCCAGGATTTACAGCCAGGAAGAATTCAGACTCTGCCCTTACCTGGCCATGAGAACTGAGTCAAACCATAATTTTCAAAATTTAAAAATTTGACTGTTGGGGAAAATTCACATGGGCCTCTTAAGTTTCTGCACTCCTTATAGGCAAGACACCAACCATCCTTTATTCTAACTGTCTTTGCAAAGATGTTTCCAGAGCAAACAGCCTTGGAAAATAGAGATAATGTCTCCTGGGCCTCCCTGGTGGCTCAGCAGTAAAGAATCCACCCGCAATGCAGGAGACACGGGAGACGCGATTTCCATCCCTGGGTCAAGAAGATCCCCTGGAGGAGGAAACGGCAACCCACTCCAGTATTCTTGCCTGAAGAATCCCATGGACAGAGGAGCCTGGCCGGCTACAGTCAGACACGGCTAAAGCACCTGAGCTCGCACTGGAGAAAACAGAAGACAGACTTCCTGAAGATCATGAAGGGTTTGGGTGTCCCATGCTTAGTATAATGCATGTCACCTTAGTAGGATTTAGGGGCCAGGGTAACTGGCACAAATACACTGACACTTGCTACTTACTATACCATGATCATAAGATTCTTTGTTTCTGATCCAGGGATCTTGTGTCTTCTGCCAGCATCCTTGTGGCGGGCTATTTTGCTGACTTGAAATTAGGATAAAATCTTAGTTCTTTTGTATGTTCTACACCAACTCTAACATAAGCATACAGTGAACACATATCAAAGACTGAATTAACTCGCTTGTGAAGAAACCAATAAGACTGTAAAGACAGCTCTAAGAGCGTTTGAAAGCAGACACTGTTTACCCTTCAGGAAAGAAAACCTGCAAAAAGTTAGTTACATCAGATATAAAACTGGATAGTATCCTACTGGTAAATAGAGCTACAACTTGCAGGATTTTCTTTTTCCTTTTTTTTTTGACTAAAAAATTTTTGATATATATTTTATTTTTTACAGACTTTTTTGTTTACTGCCACACATCAAAGAATCCATGTACCTATTTACTGTACAAAAATAAGTTGCAAAGAGTGGACATAGGTCTAAGGATAGTTGACTGACTTCGCTGTGCACCAGAAACCAACACAACACTGTAAATCGCCTCTACTCCAATAATACAATGTTTTTAACTTGCAATGTAGCAATCTACAAATTAACAAGTTGAACTCTGAGATTTCACAGCATCGAGACCCTGATCTTTTTTTTTTTTTTTTTTTAAGATTTATGTATTTATTTATTTATTTTGGGTGGGAGCTGGGGAGGGAGGGGAGTGGGCGGGCCACTTCTATTGGTCTTTCATTTCTCTATGTTCATCCGTCTTTGTTCTTTGGCTCCTGCGGGCCTCCCATCGCGGTGGCGTCTGCCGTTGCAGAGCGCCGGCTCTGGGCACATGCGCCCCAGAGCTGCGGCTCAGTAATTGGACACATCGGTCCGGCCGCTCCGCGGCACATGGGATCTTCCCAGGCCAGGGATCTAACCGGCGCCCCTTGCCCTGCAAGGCGGTGTCCTTACCCACTGGACCACCAGGGGAAGCCCACCTGATCTTGAGAAATGTTCAGTCAAAGGCAGCTTTCCCTGAAGAACGCTGTCGTCTTGGAGCGAGCCTGTGAGTGCTTTAATGATCGGGGAAACCCACGCAGGCCGTCATCCTTTAGCTTTCTTCCAACTTTCGAGCTATTTTTTCCCACCACCTTGAACAAGTTATCTATGGTCCTCGACTTGCGTGTCTTCATTTACAAACAGGAGATAATAATACCCAGCTTTAAGGGCAGTTGTATGGAGGAGGAATGGCACTTACAAAGAGCACAGCACAGAGCAGATGCTGAACTGAGTGTAGCTGCTAAGAGCAGTAACCACACACTGTTAAATTTCCCTACGTCTTTCTCCAGCCCGCCACAAGAAAGCTACTTGTGCTCTGAGGCTAAAACAGAATGTGTGTGTGTGCATGTGTGCATGTGTGTGTGTGTGTGTGTTAATCTTGAAAAGTGGCTGGGAGCAGAAGGTGTGAGACCTAACTGAATTTGTTTGTATAAGGATACAGTCTGGCCTCAAAAAGCAGGCCATACTCACCCACAGTGTATGCACAGCGCTGTTTTAATGGGTTCAAAAGTGTTCAATTTCTGGACAATTTAACAAGAAGACAACAGACCTGAGTTTCAGCCTCTCAGGGGGTAACCTGTTCTTTTTGCAGAGTCGGTACGAGGGGACAATAACGAACTTTTCTATCCCTGGAAATTCTATCCATAGTTTGGTTAACAGGCACTTGTCTAAACTCAAACAAGGGACTTCTCTGATCGTTCAGTGGTTAAGACACCTGGCTCTTAACACAGGGAGCCTGGGTTCGATCCATGCTCAGGGAACTAGAGCTCACCTGCTGCAACTAAGATTTGGTGCAATCAAATAAATAAATGAATGCTTTTAAAAAAAATGCCTGGAGAATCCCAATGTTCTTTGGCTCCTGCGGGCCTCCCATCGCGGTGGCGTCTGCGTTGCAGGCGCCGGCTCTGGGCACATGCGCCCCAGAGCTGCGGCTCAGTAATTGGACACATCGGTCCGGCGCTCCGCGCACATGGGATCTTCCCAGGCCAGGATCAAACCCGGGCGCCTTGCCCTGCAAGGCGGTGTCCTTACCCACTGGACCACCAGGGGAAGCCCACCTGATCTTGAGAAATGTTCAGTCAAAGGCAGCTTTCCCTGAAGAACGCTGTCGTCTTGGAGCGAGCCTGTGAGTGCTTTAATGATCGGGGAAACCCACGCAGGCCGTCATCCTTTAGCTTTCTTCCAACTTTCGAGCTATTTTTTCCCACCACCTTGAACAAGTTATCTATGGTCCTCGACTTGCGTGTCTTCATTTACAAACAGGAGATAATAATACCCAGCTTTAAGGGCAGTTGTATGGAGGAGGAATGGCACTTACAAAGAGCACAGCACAGAGCAGATGCTGAACTGAGTGTAGCTGCTAAGAGCAGTAACCACACACTGTTAAATTTCCCTACGTCTTTCTCCAGCCCGCCACAAGAAAGCTACTTGTGCTCTGAGGCTAAAACAGAATGTGTATGTGTGTGTGTGTGTGTGTGTGTGTGTTAATCTTGAAAAGTGGCTGGGAGCAGAAGGTGTGAGACCTAACTGAATTCGTTTGTATAAGGATACAGTCTGGCCTCAAAAAGCAGGCCATACTCACCCACAGTGTATGCACAGCGCTGTTTTAATGGGTTCAAAAGTGTTCAATTTCTGGACAATTTAACAAGAAGACAACAGACCTGAGTTTCAGCCTCTCAGGGGGTAACCTGTTCTTTTTGCAGAGTCGGTACGAGGGGACAATAACGAACTTTTCTATCCCTGGAAATTCTATCCATAGTTTGGTTAACAGGCACTTGTCTAAACTCAAACAAGGGACTTCTCTGATCGTTCAGTGGTTAAGACACCTGGCTCTTAACACAGGGAGCCTGGGTTCGATCCATGCTCAGGGAACTAGAGCTCACCTGCTGCAACTAAGATTTGGTGCAATCAAATAAATAAATGAATGCTTTTAAAAATAACATAAACTGGCAGCCCACTCCAGTACTCTTGCCTGGAGAATCCCATGGATGGAAGAGCTCAGCAGGCCACAGTTCGTGGGGTCACAAAAAGTCAAACACGACTGAGCGACCGGAGGTCCCTGATCCAGGAGGATTCCACGTGCCCTGGAGCAGCTAAGCCGATGTCCCACAACTATGGAGCCTGTGCTCTAGAGGCTGGAAGCTGCTACTGCTGAAGCTCTGGCACCTAGAGCCCGTGCTCCACTGCAAGAGAAGTCCGAGGGCTGCCAAGAGTAGCCCCACCATCACTGTCCCTGCACTCCACGCACCTCTCTACACCTAGAGAAAAGCCTGAGCAGCGACAAACACCCAGCACAGCTAAAGATAAATACATAAAGTTATCAAAATATAATAATAATACTCAGTCAAACACGAACGCTCATACTAGCTATTCTGGACAGGAAAAGAGCTGCTTTCCATCTGTCCCTCCTCTGTTCCCAGCCAGTGGAGGCAAACAGACACAGATCCGTTTGAAAGCAATAGCCTTTGACCTCCAGGGTCTACCTGTCTCCCCATCTTCTCCCCACAGTCCGCAACCTTCACCAGAGGCTGGCACAACGAGGCTTTGTAACCCTGTCAGTTTTCAACAGAAAGTCCCCGCCCACACTGGGCAAGCCAGCCCCTGCTACTAACCTAGCATTATTCCTTGCCTGATGAGAAATGTTTGTTTTTCCATGACAGTCACATGCATAGTTCCCATGGGTGTATGCACAGCGCTGTTTTAATGGGTTCAAAAGTGTTCAATTTCTGGACAATTTAACAAGAAGACAACAGACCTGAGTTTCAGCCTCTCAGGGGGTAACCTGTTCTTTTTGCAGAGTCGGTACGAGGGGACAATAACGAACTTTTCTATCCCTGGAAATTCTATCCATAGTTTGGTTAACAGGCACTTGTCTAAACTCAAACAAGGGACTTCTCTGATCGTTCAGTGGTTAAGACACCTGGCTCTTAACACAGGGAGCCTGGGTTCGATCCATGCTCAGGGAACTAGAGCTCACCTGCTGCAACTAAGATTTGGTGCAATCAAATAAATAAATGAATGCTTTTAAAAATAACATAAACTGGCAGCCCACTCCAGTACTCTTGCCTGGAGAATCCCATGGATGGAAGAGCTCAGCAGGCCACAGTTCGTGGGGTCACAAAAAGTCAAACACGACTGAGCGACCGGAGGTCCCTGATCCAGGAGGATTCCACGTGCCCTGGAGCAGCTAAGCCGATGTCCCACAACTATGGAGCCTGTGCTCTAGAGGCTGGAAGCTGCTACTGCTGAAGCTCTGGCACCTAGAGCCCGTGCTCCACTGCAAGAGAAGTCCGAGGGCTGCCAAGAGTAGCCCCACCATCACTGTCCCTGCACTCCACGCACCTCTCTACACCTAGAGAAAAGCCTGAGCAGCGACAAACACCCAGCACAGCTAAAGATAAATACATAAAGTTATCAAAATATAATAATAATACTCAGTCAAACACGAACGCTCATACTAGCTATTCTGGACAGGAAAAGAGCTGCTTTCCATCTGTCCCTCCTCTGTTCCCAGCCAGTGGAGGCAAACAGACACAGATCCGTTTGAAAGCAATAGCCTTTGACCTCCAGGGTCTACCTGTCTCCCCATCTTCTCCCCACAGTCCGCAACCTTCACCAGAGGCTGGCACAACGAGGCTTTGTAACCCTGTCAGTTTTCAACAGAAAGTCCCCGCCCACACTGGGCAAGCCAGCCCCTGCTACTAACCTAGCATTATTCCTTGCCTGATGAGAAATGTTTGTTTTTCCATGACAGTCACATGCATAGTTCCCATGGGTGTTAATGAGACTTCCCCACAGACATATAAAAGAGAATAGCACCTTGAAGTTAGACAGATAGAACCTTCTACTGAACTCAGACATTATCTCATATACAAAGTGAATGGGGGCCAGAATTGTGCTGCCTAGTATCCAGATGAAGAAATTGAGAAACATGTCATTCTGGGTGACACAAAAGAAGGTATTATACAAAGAGACCCGAGCTGAAATCCTCTGTCCTCCAAGACTTTAGAGGACACTGTGCTATCCGGCATGGCAGTAACTGGCCAGTCATCTCTTGTGTGTGTGTGTGTGTGTGTGTGATTTCTGGGGCTTCCCAGATGACGCTAGTGGTAAAGAACCTGCCTGCCAATGCAGGAGACATAAGAGACACGGGTTTGATCCCTGGATCAGGAAGATCCTCTGGAGGAGGGCACGGCAACCCACTCCAGTATTCTTACGTGGAGAATCCCATGGACAGAGGAGCCTGATGAGTTACATTCCATAGGGTCACAAAGAGTTGGACAGGACTGAAGTAGCTTAGCACATACTCACAATTCTGGGGCCCTACTTGGAGTCAGTGTCAGTGAGAATCACCAAGGGCTTTATGTATGTATTTACTTTGGCCATGAAGCTTGCAGGATCTTGGTTCCCATGCCCCCTGCAGTGGACGCTGGGAGCCCTAGCCACTGGACCATAGACCACCAGGGAATTCCCTTCATCCTTTTCTCTTAACTTCTAAATGTAGCTATTAAAAAATATCACATCTGTGGCTTGCACTACCCTTCTGTTGGCAGAACTGACTTAGAGTTCAGTGGACTCCTTCTTGACCTCTACAAACAGCTCCTGCTGACACAGAAGAAAAAAATGTAACCAAGGGTCTGGTGTTCTTGTCCTTCCTTGACCACCAACCAGCTAGCGAGCTATGTGACCTTGGTTAAATTGCTCTCCTCATTTCCATGAGCTTAGATTTCCTTCTTGATAAAATTATTCTGAAGATCTCTTCTAGTCCTGATAGCTAACTTCTTTAAAATAACTCTCCTTTCTCATTTCTAGATCTTGACCAAATCCCAGAAAAGTCCTCAAGCGCTTGTTTCAGAACAAAATGAAAAGGTTTACTCTTGCTTTGAGGTCTGCATTTGTTCAATTTTGAGTCAACTCCAGATGAAGGGACTCCTGGAATTTGTGGAGGGATGTCAGATTAACTTTTTGGAATACAAATGCACCTGAGAAATGCAAGAAAGTTTGGTTACACGATGGTATGTGATTTGATGACCAGACTTCTGTATCAGTCAGGGAGATTGGGTTATGCTATACAACAAACAACCCCCAAATCTCTATGAATGCCTCAGAGAAGTATGTGTTCCTTGATCATGATATATACTCATTTCTAGTCATTAGGAGCATTTGTCTGTTTGTTTATTTATTCTGTAATCACTTGGCAACTTGGGCTAATGGAGATGTCACCTTCCCAAATATTGCCAGTTGTTATTCCAGAGAAAAAGTGATGCTCGATATTCTTTTGTAGATAATGATATGGTCAGCTCAGAAGTGGTTCAGGTCACTGGTACTTAGTCTCTCTGGCCAGAATTGGTCATGTGCTCCTACCCAGCTGCAAGGGGACCAAGTGCAGTCCTATGTGCCCAGAATGTGAAGAGCTAGAAATGTCCGACATACATGTTTATGACCACCGTTTGTCCCAAGATTGATCCTCAGCTTACCCAGTCTCCATATCGCCCCAGGATGATATACATATGGCCCCCAGGTCCAGGCAGACTGGAAGGAAGCTCTCCTGTCACAGTCAGACACTTGAGCAGCATCAGGCCAGGCTCTAGGCCAGACCGAGATGGAAAGTGAAATACAAAACAAGCACAGAGACACCTTTTTCCATCTTTTTCCATTGAGAAAAGAATTCCTACTCATCATCATTCAGTTTTTTTTTTTATTTACTGGGCATTTATGCTTTTTAAGACACTTGGGGAAGACATTTAAGATATTTGTGCCTACATTCCTATTTTGGCCAAGTTAAGCCCTAGTATATAAAACCATCTTCCAAAAACCAAGAACAGTGGTTTCATGGGTTTCTTCCCCAGTGATCAGCAGCCCCACTGCTCTCTGTTGAAGCAGCTTTCAACCAACATCACCACCAGTAGAAACAACCCACAAGCACTTCCACGGCCGTGCTGATCACCCAGCACACATTCAGGTGAAGGCCAGAGCTGCTTCCAGAAGCCTCTCTGATGAAGGTTCCATTCCAACCCAATCACCGCCCTCCATACAAAGGCACACCTGGGACTTGCTCCATGGGCCAAGGATCTCTCTCATGGCCTCTAACCAGAATAGGGCAGCCCTGGATGTTATAGACTGTTATAGACTGGGTTTTTCCATTCAGCTTATTTACAGCATACACACCCTTCTGTGCTCTGCAGGCACGGGCACCAACAAATGCAGTGAGATTACCATCTATGTGCTGAATGGCCCAACACAGCCCACACATTAGACACTTATCTCTGTAAAGCAGCTCATTCCAGGTGAGGCACAGCCAGTGAGGGGTCACCTTAATGTGCTCTGAGCATCTCCCTTCCTAGGTATAGAGTTTGGGTTCAACCAGAACTTCAGTGTGTTTCCTGAGTCCTGAGTTACTTCAGGGATCTCTGTGGGGGCTGCTTCTCGGTAACCCGTCC
Source organism: Tragulus kanchil (assembly GCA_022376925.1). NCBI lineage: Eukaryota > Metazoa > Chordata > Mammalia > Artiodactyla > Tragulidae > Tragulus > Tragulus kanchil. The sequence continues at coordinate 7,544,216 of JAIOJX010000005.1, forward strand.
CCGTATCCAGACTGCTTCCCAGGGCCACTTCCTTGGCCCATTCGGAGGTGACCCACTTTGCTGGTTAAGCAGCAGCTGCAGAACAATCCCATGACTGTTCATGTGGCTGCGGGAAAGTGCAGGGTCAGAAGCACTTCTAAAACAAGCATGGTGCTTTGCCCCAGAAAACTCAGGTTACCATGATGTACAACTTTGTTTTACTTCCGTGCCTCAAACACTTGAGCAGCATCAGGCCAGGCTCTAGGCCAGACCGAGATGGAAAGTGAAATACAAAACAAGCACAGAGACACCTTTTTCCATCTTTTTCCATTGAGAAAAGAATTCCTACTCATCATCATTCAGTTTTTTTTTTTATTTACTGGGCATTTATGCTTTTTAAGACACTTGGGGAAGACATTTAAGATATTTGTGCCTACATTCCTATTTTGGCCAAGTTAAGCCCTAGTATATAAAACCATCTTCCAAAAACCAAGAACAGTGGTTTCATGGGTTTCTTCCCCAGTGATCAGCAGCCCCACTGCTCTCTGTTGAAGCAGCTTTCAACCAACATCACCACCAGTAGAAACAACCCACAAGCACTTCCACGGCCGTGCTGATCACCCAGCACACATTCAGGTGAAGGCCAGAGCTGCTTCCAGAAGCCTCTCTGATGAAGGTTCCATTCCAACCCAATCACCGCCCTCCATACAAAGGCACACCTGGGACTTGCTCCATGGGCCAAGGATCTCTCTCATGGCCTCTAACCAGAATAGGGCAGCCCTGGATGTTATAGACTGTTATAGACTGGGTTTTTCCATTCAGCTTATTTACAGCATACACACCCTTCTGTGCTCTGCAGGCACGGGCACCAACAAATGCAGTGAGATTACCATCTATGTGCTGAATGGCCCAACACAGCCCACACATTAGACACTTATCTCTGTAAAGCAGCTCATTCCAGGTGAGGCACAGCCAGTGAGGGGTCACCTTAATGTGCTCTGAGCATCTCCCTTCCTAGGTATAGAGTTTGGGTTCAACCAGAACTTCAGTGTGTTTCCTGAGTCCTGAGTTACTTCAGGGATCTCTGTGGGGGCTGCTTCTCGGTAACCCGTCCCCGTATCCAGACTGCTTCCCAGGGCCACTTCCTTGGCCCATTCGGAGGTGACCCACTTTGCTGGTTAAGCAGCAGTTGCAGAACAATCCCATGACTGTTCATGTGGCTGCGGGAAAGTGCAGGGTCAGAAGCACTTCTAAAAACAAGCATGGTGCTTTGCCCCCGGAAAAACTCAGGTTACCATGATGTACAACTTTGTTTTACTTCCGTGCCTCAAACACATTGAGGCCAAAAAAAAATGTTTAACTGAAAATAGAATGGGAGTGAACATTTCCAAGCCCTTAACCCATGCTAGACACATTACTCAGAGCTTAAATACATTCACTCACAAAATCCTCCCCAAGCCCTAAGAGGGCCTTCCTAAGGCCCAGCGGGTAAAGAACCCCCTACAATGCAGGAGACATGGGAGACTCAGGGTCGACCCCCGGGTAAGGCAGATCCCTTGGAAACGGCAGCCCACTCCAGTCATCTCGCCTGGAGACTCCCATGGACAGAGAAGCCTGGCAGGATACAGTCCCTGGGTCACAAAGTCAGGCGTGACTCAAGCGACTTAGCGTGCATATTGCTCTCAAAAGGATATTGGTTTGTACAAGACTGAAAACCACCGTATAGAGCTTGACCCACCTGTCTACCTACCTTCTCAGCCAGGTGAATTCAAGACTCCTGAAGCAAAAGGGAAAGCATTCCTGGCCTATTGCTCCATGGTCTTGTGGAACCACCATCTCTGCTTTGCACCAAGGCTAGTACAAATAAAATTTTAAAACAAGAAATGGGCACAATTTGCGTAAGCCAAAAGAAAATGCACACCGAGCATGGGTCCCTGAGGAGTTCTTACCTGGGAATGCTTCTTGCATAGCAGGTCTGTAACAGCCACCTTCCATGTTGAACAGCAGCCATGGGTGCTGTAGGTGCACGCACAGAAACAACCCCCTCACGCTCTGCCCAAGGAGAGGAAAATGGGGTTCACATCTATGGCCACCTTCCCAAGGCTCTGAGTAGTTCATCCATCAAGATCTTAAAATGCCTTTCACAGCTCTTGGGGCATAGGATTCATGCCATTCTGATTCACTCAGGGACGCTGTCCATCAGTTCCACTTCGGTTTTGGTATTTAACCCTAGAACGACACCCTGAAAAGCTTTCATCTTTAAAGCTTAGAAGAGACAGGGCCACTTCCTTGGCCCATTCGGAGGTGACCCACTTTGCTGGTTAAGCAGCAGTGCAGAACAATCCCATGACTGTTCATGTGGCTGCGGGAAAGTGCAGGGTCAGAAGCACTTCTAAAACAAGCATGGTGCTTTGCCCCGAAAACTCAGGTTACCATGATGTACAACTTTGTTTTACTTCCGTGCCTCAAACACATTGAGGCCAAAAAAAAATGTTTAACTGAAAATAGAATGGGAGTGAACATTTCCAAGCCCTTAACCCATGCTAGACACATTACTCAGAGCTTAAATACATTCACTCACAAAATCCTCCCCAAGCCCTAAGAGGGCCTTCCTAAGGCCCAGCGGGTAAAGAACCCCCTACAATGCAGGAGACATGGGAGACTCAGGGTCGACCCCCGGGTAAGGCAGATCCCTTGGAAACGGCAGCCCACTCCAGTCATCTCGCCTGGAGACTCCCATGGACAGAGAAGCCTGGCAGGATACAGTCCCTGGGTCACAAAGTCAGGCGTGACTCAAGCGACTTAGCGTGCATATTGCTCTCAAAAGGATATTGGTTTGTACAAGACTGAAAACCACCGTATAGAGCTTGACCCACCTGTCTACCTACCTTCTCAGCCAGGTGAATTCAAGACTCCTGAAGCAAAAGGGAAAGCATTCCTGGCCTATTGCTCCATGGTCTTGTGGAACCACCATCTCTGCTTTGCACCAAGGCTAGTACAAATAAAATTTTAAAACAAGAAATGGGCAAAATTTTTGCGTAAGCCAAAAGAAAATGCACACCGAGCATGGGTCCCTGAGGAGTTCTTACCTGGGAATGCTTCTTGCATAGCAGGTCTGTAACAGCCACCTTCCATGTTGAACAGCAGCCATGGGTGCTGTAGGTGCACGCACAGAAACAACCCCCTCACGCTCTGCCCAAGGAGAGGAAAATGGGGTTCACATCTATGGCCACCTTCCCAAGGCTCTGAGTAGTTCATCCATCAAGATCTTAAAATGCCTTTCACAGCTCTTGGGGCATAGGATTCATGCCATTCTGATTCACTCAGGGACGCTGTCCATCAGTTCCACTTCGGTTTTGGTATTTAACCCTAGAACGACACCCTGAAAAGCTTTCATCTTTAAAGCTTAGAAGAGATTGACACATTCCACAAGTGCAGGTTCAAGGGCAGAATAAAGGTCTCCAGAGTTTGATGTGACGTTTCACTTCAGACAGAAGACTACTTCAAGTCTTATTGTTCAATAGTTCAGTATTTTATTTGACCTTTCTGCATGTTCAAGATTTTCCACTTTTGAACACATAAAGGCACAATTCCAGAAAATGTCTGCTATTCCAGTAACTCAAATCCACACTAAAAGAACCTGCTCCATGTTCCTGGTTCCTTGATCCCATTTTTCCAGAGATTTGTCAGTCAAGACTCTTGACAATAAAGATAATAATTTATTGGAAGATCTTGAAATTATCTCATGTGATAATTTTTCAAAGGAGTTATTGCTCTCATACCCCAGTGACATTTTTGATCAAAGATATTCATTACAAGGAAAACTATTAAGGCAATCTGTTTTGTAGTATAAAGCAAAGAAATTCATCTTCCAGGATCGAAACCAAAAGGTGACAAATTTCTATGAGAAAAGGTCAATAGTAGCTTTTGAAGATTGTTGGAAATCAGATGAGATTTTGGGAGATGAAATCAAAATGTAGCCCCAGATTTTGCAAAAGTTGATATTCTGAAAATTGTAGATCAGTGCATCTGTCCCCTTTCACTGGCAAAATTTCTAGAAAAGTAAACATAGGAAGGGAAAGTCTCGTGAACACAAGAAAAACAAGATAAGATTACAGCAAATCAGTAAGAGTTCAGTGAGAATACCCAAGAGAGTTCTTTTCCTTTTTATGTAAGATTATCAGCCTAAATAATATTTTCAATGGCAAGACCTCCACTTTTTGAATTTTTGATAAAATCTCTTTTACTCGTGTGGTGTTGATGGAGAAATAGAAGTTGGATGATGATACAGTTCTAGGTGAATCACATGTAATCAAACAATGTTATGCAAGAATATTCGCTTCTTGTGAGTGGGTTTTCCTTGGATGTACATGAGCCTGGGGCTGTTGGCAAGCCTCAGTTTCTTCTGGGCTCAATATTACAGTCCAAGAGGATGCTTCCTCACTCAACTCTAGTCCAGGTTGTCTCGGCTATCCCATCCTCATGAGATCAACCTGACATTAAAATGCCTGAGGAACTAAGATACTGATAATTATGACCCTGTAATGATAGAAATATATTATACTGACAGTGTGAAATGCTAATGAATATAAAAGCATGTTCCTTTGGGGGGCTTCCCTGGTGGTTCAGACAGTAAAGACTGCAGGGCAGACCCACCCTCTCTAGTACCCAGTAGTTTGTTCTCTGTATGTGTGTTTGTTTGGGCTGGGTCTGATTTGTTCATCTTTTTTTATATTCCACTTATGAGTGAAATTATACAGTGTTTGTTTTTCTCCATCTGACTTATTTCACTGAGCATCGTACCCTCAAGGTCCATCCATGCTATCGCAAATGACAAGATTTCATCCTTTTTTAATGGCTGAGTACTCTGTGTAATTTTTGATCCATTTAAATGTTATCACCTATTCAAAAAATCAAACACATTGATTTTTGAATTAAAATAAACTATTACTGTCCACATGTTAGCATGGATTGCCTCTGGACAGAGAAACAAAAGGCAGGAAGATGGTGTGTTGGTTTCCTCGGGGCGGCTGTAGTGATGTCCCATCAACCAGATGGCTTAAAACAACAGGAACCATTCCCTTACAGCTCTGGAGGCTCGAAGTCCAAAACCAAGTTAATGGCAGGACCTTGCTTCCTGTGAGACACCCAGTAAGTCCTTCCTCACCTCCTCCTAACTTCTAGTGAAGGCTGCCAGTCCTTACTGCTCCTTGGTTAGTAGCTGTGTCACTCCATCCCCTGCCTGGGTCATCAAATGGCTTCTCCCAGTGAGTGTCTGCATTCAAATATCCCTCGTTCTTCAAGTCACGGATCCTATTGTATTCAGGGTCTGCCCTACATCAGTAGGACCTCAACTTAAATGATCACTTCTGCCATGACTCTGTTTCCAAATAAGGTCATGTTCTGAGGTCCTGGGGTTAGGACTTCTGTGTATCTTTTGTGGGGAACATCACGCAACCCACAGCAGCTAGAACAGGGAAAATTGCTCCTAGCACCTCCCTTCTGTTTCTTCCTGCCAGGTGCAAAAGAGGAATGTGTAACATTTAACATGGGTGGCAGTAAACAACAAAACTCTGTCAAAAATAAAATAAAATAAATAAATAAGTAAAGACCATCATCACAAACCCATTCACTGTTGGAAGAAAGATGTTCTCCATTTGGGATCTATTCTGAAACCCTGCTGTATGAGAATTCTGCCTGTATTTGTGCTCGCCTGGAGACTGGGTTGTTTTGTCAGGTTTTTTCACAGCATGCTAGGGAAGCATATACACGCTTTTACAAGCCTCAGAAGCCCCGATCCTCTCACGACCTTGGTGCAGCCCGAGTGGGACCACACAGGCCCAGAGTCGCTTTAGTACAACTGGCCCAAAGCATTCTTCATTTTCAGTTTACATTCCTCTCCTGTAAATACACAAAGAGGCCAATATGTATCACCCAGAATCCCCCTTCCCAGCGTTTATTAATTACCCAATAAAATCGAATGGCTTCCTCATTAATTCCGATGATGCTCGTTCACCTAGAAAGCCATCAGAAATTTCTGCAGCAGAAAGGCCACAGGCCACACAGCAGTGGATATTTCAGCAGTGGTATCCTAAAGGAGTTTGTTTGTCAAAATGAAAAAGGAGTTAAAGTGTTTGCTGGCAACAATTCAGAGTTGTAGGAGGTTACACGGAGATGACAAGGCTATGAGCGCTCTCTGCTCACTGTAAACCCAACATGCAAACACAGGGGGTTCTTTGAAAAGATCTTCTATTAAATCAAATAATCAGAGTCAGTTTTCACAAGAAATCCAATTAAGTCACATAATTTGAGGAATATATCTTTTCTCAAAGTACAGTTGATCCTTGAACAATGAGGTAGGGACTAGAAGCCTACCTCAGCAGAGTTGAAAATCAGTATGCAACTTTCAATCATCCCATCATATCTGTGGTTCCATGTCCTTGGATTCAACCAACCACAGTTCACGTGGTACATATTTATTGAGAAAAACCACACTAAGCAAACCCGGTTTGTTCACGGATCAACTATATATACCTGTTTCCAAATCATTTTTGATTATTGCCCTGTGTTTAACAGCCTTCACACCAGAAGAGCTCAACCTTCATAAAATGTATCTCCTTAACCTAATTTTTTGTTACTAATATATTCAAGGCTCTTTGTCAATCACTATGAAGAACACAGATATAAAGAAAGCATAGGGGACTTCCTAGTTGGTCAAGTGGTTAAAATTTCACCATCCAATGCAGGTCCAATCCTTGGTCAGGAAGCTAGGATCTCACATGTCTTGCAGCCCAAAAGAAAAAAAGAGCCAAAACATTAAAAAAAAAAAAAAAACAGAAGTTGGGACCTCCCTAATGATCCAGTGGTTAAGAATCTGCCTAGGGCTTCCCTGGTAGCTCAGTGGTAAAGAGTTCACCTGCCAATGCAGGAGACACTGGTTCGATCCCTGATCCAGGAAGATCCCACATGCTGCGGAGCATCCAGGCCCGTGAGCCACAACGATGGAGCCTGTGCTCTAGAGCCTCAGAGCCGCAACTGTGGAGCCCATGGGCCACAACTACTGAAGCCCATGTGCCCTAGAGCCCGAGTTCCACAACAAGAGAAGTCACTGCAACAAGAAGCCTGCTCACCTCCACTAGAGAGGAGCCCCTACCCCCTGCAACTAGAGAAGAGCCTGTGGCAGCAGTAAAGACCCAGAATAGCCAGAAATAAATAAATAAATAAATAAATTTTTTAAAAAACTGTTAGGGGAAAAAAAAAAGAATCTGCCTGCTAATGCAGAGGATGCAGGTTCAATCTCTAGTCTAAGAAGATTCTACACACCTCTGGGCAACTAAACCCATGCACTACAATTACTGAGCCCACTCTCTAGGGCCTGTGCTCTGCAACAAGAGAAGCCTCGGCAATGAGAAGCCCAAGTATAGCAACTAGAGAAAGCCCAAGGGCAGCAACAAAGACCCAGCACAGCCCAAAATAAATTAATTAATGACCTTTAAAAAAAAAAGCAGTACTGTAATAAATTTAATGAAAGATTTTAAGAAAATCAAATGTAAAGAAAGGAAGTATAGGCCCTTTCCTCAATATACTTGTCATTCAGTGAAGGACAGAGACACAACTAACTAAACAGAAAGCTGAGTGAGAATATTTCTCGCACTTTATTAAACAGGCCTTACTGTACCTGAAGCATGCACAGCATAACATCAACTAGCTTCATTATAAAGATAGTAGCGTCAGTGTGAAACTGTTAGTTGTTCAGTTGTGTCCAACTTTTTTGTGACCCCATGGACAGTAACCTCCCAGACTCCTCTGTCCATGAGATTCTCCAGGTAATAATACCAGAGTAGATAACCATTCCCTTCTCCAGGGTATCTTCTTGACCCAAGGATCAAACCCGGGTCTCCTGCATTGCAGGCAGATTGTTTACCATCTGACCCACCAAAGATGCCTCATTAAGATAAAGGAAGTTCAACAAATAACGATGCTCTTCTTAGGTTCACAGCAATGGGAGTTAAACAGAATTAGTTCCTAAAGCAGGTGTAAGGTAAGTTACTAGAATTATGCTTCAAGAAATCAGGAGGTGAGACAATTGGTTCTGACAGAGAGATTAGAGAGGCTTTCTGAGATGAATTTGTACCCTGGGACATAAAGGATGAGAATTATTCCTCATGTTCTGAGTGGGGAGAAATTGGCATCTGAGGCTGAGTGACGATCAGGCAGATTCCCATGAGGTCTCAAAACAGTCAAGGCCAGGCAAGATTAGAGCACCCAGGAAATCAGGAAATTCCCTGCTGGCTCAGTGGTTAAGAATCTGCCTGCTAAGGCAGGAGACACAGGTTCGATCCCTGGTCCAGGAAGATCCCATATGCTGCGGGGCAACTAAACCCAAATGCCACAGCTACAAAGCCCACACTCTAAACCCTGAGCTCTGCAACAAAAGAAACCACCACAACTGAAAAAAAAAAAAAAAAAACCCACACACAGCAATGAAGACCCAGCACAGACATTAATAGATAATAATAATAAATTAGAGCATCCATAGCATGGGAAGCAATAAATGAACAAAAAGCTGGAAAAGAAAAAAAAAAATCTGGAAAAGCAGTTTCAGGTTGGAACAAGAAGATTTTACCTGCCAGGCTGAGCTTCAGAAGTTAATCTTTATCAAAGGGAACTGTTGCAGTTTTGTGGAGAGGAGATGGATACAATTAGACCTTTTGCATAGGCAACCTTATACAATGTGAAGGACAGAGACACAACTAACTAAACAGAAAGCTGAGTGAGAATATTTCTGCACTTTATTAAACAGGCCTTACTGTACCTGAAGCATGCACAGCATAACATCAACTAGCTTCATTATAAAGATAGTAGCGTCAGTGTGAAACTGTTAGTTGTTCAGTTGTGTCCAACTTTTTTGTGACCCCATGGACAGTAACCTCCCAGACTCCTCTGTCCATGAGATTCTCCAGGTAATAATACCAGAGTAGATAACCATTCCCTTCTCCAGGGTATCTTCTTGACCCAAGGATCAAACCCGGGTCTCCTGCATTGCAGGCAGATTGTTTACCATCTGACCCACCAAAGATGCCTCATTAAGATAAAGGAAGTTCAACAAATAACGATGCTCTTCTTAGGTTCACAGCAATGGGAGTTAAACAGAATTAGTTCCTAAAGCAGGTGTAAGGTAAGTTACTAGAATTATGCTTCAAGAAATCAGGAGGTGAGACAATTGGTTCTGACAGAGAGATTAGAGAGGCTTTCTGAGATGAATTTGTACCCTGGGACATAAAGGATGAGAATTATTCCTCATGTTCTGAGTGGGGAGAAATTGGCATCTGAGGCTGAGTGACGATCAGGCAGATTCCCATGAGGTCTCAAAACAGTCAAGGCCAGGCAAGATTAGAGCACCCAGGAAATCAGGAAATTCCCTGCTGGCTCAGTGGTTAAGAATCTGCCTGCTAAGGCAGGAGACACAGGTTCGATCCCTGGTCCAGGAAGATCCCATATGCTGCGGGGCAACTAAACCCAAATGCCACAGCTACAAAGCCCACACTCTAAACCCTGAGCTCTGCAACAAAAGAAACCACCACAACTGAAAAAAAAAAAAAAAAAAACCCACACACAGCAATGAAGACCCAGCACAGACATTAATAGATAATAATAATAAATTAGAGCATCCATAGCATGGGAAGCAATAAATGAACAAAAAGCTGGAAAAGAAAAAAAAAAATCTGGAAAAGCAGTTTCAGGTTGGAACAAGAAGATTTTACCTGCCAGGCTGAGCTTCAGAAGTTAATCTTTATCAAAGGGAACTGTTGCAGTTTTGTGGAGAGGAGATGGATACAATTAGACCTACATTTAGGAACATAACTCTAGGCAACCTTAAAATACTCAGCATTAATCCAGTGTGGCAGATGGACTAGGGTGAAGAAAAACTGTCCATGAGGATCTCAGAGGGGAAGCCTTAGTGTGAGCTCATTCTCAGCCTAATTATAAAGCCAGCTCACATCTTCAAAGCACTGTGATTTTTAAAGTATCGGTTATGTTATCTAACTCACCTAATCCTCTGACAAGATACACAGTATCATGTCCATTTAACGAGTATGGAAATAAACGCTCATCAACATTAAATAGCGTGCCCATGGCTAAAAAATGTCCATTCCTCTGCTTTCCCATCCATGGCTCTTCCTGCTAAACCACAGCCAACTCCAAATATGTCCATCTTTATTATACAGTTAGGTTATTGGCTCAAAGGTGCCTAACATTGTAGGTAAAAAGATGGAAATATTTGGGAGTTTTTTTAAAAATGAGTTTCCTTTAGATGAAATTGTCTCTTGGTCACTCTTGCATGTGAACATCCACAGACAAACACCCAAAACACTTTAACACCGAGATTTCAACTGAAGCAAATGTTAGCAGTCAACTTTTCAACTTTTGAAAATAGTGTCATGAAAGGAATAAGAGCCACAATAACAAGGCTACAATAAAGCAGTCAATACCACTGTGGTGTGAATGAGAAGAATTGTTTGCTACGTCCCCTGAGGAATGTGGTTTTTCAACCTTCTCAAAAGCTTTTGTGCCTCTGTCTTTGTCCAGGAAGATCCCATATGCTGCGGGGCAACTAAACCCAAATGCCACAGCTACAAAGCCCACACTCTAAACCCTGAGCTCTGCAACAAAAGAAACCACCACAACTGAAAAAAAAAAAAAAAAACCCACACACAGCAATGAAGACCCAGCACAGACATTAATAGATAATAATAATAAATTAGAGCATCCATAGCATGGGAAGCAATAAATGAACAAAAAGCTGGAAAAGAAAAAAAAAAATCTGGAAAAGCAGTTTCAGGTTGGAACAAGAAGATTTTACCTGCCAGGCTGAGCTTCAGAAGTTAATCTTTATCAAAGGGAACTGTTGCAGTTTTGTGGAGAGGAGATGGATACAATTAGACCTACATTTAGGAACATAACTCTAGGCAACCTTAAAATACTCAGCATTAATCCAGTGTGGCAGATGGACTAGGGTGAAGAAAAACTGTCCATGAGGATCTCAGAGGGGAAGCCTTAGTGTGAGCTCATTCTCAGCCTAATTATAAAGCCAGCTCACATCTTCAAAGCACTGTGATTTTTAAAGTATCGGTTATGTTATCTAACTCACCTAATCCTCTGACAAGATACACAGTATCATGTCCATTTAACGAGTATGGAAATAAACGCTCATCAACATTAAATAGCGTGCCCATGGCTAAAAAATGTCCATTCCTCTGCTTTCCCATCCATGGCTCTTCCTGCTAAACCACAGCCAACTCCAAATATGTCCATCTTTATTATACAGTTAGGTTATTGGCTCAAAGGTGCCTAACATTGTAGGTAAAAAGATGGAAATATTTGGGAGTTTTTTTAAAAATGAGTTTCCTTTAGATGAAATTGTCTCTTGGTCACTCTTGCATGTGAACATCCACAGACAAACACCCAAAACACTTTAACACCGAGATTTCAACTGAAGCAAATGTTAGCAGTCAACTTTTCAACTTTTGAAAATAGTGTCATGAAAGGAATAAGAGCCACAATAACAAGGCTACAATAAAGCAGTCAATACCACTGTGGTGTGAATGAGAAGAATTGTTTGCTACGTCCCCTGAGGAATGTGGGTCAACCTTCTCATGGCTCCCTTCAACCTCGTCTGCAACGTTAACAAATAGCTTTTGTGCCTCTGTCTGTGTGGCTCTGGTATGTGACTGGACCAACAGCGACTTCACACAAGAAGAGCTCATATAGAAAGGCCTGTGTCTACAGGAGCCACTTGACCCAGATGGACTGAAACGCCCTGTACAGTTCCGCCCCACCCTCTGCCCTTGGCTCTGTCTGGGGAAGTCGCTGACCAGCCGAGCAGCTCTGCCTTTGGTTGACAGGGAGCCCTCATCCAGGTTTCCCACCAGCCTCCACTAACATGTCCTTAGGACTCCCCAGGATGTCTGTGTGCACAGTAGGGTTTTTTATTTTTTAAACCTCCATGGAAGGGGAAACAGAAAGTTTTAACACTCCTTTTAAATGAGGCCCTTTCGGGTAAAGCTATTTTGTGACCATCTTCAACCCCTTCCCCCGCCATAGGCCACTGTTTTCTGCACCTTCCTTCAATTGGCTCAATAATCATCATGCTTTCTGCTCATTTGATTGCTAGTAATAGAGTCCAGTTATTAGTCTATACCCTACTCTTATGTCCTATTACTCAAATGTCTTTATATCATGAGAATTCCCTCCAAAATTCCTCCCAAAATGTCAGATATTGGGCCCAGTAATTCCTTAGGTTAAGCTTTGGGCAAGATACAGAAGCGGTAATTATAGTCAGCCCAAAGATAGGAGCTGCAAAAGAAAAGAATAAACTATTTGCAATCTTGTGAAGGGATTGCATTGCTTTCTCTCGCATTAAAGTCTGACCTTTACCCTCTGCATGAGTGGATAGGAATTCAAGACCTATTTACTAACAACACAGGTAGCATCCCAAAGTTTTTTTTGGGCCTGAACATTGTAGGTAAAAAGATCCAAATATTTTTGAGTTTTTTTCAAAATTAGTTTCCTTTCGATGAAATTGTCTCTTGGTCACTCTTGCATGTGAACATCCACAGACAAACACCCAAAACACTTTAACACCGAGATTTCAACTGAAGCAAATGTTAGCAGTCAACTTTTCAACTTTTGAAAATAGTGTCATGAAAGGAATAAGAGCCACAATAACAAGGCTACAATAAAGCAGTCAATACCACTGTGGTGTGAATGAGAAGAATTGTTTGCTACGTCCCCTGAGGAATGTGGGTCAACCTTCTCATGGCTCCCTTCAACCTCGTCTGCAACGTTAACAAATAGCTTTTGTGCCTCTGTCTGTGTGGCTCTGGTATGTGACTGGACCAACAGCGACTTCACACAAGAAGAGCTCATATAGAAAGGCCTGTGTCTACAGGAGCCACTTGACCCAGATGGACTGAAACGCCCTGTACAGTTCCGCCCCACCCTCTGCCCTTGGCTCTGTCTGGGGAAGTCGCTGACCAGCCGAGCAGCTCTGCCTTTGGTTGACAGGGAGCCCTCATCCAGGTTTCCCACCAGCCTCCACTAACATGTCCTTAGGACTCCCCAGGATGTCTGTGTGCACAGTAGGGTTTTTTATTTTTAAACCTCCAGGGAAAGGGGGAAACAGAAAGTTTTAACACTCCTTTTAAATGAGGCCCTTTCGGGTAAAGCTATTTTGTGACCATCTTCAACCCCTTCCCCCGCCATAGGCCACTGTTTTCTGCACCTTCCTTCAATTGGCTCAATAATCATCATGCTTTCTGCTCATTTGATTGCTAGTAATAGAGTCCAGTTATTAGTCTATACCCTACTCTTATGTCCTATTACTCAAATGTCTTTATATCATGAGAATTCCCTCCAAAATTCCTCCCAAAATGTCAGATATTGGGCCCAGTAATTCCTTAGGTTAAGCTTTGGGCAAGATACAGAAGCGGTAATTATAGTCAGCCCAAAGATAGGAGCTGCAAAAGAAAAGAATAAACTATTTGCAATCTTGTGAAGGGATTGCATTGCTTTCTCTGCGCATTAAAGTCTGACCTTTTACCCTCTGCATGAGTGGAAGGAATCATGGTTGCAAATTCAACGACCATCTATTTGTAACTAACAACACAGCGTAGCATCTGTCCAAAAGTCTCACTTCTCAGGACGTCAACACTGGATCAAGCAGCTTCTTGCAGCAAGGACACTGAGGCTAAACGTTGGTTTTCCATGCATCTCCAGAGTTAAACTTTTATTTATTTATTTATTTATTTATTTATTTATTTATTTATTTGGCTGGGGGTGAGGGTGGGGAGGGAGGGGAGCAGGCGGGCCCCTTCTGTTGGTCTTTCATTTCTCTATTTTCATCCATCTTTGTTCTTCGGCTCCTTTGGGCCTCCCATCGCAGTGGCCTCTGTCGTTGCAGAGCGCCGGCTCTGGGCGCATGCGCTCCAGAGCTCTGACTAGGTAGTTGGACACATCAGTCCAGCCGCTCCGCGGCACATGGGACCTTCCCAGGCCAGGGCTCAAACCGGCGTCCCTTGCACTGCAAGGCGGTGTCCTTACCCACTAGACCACCAGGGAAGCCCCAGAGTTAAACTAATTTTTGACAAACAAGAGAAACATTAAAGAATTTACTTTTTCTATTTTAAGCCTGGGCAGAATGGGGCAGGCATCTCTCTATAGCAAAACAAGTTGGGAAAACTTTTATCAGTAAAATAATGAGAAAGTTTGGAGTAAATTAGTCAAACCACCTGCTGCTTTTAAACTACCTGAACACAGCAGCCATGATAGCCAGCCTGGGAGCCTCAGATGGTCTCTGAGTTAGTAAGGGAAATTCACCTATCTAGCCCAATGGTTATCAGTCTTTTCTTTTTCATTATCACTCCTTAAAGAATTCCAGTTATTAGTCTATACCCTAATGTCCTATTACTCAAATGTCTTTATATCATGAGAATTCCCTCCAAAATTCCTCCCAAAATGTCAGATATTGGGCCCAGTAATTCCTTAGGTTAAGCTTTGGGCAAGATACAGAAGCGGTAATTATAGTCAGCCCAAAGATAGGAGCTGCAAAAGAAAAGAATAAACTATTTGCAATCTTGTGAAGGGATTGCATTGCTTTCTCTGCGCATTAAAGTCTGACCTTTTACCCTCTGCATGAGTGGAAGGAATCATGGTTGCAAATTCAACGACCATCTATTTGTAACTAACAACACAGCGTAGCATCTGTCCAAAAGTCTCACTTCTCAGGACGTCAACACTGGATCAAGCAGCTTCTTGCAGCAAGGACACTGAGGCTAAACGTTGGTTTTCCATGCATCTCCAGAGTTAAACTTTTATTTATTTATTTATTTATTTATTTATTTATTTATTTATTTGGCTGGGGGTGAGGGTGGGGAGGGAGGGGAGCAGGCGGGCCCCTTCTGTTGGTCTTTCATTTCTCTATTTTCATCCATCTTTGTTCTTCGGCTCCTTTGGGCCTCCCATCGCAGTGGCCTCTGTCGTTGCAGAGCGCCGGCTCTGGGCGCATGCGCTCCAGAGCTCTGACTAGGTAGTTGGACACATCAGTCCAGCCGCTCCGCACATGGGACCGTCCCAGGCCAGGGCTCAAACCGGCGTCCCTTGCACTGCAAGGCGGTGTCCTTACCCACTAGACCACCAGGGAAGCCCCAGAGTTAAACTAATTTTTGACAAACAAGAGAAACATTAAAGAATTTACTTTTTCTATTTTAAGCCTGGGCAGAATGGGGCAGGCATCTCTCTATAGCAAAACAAGTTGGGAAAACTTTTATCAGTAAAATAATGAGAAAGTTTGGAGTAAATTAGTCAAACCACCTGCTGCTTTTAAACTACCTGAACACAGCAGCCATGATAGCCAGCCTGGGAGCCTCAGATGGTCTCTGAGTTAGTAAGGGAAATTCACCTATCTAGCCCAATGGTTATCAGTCTTTTCTTTTTCATTATCACTCCCTTAAAGATGAAAACATAAGTTTGACTGAAAGTCTATGTAACCAGGGAAATTAAATATAAAGAAATAAGTTTTTGTTGAATATTGCTGGTCTTGGAAGACCACAAACCAATATAATAGCTAAGAAATTTTTGCCCCCCAAGAAACAACTTTTGCCCTTTTCAAGCCAATATTACCCCAACTGAGAATGCAGGCAGTAGCCAACCTCCCATACATCAAAATGATTAACTGATTCGGCCCAACTGTGTACATAAATCTCTTAAAACTTCCCTCACTGTTCTGTAATATATCTTCAGTCATCTCCCTCCTTACAGCCTGGGAGCTTCTCCGTGGAATCTTTTATGGTTCAACAAAGAGCTCAAAAGAGTCGAATGAATGAATGCACACATGAACGAATGAATGAAATATAAAGACTGGTTGGGGAAGTGTTAGTCGCTCAGTCTGACTCTTTGTGATCTTTGTGACCCCATGGACCATAGCCCGCTAGGCTCCTCTGTCCATGGGATTTCCCAGGCAAGAATACTGGACTGGGTTCTTCCCAACCCAGGAATCAAACCCAGGTCTCCTGCATTGCAGGCAGATTCTTATCCTCTGAACCACCAGGGAAGCTGGTTGCCACAACCATTAAGAAGCTAGTATGTCCTTAACAGCTTTGCTTCTTTATGCCTCGACTCACTGGCCCAAGTTTCAGACAGTAAAGACATCTCCAAGTGTCGCTCCAGACAAGGGACTCCTGTGAAAAGTCACTAAAGGCTTTCAAACACCCACAAGGCCTTGCCCACTTTGTGGAGGATGACAGGTTTGACGGGCAGCACCAGGGACTGGACGCTTATTTGATGTCTCTGTGACTGTTTCTCTACCAGACACAGGAAGGTGTAGGAAGTAGTCATTACACTGTCTCCAGGCAGCATTGAAGATTTACTCACTGAAATGAACACTTAACCTTTCTCACCATTTTGCCGGACCGGCTTCAAGAGTGATGGCCAATGGCAGGGCAGAGGGCACAGGCAAGGCAGAATGGGGAACCCTGCAATTAGAAGGGAGAATGTCCCTAGGGAAGGCTGTCGAGGGTGGGCAGCGGGGCCTCCGACCCACTCCTGCCAGACCCTGAGATCCCACCAGAGGCAGTGACACTTGTCAGGAAGAACCGAGTTACCTCCAATGGGGTTTTCTCCATTTAACCAGCACGATAAAGTGTTCTACCCCATTCCCACCAGATCCCTCACCACTGGCGTCCCCCCAAACAATCGCTCAGCCAAAGTTCAATCAATGTTGGTGATTGCTGCCACAGAGGAAGTTACTGGATGTACTAGCTGTTATAGATCAGAAACAGCACCTAATAGTAATAACAAAAATCTGCTGTGTACTTATGCAACATTTCAACATTTTCACGATGCTTTTGAATTTTATCTTCACTCCACTGTGAATAATATAGACTAGACGAGCATTAGCTCCATTTTATGGATAAGAAAGCTGAGGGCAAACGAGTTGTCCTTGATCACAATGGCTGAAAACCCAATGGTGCGTTCTCCATTCTAGTGCCAAGGGCTCCAGATCGGGCATTGCCAGGTACTCCCTGATGGCCCAAGGTTCACTGCTTACCCTCTCCCAGCCTTGGTTCCCCATTTTAAAAATAAAACACTGACCATAACACTTATCTCAAAGGGTTGTTGAGAGTCTGAATGAGGAAACACCTATCAGGCACCAAGCACAACAACTGGCAAAAGATAAGGCCTTTAAGAAGTTGAATTATTAGTATTAGCACTCCCATTTAGAAGTCATGAAATAGTCAGCAATGCAAAGCCAAAATGACTTGATTGTTCAAAGGCACTAAAGACATCTCCAAGTGTCGCTCCAGACAAGGGACTCCTGTGAAAAGTCACTAAAGGCTTTCAAACACCCACAAGGCCTTGCCCACTTTGTGGAGGATGACAGGTTTGACGGGCAGCACCAGGGACTGGACGCTTATTTGATGTCTCTGTGACTGTTTCTCTACCAGACACAGGAAGGTGTAGGAAGTAGTCATTACACTGTCTCCAGGCAGCATTGAAGATTTACTCACTGAAATGAACACTTAACCTTTCTCACCATTTTGCCGGACCGGCTTCAAGAGTGATGGCCAATGGCAGGGCAGAGGGCACAGGCAAGGCAGAATGGGGAACCCTGCAATTAGAAGGAGAATGTCCCTAGGGAAGGCGGGCGAGGGTGGGCAGCGGCGCCTCCGACCCACTCCTGCCAGACCCTGAGATCCCACCAGAGGCAGTGACACTTGTCAGGAAGAACCGAGTTACCTCCAATGGGGTTTTCTCCATTTAACCAGCACGATAAAGTGTTCTACCCCATTCCCACCAGATCCCTCACCACTGGCGTCCCCCCAAACAATCGCTCAGCCAAAGTTCAATCAATGTTGGTGATTGCTGCCACAGAGGAAGTTACTGGATGTACTAGCTGTTATAGATCAGAAACAGCACCTAATAGTAATAACAAAAATCTGCTGTGTACTTATGCAACATTTCAACATTTTCACGATGCTTTTGAATTTTATCTTCACTCCACTGTGAATAATATAGACTAGACGAGCATTAGCTCCATTTTATGGATAAGAAAGCTGAGGGCAAACGAGTTGTCCTTGATCACAATGGCTGAAAACCCAATGGTGCGTTCTCCATTCTAGTGCCAAGGGCTCCAGATCGGGCATTGCCAGGTACTCCCTGATGGCCCAAGGTTCACTGCTTACCCTCTCCCAGCCTTGGTTCCCCATTTTAAAAATAAAACACTGACCATAACACTTATCTCAAAGGGTTGTTGAGAGTCTGAATGAGGAAACACCTATCAGGCACCAAGCACAACAACTGGCAAAAGATAAGGCCTTTAAGAAGTTGAATTATTAGTATTAGCACTCCCATTTAGAAGTCATGAAATAGTAAGCAATGCACGCAAAGCCAAAATGACTTGATTTCAGCACCTCTCAAAGGGAACAGGAAAATATTCAAATTCTCCTAAGCGTTTACAATAAATAAATAAATCTTTTTTCTCCATCAGAAAGAAAGCCAGAAGACAAAACAATCACATTAAAAGAAAATAAAACATCGACCTTCAAAACATATCCTTTAAAATGTTGTGTATATTATCCAGCCTTACAAGAAGAAACCTTTCCATTTGTGATAACATGGATGACCCCGGAGGACATTGTGCTAAGTGAGATAAGCCAGACACTGAAAGACAAACACTGCTGCTGAGCTCATATATATGTAGAATCCAAAATATTTGAGGGCTTCAGTGGCAGCGAATCCACGTGCCAATGCAGGAGACGCTGATTCAATATCTGGGTGGGGAAGATCCCCTGGAGGAGGAAACAGCAACGCACTCCAGTATTCTTGCCTGGAAAATCCCATGGACAGAGGAGCCTGTCGGGCTACAGTCCATGAGGTTCACAAGAGTTACACGCAACTTAGCAACTAAACAACAAGAAAAAATAGTTGAACGGATAGAAGCAGAGAGCAGAATGGTGGTGGCCAGAGGCTGGGGAGTGGGAGGGGCTGGGAGAAAGCAGGCTTGGTGGAGAAGGGCGGAGTGGGCAGGGGAAAGGCAGGAGGAGATGTCAGTCAAAGGCTACGAACTGTCAATTATGCAAGATGAATGCACACCAGATTTAATATACAGCATGGTGACTGTAGGTAACGATCCTGAATTGTACACTTGAAATTTGCTAAGAGGTAGGTCTTAAGCATTGTCTCCAAAAGAAAAGTAAAAAAGTAACAATGTGAGGTGATGGATATGCTAGTTAGCTTGAGTGTGGTTCTCCTTTGTATCGGGCATTGCCAGGTACTCTGATGGCCCAAGGTTCACTGCTTACCCTCTCCCAGCCTTGGTTCCCCATTTTAAAAATAAAACACTGACCATAACACTTATCTCAAAGGGTTGTTGAGAGTCTGAATGAGGAAACACCTATCAGGCACCAAGCACAACAACTGGCAAAAGATAAGGCCTTTAAGAAGTTGAATTATTAGTATTAGCACTCCCATTTAGAAGTCATGAAATAGTAAGCAATGCACGCAAAGCCAAAATGACTTGATTTCAGCACCTCTCAAAGGGAACAGGAAAATATTCAAATTCTCCTAAGCGTTTACAATAAATAAATAAATCTTTTTTCTCCATCAGAAAGAAAGCCAGAAGACAAAACAATCACATTAAAAGAAAATAAAACATCGACCTTCAAAACATATCCTTTAAAATGTTGTGTATATTATCCAGCCTTACAAGAAGAAACCTTTCCATTTGTGATAACATGGATGACCCCGGAGGACATTGTGCTAAGTGAGATAAGCCAGACACTGAAAGACAAACACTGCTGCTGAGCTCATATATATGTAGAATCCAAAATATTTGAGGGCTTCAGTGGCAGCGAATCCACGTGCCAATGCAGGAGACGCTGATTCAATATCTGGGTGGGGAAGATCCCCTGGAGGAGGAAACAGCAACGCACTCCAGTATTCTTGCCTGGAAAATCCCATGGACAGAGGAGCCTGTCGGGCTACAGTCCATGAGGTTCACAAGAGTTACACGCAACTTAGCAACTAAACAACAAGAAAAAATAGTTGAACGGATAGAAGCAGAGAGCAGAATGGTGGTGGCCAGAGGCTGGGGAGTGGGAGGGGCTGGGAGAAAGCAGGCTTGGTGGAGAAGGGCGGAGTGGGCAGGGGAAAGGCAGGAGGAGATGTCAGTCAAAGGCTACGAACTGTCAATTATGCAAGATGAATGCACACCAGATTTAATATACAGCATGGTGACTGTAGGTAACGATCCTGAATTGTACACTTGAAATTTGCTAAGAGGTAGGTCTTAAGCATTGTCTCCAAAAGAAAAGTAAAAAAGTAACAATGTGAGGTGATGGATATGCTAGTTAGCTTGAGTGTGGTTACCATTTCACAATGCACCATATATCAAAACATCAGGTTGTACACCTGAAACATACATAATTCCTATTTGTCAATCATGTATCATTAAAGCTGTGGATGGGGGACATATTCTTTATATAATGAATTTCAGCAGTTGACCTCATATCTCCAAAACTCCATTTAATGAAGAAGAATCCAGAAGGTGCAAACTAAAGTACTATTCCAAAGCTAGATAGGAGGCCATTCATCCAGCCATGTGAAACATCTACAGAAACATTCCAAATCAAAATGTAAGCTCCCTGAGGGGAGGGATTATGGTCTGTCTTGCTTGTTTGCAATGTCCCCAGGGCCAAGAACCGTTCTCCCACAGTAAATTATCACAAAGAAGTGTGTGTTGAATATTGAACTACTGGGTGCTTGAGTATCTCTGATGTCATCAAGTAGATTACCCACGGAGTTATTTACCTTTCTGTTATTGGTGCATTTGCTCATGCCCTTATTCAACACATACCTATTAAACACTTAACCATGTACCAAACACAGGCTTCCCTGGTAGCTCAGCTGGTAAAGAATCTGCCTGCAATGCAGGAGACCCCTGTTCGATTCCTGGGTAAGGAAGATCCCCTGGAGAAGGGCGTGGCAACCCACTCCAGGATTCTTGCCTGGAGAATGCCCATGGACAGAGGAGCCTGGTGGGCTACAGTCCAGGGAGTGGCAAAGAGTCTGTGACCCCGGGACTTCCACTTCACTTCATGTACCAAACCCTGGGCTGGGTGCTCAGGATAGAAAGAGCAGAATAAGACCCCTGGCTCTAGGTGTTTACAGTGGCTTCAAAAAGAGGAAGGGAAAAGCAAGGAGGTCCTGCAGGTGGTGGATATGATGAAGGTGCCCGACTCTCCTCCTCTTCTACCCCTTGCCACGAGGTTCAGTTTTCAGCACGAATTTTGAGGACGTCTGCGTTAATAAAAAAAAATCCTGTTGCAAAAGAAAAGAAACGGAGGAGTCGGTTTTATTTTCATTCCGCTCCAATCTTTTCGGGCTTCCACGGTTTTTGGCTGTGTCAGTGGCTGCAGGGTTACGTGGAAGGGGCTGTTCCTGTCCAGGGAAACACCAGTGGGATCTACACCAGTGGGAAACACCAGCCAGATGGGATCTACGCGGGAGACACTGGACCAGCCTGCGACCACATCAGCCATAGGCCGCGGCATTGCTGCCGCCGCTGTTATTTTAATTATGATTGTACGGTAACCACCACCTTCCTTCCTCTGCCTCCCTTCAGCTGCAATGATGTATGTTACTTTTTGGTAACTGGATTTCATTAACATTTATGAACTCTCATAAAGTAGTAGAAAAAGCAATTTGTGTGGAAGAATTTTCCACCTCATTAAACACTGTTCTTTTGGGGGTCAAGCTGATTTTTTTGTTGTTGTTGTTGGATTTTTTTTTTTTATAGGTCCTTTGTCCTTCCCTGAGCCCTGGGGGATGAAAGGAGAGCAGTCCCCACTCGGAGGGGCTCGTGGGAGCCATAGAGAGCGTTAGACCGAGCGCGCGCCCCTCGCGGGCTTCCGCCCGGCTTTTCTCGCTGGCTGCTCAGACGCCCCCAGCCAGCCCCGGGGAGCCACTCCGGGCCGCTGTGGCCTGTCCCTCCGTAGCCAGATCGGACGCCTCCGTCGCCTGCGCTGTAGAGGAGTGGGATGGTGTCGCCAGCTCAGGGGTGCGTGCGGGGCTCGCTGGGCCTCAATGCTGCTCACGCCGGGGCCTAAGAGCCTGCTCCGGGCTTGCTCCGAAGCCTGCCGAGGTGCTCGGCCTCCTGGCGCCGGGCAAGGACAGTCCCCAGCTCGGACCTCGCCCTTCGACGCCCCTCCCCCAGGTTCCCTCGCCCTGGAACGCAGCTCCAAGGCAGGCCTGGGAAAGAGGGAGGAGGGACTAGACCGGGGGCCCTAGATCTGTCTTTTTCGAGACTTTCGCGGTGTTTCATTGCTCCTTCTAGCCACGGTCTCCTGGCCCCAAAAGACTGTGTTTCTGCCTACCTCCCCATCTGAGCCCGCCTCCTTGAGCCGCGGGCCGCGGGGACGCAGGCAGGTCTCCCTCCAGTCGCAGGCGACGCCCGCACCCCCCAGCCGCTCCCCAGATCCCGTATCCACCCTCCGGACCTGGGTCCCCCAGGCCCGCTCGAGCCGTGGTAGAGGGCCGGTGAGGCGTGCGGGGTTACGGGGTGAAGGGGGAGCCATGCCCGAGAGAGGAGCCTCCCCTGGGGCCAGGAAGCAAGGGCCACGGCTAGGGACGCGCTCTGTCCCGAGCTGGGCCCAATAACCTGCCTCCGGCCCCCGGGGAAAGAAGTGAAATGAAGCGGAAACGCGAAGACGCCGCGGCCTGAGGGCGCAGGAAAGTGACCTCCGAGCCAGGTGACAGGTGCTGGGGGAAATTAACGCGTGAGGGCCGCCCTTCTCGGTTCTAAAGGCAAACATAGAAACCAGTGGTTCAGACTCAAGAATCTGCGTCCACCTTGATTCAAAAACAACACTCCACTCTGTCAGAAACCGGCTATTTTGTCCGTGAGATGGTTTTCTGCCAGGCAGCTCCCAAATCAGACCTTAGGAAAAGAAGAGCCGCCGGCAGGTGACCCAGGCAGGGGCAGGGGCGCGGGTCGTCCGGCCTTGGGAACCGGAGTTCGCAGGGACCGGTGCGGACCGGGTCCCGGAGCGTCACGGATTTGCCGAGTCGGCCGCTGTCGCCGCGGGCTGGGCTGTGTTCAACCCAAGCGACTGTGCTTCGCTGACTGGTGGGTCGACTTGGTAGTGTAATTATTGTTTTGTTTTCTAATATGTAATTACTCTTTGTCGTCGCTATTATGAATCCGCCGAGCCTGACTGGAGCAGCAAGATGGATGCAGGTTTGGGGTTAGGATCCGATGCGTGGGAAATACCGGCTTCTCCCCCACGCAGAGATCAGGCGGCCCACGGGTCTCCTCCCCATCAGCCCAGCGGGGAGGAGGGCGCCTGGGGTTCCCTCCCTCCAGAGGCCCATCCCCAAACGTCAGACCGCTCTCTCTGAACAGGAATTGCTGAGGTTTTCTCTCTCTCTCTTTGGCATAAAGGAAAGGGAAGGAGAGGAAAGGAAAACAGAAAAAGAGAGAGAGAGATGAGCTGGAGAGTCGAAAGCTGGAAGAGGGGTTGATTTAGAGAGCTGAGACAAAGAAGAAAGAGTAGGGAGGAGGGGAGGAGATACACAAAGATGCTTGCTTGTATTGGGATATTTCCTTCTTAGAGTTGAATAAAATTCTGAAAAGTTCTGTCCGTGTCCACCTATTTCCCACTCCCTGCGTCAGTAACCTTCACCACCACCATCGGTGGCCGTCGGGTCCCCACACTAACCCCCCTACCCCTGCCTCCCTTTCAGAGCCAGGCCTGCAGGGTCCGGTCCCCCCACCCCCACCCGACGGGGCGACTCCTCGCGCGGCACCAGAGGCGCTGCCATCCGAGGCCCTGAACGTGACAAAGAGCTGACGCCGAGAGCGCCTCCCCGAGCTCTGCTGGCAGAGTCAGACGTGGGCGCTGAGCTCGGCGACGAAGACCCCTGACCACTCCGCGGTCGGAAGTTCGAGCCTGGACCGGGCATCGCGGACCCGGCCAGCCCGGCCCTGCCCGCCGCCCTCGGAGGCCTGCTTGGCACCGTCTTGCAGAGGGACCTGCTGCCCGAGGCCGGCAAGGGGATCCCCGGCCGAGGAGAGCGATCCATTTTCTCTAACCATTTGCCTGCCGGAGAGCTGACAGGTCAGCGCAACCTCCTGGCCGCCCAGAAAAGAATGTGTTAAAATTCTTTGCACGGGAGTCTCCCCAGGACCCAAATATACCGCCGAGTGGCATTCGTGGCGCCGAGTGCCGGTCCCTAACCTCGGCCACCTTCTCCCGTTGAAATATGCACGTCGCTCTTCAATAATTTAGACACCTGGGAGACTGGACAAGTACAATTTTTTTTCCAAACACACGAGCATCCGAGTTGCCATCCATCAAGCTTTTGTTTTATGTGGCGTGGGCTTTGTGTGTTTAGCTGCCTGGCTCCATCCCATTTGCATGTGGCTATTTAATGGGCATTTATCTGAGCCTTGAAGATCTGCTTAAAATCTAAACCCAGAGAAGGGGGGAGGGGCGCCCCGTCTTCCTGTGGCTCGGGTGGGTTTGCCTCTGGGCCCCTTCCCTTTGAGAAGACGGGCCCTGCGGGTCTCGATTACAGATGAATTTTGATTCCTAGGTGGGAACGGAAAAGATAGGTTCTTTTACCTAAATCTCAGGGTGTCTTTCTAGCAAACAATGCTGCAGTCAGTATGCGTGTCTGAGACAAGTAATTGTGCTCCAAACGCTTAAATAAATCATTGATGGGTGAAATTACACGTGTTCACTTAAAGTGTAATGTGATTAAGAGATTATGCGATTGAAGCTAATATCTTGTCTTCCAGCTCCTGGCCTCAAATCGTGACCCTAGAAATTTGTCAACTGCAACTGTCCTGAAATGTGCAGATACAATAGGTTTCTAATGACAACGAATCAAAGACCATCTCTTTACGTATAAAATAAAAAACCACACGTACGTGTGCGTGTCTATTGTACTGGTGGTGGTTTTGTTCCAAAAGGACCGGAGAAGAAAAACCGAAGATGATGGAGAGGGGTTGGCTCGTTTCATCTTTGGTGTTTTGAAAAGTAACAGGGGGGGCGGGGGAGGGCCGGGCGGGCGCTCCCTCTGTGAGTTGATTACTCCGGGTCTGAAAGCGGCTCCATTTCCCCGCACGGTGGGTAAGTCCTTTATCGGGGGACGCCCCGGCCTCGCCCGCAGCCATCCCTCGCCTGGAGGCGCGCGCTGGGCCGGCGCGGGAGCCGCTCGGCGACTCCGTAATGACCCGGGTTCGTCGCAGCTGCGCCCTGACCCTTTGTGATGGCGCCGATAGCGCTCGGATGAAATTATGTCCTTCTCCGGGTGTGAAATTACCATGTTTATTAATTGAGCCAGACATTAGATCGTGGCGCCGAGTGCCGGTCCCTAACCTCGGCCACCTTCTCCCGTTGAAATATGCACGTCGCTCTTCAATAATTTAGACACCTGGGAGACTGGACAAGTACAATTTTTTTTCCAAACACACGAGCATCCGAGTTGCCATCCATCAAGCTTTTGTTTTATGTGGCGTGGGCTTTGTGTGTTTAGCTGCCTGGCTCCATCCCATTTGCATGTGGCTATTTAATGGGCATTTATCTGAGCCTTGAAGATCTGCTTAAAATCTAAACCCAGAGAAGGGGAGGGGCGCCCCGTCTTCCTGTGGCTCGCGTGGGTCTCCCTCTGGGCCCCCTCCCTTTGAGAAGACGGGCCCTGAGGGTCTCGATTACAGATGAATTTTGATTCCTCGGCGGGAACGGAAAAGATAGGTTCTTTTACCTAAATCTCAGGGTGTCTTTCTAGCAAACAATGCTGCAGTCAGTATGCGTGTCTGAGACAAGTAATTGTGCTCCAAACGCTTAAATAAATCATTGATGGGTGAAATTACACGTGTTCACTTAAAGTGTAATGTGATTAAGAGATTATGCGATTGAAGCTAATATCTTGTCTTCCAGCTCCTGGCCTCAAATCGTGACCCTAGAAATTTGTCAACTGCAACTGTCCTGAAATGTGCAGATACAATAGGTTTCTAATGACAACGAATCAAAGACCATCTCTTTACGTATAAAATAAAAAACCACACGTACGTGTGCGTGTCTATTGTACTGGTGGTGGTTTTGTTCCAAAAGGACCGGAGAAGAAAAAAAACCGAAGATGATGGAGAGGGGGTTGGCTCGTTTCATCTTTGGTGTTTTGAAAAGTAACAGTGGGGGCGGGGGAGGGCCGGGGCGGGCGCTCCCTCTGTGAGTTGATTACTCCGGGTCTGAAAGCGGCTCCATTTCCCCGCACGGTGGGTAAGTCCTTTATCGGGGGACGCCCCGGCCTCGCCCGCAGCCATCCCTCGCCTGGAGGCGCGCGCTGGGCCGGGGCGCGGGAGCCGCTCGGCGACTCCGTAATGACCCGGGTTCGTCGCAGCTGCGCCCTGACCCTTTGTGATGGCGCCGATAGCGCTCGGATGAAATTATGTCCTTCTCCGGGTGTGAAATTACCATGTTTATTAATTGAGCCAGACATTAGCTCTACCTTTTCTTTTTAAGCCGTGAAAATTTGTGATTCAGGGCCAGGAGTCTCCGACGCACGCTCGACTCCGCAGCCTCCCCCGCCCGGCCCGCGCCCCCTCGCCTGGCCGCCCCCTTCCCCCCACGTCCCGGGCAGTTCGAGAAAGCGTTCCAGGTTTCCACACTAGAGAGCCCAAGGAGAAAATGCCAGCGGGGCCTCCGAGTGTGCGAGCGCGCGTGTGTGCCAGTGCGCACGCGGGCTTGCTCCTCCTTGGGAAGTGTTATCAAACAATAATAACAACCCCGTCTCTGAATTACAGCCTCTCCCCCAGAATTCTTGATCAGGAACACCCAAATCGTTTTCAAGACAAAGAAGCATCAATCAGCGACAAGGACAGATTTAACGTATTAAATCTTTATTAAAGTGAAGTCATTCTTATTGAAATGATGTATTGGGTGTGCAGAAAGATTGGATTTTTTTTTTTTTTAACGATACTCAAGATGGAGATGTGGCGGAGAATCAGTGCTGCGCCTCCTGCCTTTATTGTTCTGGGCTGGGGTTGAGCTACTGGGGCCCTGCCTTGGGTGCCACGCCCGGAGCCCTGCCTTGGACTACGGGAGAGAGGCAGACCCCCTCCTCCTACGCGTCCCCACCTTGATTTCCTGAAGAGCAAGTGCCCCAGAAACTTCCTGGCTTGGTCCGCACGTCAGGGAAACTGAGGCCTTGCACGCAGCCTGGCCGCCCACATGTGAGCGAGGTCAGTGCCTCTGGAAGCCCAGAGAGGAGAAAGGACGCCCAGCGTGCCCGCTGATTTTCGAGAGCAACACCCCGTTCTCTTTGGAGAGTCCCAGCGCCCCCGGTCAGAAGGTCTGAAGGTGGGGGGAGCGTGGGTCTGCTCTCAGAGGGCTCTCGGGCCGTCTCCACCCTCCATCCCTCCTGCAGGCAAGATGCGGGCGGGAGCGGACCGCTTTCCAGTCTGCGGGACTCGCAACAGAATTGGTCCCTTGGACCTCGGGTCTAGTCCACGAGGAAACCGGGAGGCCAGAGAGTTCACAGAGGAGTCCTTCCCCCTTCCTCCCCACCCCCCGCGATGGGCTCCCGCGAGTTTTCTGCAGTGCATCTTAAATGGCTCAAATTCTTATCTTCCCAGGAGCCTGGAGGGGCGGAGAGGGGGAAGAGGAGGGGGAACTTGAGAACTGTAAGCCACTCCTCAGCTTGGCAACCACAACTGCAGCAAGATGGATTTGTGTCTCCACCTTCAGACATACAGATAGCCACCCCGGCTGAAAATGAACGGTTGGAATCAATTTCCTTGGAACACCCAACTTTTTTTTTCTATCCTGTTTCAGCAGTGGACAGAATGCTATAGCTCCTTGATTCAATTTAGTATTTGCATAACCAGGAGAAAAGAGGTGGCTTTGCTGACTCGATGAATAGGTCTCGTTTATGGGAATTCACAAAGCCTCTCCCCAGATTTTGATCGGGTCAAAAATCAATCAGCGACAAGGACAGATTTAACGTATTAAATCTTTATTAAAGTGAAGTCATTCTTATTGAAATGATGTATTGGGTGTGCAGAAAGATTGGATTTTTTTTTTTTTTTAACGATACTCAAGATGGAGATGTGGCGGAGAATCAGTGCTGCGCCTCCTGCCTTTATTGTTCTGGGCTGGGGTTGAGCTACTGGGGCCCTGCCTTGGGTGCCACGCCCGGAGCCCTGCCTTGGACTACGGGAGAGAGGCAGACCCCCTCCTCCTACGCGTCCCCACCTTGATTTCCTGAAGAGCAAGTGCCCCAGAAACTTCCTGGCTTGGTCCGCACGTCAGGGAAACTGAGGCCTTGCACGCAGCCTGGCCGCCCACATGTGAGCGAGGTCAGTGCCTCTGGAAGCCCAGAGAGGAGAAAGGACGCCCAGCGTGCCCGCTGATTTTCGAGAGCAACACCCCGTTCTCTTTGGAGAGTCCCAGCGCCCCCGGTCAGAAGGTCTGAAGGTGGGGGGAGCGTGGGTCTGCTCTCAGAGGGCTCTCGGGCCGTCTCCACCCTCCATCCCTCCTGCAGGCAAGATGCGGGCGGGAGCGGACCGCTTTCCAGTCTGCGGGACTCGCAACAGAATTGGTCCCTTGGACCTCGGGTCTAGTCCACGAGGAAACCGGGAGGCCAGAGAGTTCACAGAGGAGTCCTTCCCCCTTCCTCCCCACCCCCCGCGATGGGCTCCCGCGAGTTTTCTGCAGTGCATCTTAAATGGCTCAAATTCTTATCTTCCCAGGAGCCTGGAGGGGCGGAGAGGGGGAAGAGGAGGGGGAACTTGAGAACTGTAAGCCACTCCTCAGCTTGGCAACCACAACTGCAGCAAGATGGATTTGTGTCTCCACCTTCAGACATACAGATAGCCACCCCGGCTGAAAATGAACGGTTGGAATCAATTTCCTTGGAACACCCAACTTTTTTTTTTTTTCTATCCTGTTTCAGCAGTGGACAGAATGCTATAGCTCCTTGATTCAATTTAGTATTTGCATAACCAGGAGAAAAGAGGTGGCTTTGCTGACTCGATGAATAGGTCTCTTGTTTGATGGGGGGGGGGGGGGGGGGGGTTTTTAAATACTGGTAGAGGGGTAGGTTTTTAAATACTGGTAGGGGCAGAGGCCCATAGGAGGTCGTTTCTAGGACCGTGCTGCTACCCATAGGGAGGTCCCTGCCGGAATGGAGGCAGACCCTTGCTTCCTGGACAGACCCCAGCCCTCTCTTCTCATGCCCACCCATAGAATCTTCTAGATGTGAATAGTTACTCACAGGAAAGGAAGAAGCAGATTTTCAGGGCAGTCTTCAGAAATAGAGCCAGTTTTAATAGGATCCCAACCACTGCACTAATTAAATATTTCACAGCTCCCAAAGTTAATGTGCTAACATTGGGAATCTTTTTCCACCAAATCATACAAATTGGCCTTCTGTAATACCATCCCCCACTTCAGCTACCCCCTCCCATATCCACCTCCCCCTACACACACACACACACACACACACACACACTCCCAGCCACAGACTCCTACTGACTGGTTTTTCTGAATGGCATTACAAAGAATTTTGTTAAAGAAAAGTCAGACTAATTGCTGCCAGAAGACCCGTCTCCTAGAGAAGTCTGGTTTTCATAAGTTAGATTCAGTAAGGGTTGTGGTTAAATCTAAGCCTAGTAGAAGGTTCTTAAAGTTTTCTCAGCAAAGGGGGGGGATACAAAGAAACACTGAGTTCAGCCAAAATGTTCAGCAGTGGAAGGAGGGGAGGGTGGGGAGGGAGGGAAGGTGGGGACAAGAGGGACATTCAAGAGGACACTCTGAAGGCTTGTTTCCTTCTCAAAGGAACTCTTCTTGCTTCCTTTCCAAGGATTTCCTCCATACTTACTAACTCCCACTGAGAGAGTTTCCCTACGTAGCTCTAGCCTTGCACAGTCACAGACCACCGAATTCTCTCTCGCCTTGCCTCTAACTTCCAAGGGTTGGTGAGGAATTTTCCAAGGATTATTTGAGGGACCTCCCTACTCCAGGCTTATCCCCCCACCCCCAGCCTCCTGATGGGACTAGTAGCAAAAAACCCCTTCAGCAACAAGCAGGTGGATTCTCCCCCTTTTACACCACGTCACTGAGGGACCTGTGGCTTTTCTAGAGCCTAAAGGAGCAGGGCCAGTCTAGGTAGCCCTGTCAGCTCTCCCTGGCTCTCCTGATCCAACCCAGCAGGATGCTTCTCAGCCTTGTAACAGTTAGACAGCAGTGGTGTTGGTGATGTTTGGTGAGATCAATACATCTTTAAGTGAAAAGAAAAAGAACCCCCCCCCCAAGAATGGTCTCCTTATTAAAAGATTGAGTTAATTTTAGATTTACCTCATCAGAACTTTCCTCTATCCCTCTATGGTTCTGGAATTTTGTAGGTGGAGTCTCAGGGGTGGTTAGAAGCCTCCTGTGATCCATCACCTCCTCATAGTGAGTCTCCCTCATTCCACCGTATTTCAGGAGTCACCTGCAGCTCATGTCTCATGATGTAAGAGGAGAGACCCACTCAGGTCTAACCCAGGAACCTACTGGGAATCCTCAAGACCAGTCTGCTTGGAGAAATATCCTCAAGGTTAGACCTCATCACTCCCATGCACCCTGAAATTCCAGGAAATACATGCCTTTCTTGGAACCCATTATCTTCAGTCCTTCCATTCAACCTTGTATGGAGGGCATGATGAGAAACTCAGAGAATACCTAACAACTATGTTTACTGACATAAACATGGGGGCAGGTGACAGAGGATGGGCTGGATGGATGGCATCACTGACTCTATGGACAAGAGTTTGATCAAGCTCAGGGAGATGCTGAAGGACAGGAGGGCCCAGCATGCTGCAGTTCATGGAGTCACAAAGAGTCAGACACAACTTAGCAACTTAGCCTCATTGAACAACAGTGCTTCCTCAGCATGGTCTCCCCCACTAAAGGGTTCTTACAGTCCCTGCCATCCTGCTCTTTGACTTGTTTCTGCTTCTCAAGATGATTGCTTCCTTCTGAATGCCCCTCCTGCCCCTCACCACCGCCCCAAACCTTACTATATGCAAAGGGGACTGGAGGAGGTGTTGATGTTACTGTGCCTTTCTTTTGTTCTATAACTACAAAAAGGTCATAATATAAGCAAATGAATAAAAACTGAAATCACTCTCTTACCAAACCAAGGATTATTTGAGGGACCTCCCTACTCCAGGCTTATCCCCCACCCCAGCCTCCTGATGGGACTAGTAGCAAAAACCCTTCAGCAACAAGCAGGTGGATTCTCCCTTTTTACACCACGTCACTGAGGGACCTGTGGCTTTTCTAGAGCCTAAAGGAGCAGGGCCAGTCTAGGTAGCCCTGTCAGCTCTCCCTGGCTCTCCTGATCCAACCCAGCAGGATGCTTCTCAGCCTTGTAACAGTTAGACAGCAGTGGTGTTGGTGATGTTTGGTGAGATCAATACATCTTTAAGTGAAAAGAAAAAGAACCCCCCCCCCCAAGAATGGTCTCCTTATTAAAAGATTGAGTTAATTTTAGATTTACCTCATCAGAACTTTCCTCTATCCCTCTATGGTTCTGGAATTTTTGTAGGTGGAGTCTCAGGGGTGGTTAGAAGCCTCCTGTGATCCATCACCTCCTCATAGTGAGTCTCCCTCATTCCACCGTATTTCAGGAGTCACCTGCAGCTCATGTCTCATGATGTAAGAGGAGAGACCCACTCAGGTCTAACCCAGGAACCTACTGGGAATCCTCAAGACCAGTCTGCTTGGAGAAATATCCTCAAGGTTAGACCTCATCACTCCCATGCACCCTGAAATTCCAGGAAATACATGCCTTTCTTGGAACCCATTATCTTCAGTCCTTCCATTCAACCTTGTATGGAGGGCATGATGAGAAACTCAGAGAATACCTAACAACTATGTTTACTGACATAAACATGGGGGCAGGTGACAGAGGATGGGCTGGATGGATGGCATCACTGACTCTATGGACAAGAGTTTGATCAAGCTCAGGGAGATGCTGAAGGACAGGAGGGCCCAGCATGCTGCAGTTCATGGAGTCACAAAGAGTCAGACACAACTTAGCAACTTAGCCTCATTGAACAACAGTGCTTCCTCAGCATGGTCTCCCCCACTAAAGGGTTCTTACAGTCCCTGCCATCCTGCTCTTTGACTTGTTTCTGCTTCTCAAGATGATTGCTTCCTTCTGAATGCCCCTCCTGCCCCTCACCACCGCCCCAAACCTTACTATATGCAAAGGGGACTGGAGGAGGTGTTGATGTTACTGTGCCTTTCTTTTGTTCTATAACTACAAAAAGGTCATAATATAAGCAAATGAATAAAAACTGAAATCACTCTCTTTTTCCCTCTGATGATCCTCCTGGTTTTACTTTTGAAAGATTTTCACCATCCTTTAGTGTTTCACAACCTAACAAATTAATTTCTAGTTCTCAAGATATGAAGCTACTTAGCAAAGAAATACTTCTTATTTTCCAGCTTCCAGGGTAGATGGGATAGCCTTCCCTTCTAAGTCCTACCCCTTCCCGTTCCACATCCTGGACACTTTTAGAGGACTTCAGACCTTACATTCGCAATCACCTGTTTAAACCATGGTCATGGAGGTCTGCCTTAGACACCTGGACCTTGGCGTTCACTACAAACTTGGCTCATCAACTTGGTGAGTGGAGGGGACAGCAAGGGTTTCGTCTGATTTTGGAAGTGGACCTTGGCTACTAGGGTTGGCATCGTGGGATCTATGTGATCAGGGAGGAACTAACCACTTTCAGGCCTTTCATAGTTTCCTTAGCTTGGACTTGTGAAGAGTGAGGGGAGTCACCAGAAAACACCATGGAGTTCTACACCATGAAGGCCTGCTGTACTCTCAGACCAAGACAGCAGAGCAAGTGATCATGCCTTTCTCCTCCTCCATCATCAGGAAATAAATTATTGCAGAAGAAAACTACCTAAGCCCCTGAAATCAGTCTCAATGTGGGGTGATTTGGGATTTGAAGAACACTGTTCACTCCTCTGACATTCTCATTTTATAAACAAGTAGCAAAGCTGAGTTCCTATAATAGACTAAGGTCTCTTCTGTTTGTTTCTATTTGCATAATAATTGCTACACAGAGTCAGAGCTTGTGCTTCATCTTTTGCACCTGGCTTCATTACTTTCTTCTACACCATCACAGATATTTTGAAGATCTGTTTGTAGGGTCTTGTCCAGAGTTCATTTTTCTTTGACTTGTTTCTGCTTCTCAAGATGATTGCTTCCTTCTGAATGCCCCTCCTGCCCCTCACCACCGCCCCAAACCTTACTATATGCAAAGGGGACTGGAGGAGGTGTTGATGTTACTGTGCCTTTCTTTTGTTCTATAACTACAAAAAGGTCATAATATAAGCAAATGAATAAAAACTGAAATCACTCTCTTTTTCCCTCTGATGATCCTCCTGGTTTTACTTTTGAAAGATTTTCACCATCCTTTAGTGTTTCACAACCTAACAAATTAATTTCTAGTTCTCAAGATATGAAGCTACTTAGCAAAGAAATACTTCTTATTTTCCAGCTTCCAGGGTAGATGGGATAGCCTTCCCTTCTAAGTCCTACCCCTTCCCGTTCCACATCCTGGACACTTTTAGAGGACTTCAGACCTTACATTCGCAATCACCTGTTTAAACCATGGTCATGGAGGTCTGCCTTAGACACCTGGACCTTGGCGTTCACTACAAACTTGGCTCATCAACTTGGTGAGTGGAGGGGACAGCAAGGGTTTCGTCTGATTTTGGAAGTGGACCTTGGCTACTAGGGTTGGCATCGTGGGATCTATGTGATCAGGGAGGAACTAACCACTTTCAGGCCTTTCATAGTTTCCTTAGCTTGGACTTGTGAAGAGTGAGGGGAGTCACCAGAAAACACCATGGAGTTCTACACCATGAAGGCCTGCTGTACTCTCAGACCAAGACAGCAGAGCAAGTGATCATGCCTTTCTCCTCCTCCATCATCAGGAAATAAATTATTGCAGAAGAAAACTACCTAAGCCCCTGAAATCAGTCTCAATGTGGGGTGATTTGGGATTTGAAGAACACTGTTCACTCCTCTGACATTCTCATTTTATAAACAAGTAGCAAAGCTGAGTTCCTATAATAGACTAAGGTCTCTTCTGTTTGTTTCTATTTGCATAATAATTGCTACACAGAGTCAGAGCTTGTGCTTCATCTTTTGCACCTGGCTTCATTACTTTCTTCTACACCATCACAGATATTTTGAAGATCTGTTTGTAGGGTCTTGTCCAGAGTTCATCTTTTCAGTTTCTTGTTCACCCTTTCTTTTTTTTCTCCTGCAGCTGGGAATCCAGTCAGAATGTTAAATCAGGGGTGTGTAAGATTTCCATTTACCCAGAGAGCACTACCATAAGGCAGAGATCTTCAGATACAACTTTCATTTCTCTTATTCACTAGCATGAGATGGGATACTACACTGGGATGAGCTCTGGATGGTTTTGTTTGTTCTTTTATTTTGAGGGCATTTGGAGAAAGAAACTGCCAATATGATACTTCGAACACAGTCCTTCCCTCTTCTCTGCCCCGTTTCCAACCTTGTTTCTGCCTATCTCTTTAATCCACCAGACTGCTCACCTACCCGACAGAGCACTTGATTTCTGTATTTTCCAAAGGAAAATATAACAGATGAGACATGTTTTCACTTTGAGGGTGACCTCTGACCTTTCCTTTCAAATACACCTGACACCAAGGACCAAGGGCTTTCGAAAAAGATCTCGGTTCGTGTCTAGGATGCTGAGGTCGCTTTTTCGCTGTTCTCTCCTCTCCTCTTCTCCCTCTCTCTCTCCCTTCTCGGAGGCTGAACTCAGTGAAAAGTTGTTGCAATCATCTGAGCTCCCTGCTTCGCCAGGGCCGAGGGAGGCGGGCAGAACACCGAGGGTGTTTTGTTAAATGCTCCGGTCGTTCGCAGGGGCTGCGACTGGATAAAAGGAGACAGTTTTCTGAAAAGATTTGATTGAAATGGCGTGTGCCAGGGCTGATGGGAGCCAGCGAGGGACAAAGCGCCGCGAATCCATGGACCCTCGAGCAATTATGCCTCCACGCTGAAGGTGGATTAGCGCGCTGGAAAGAAGCATATGTTTGGCCCGGGGCGACACTTCCCCCCGGCTGAGCTTAGAGAATGGGAGCGCGGAGAGCGGCTGGACCCGGAATATCAACTATCTGCGGAGCCCCCCTTCGCAGCCCAGCCCAGCCAGGCTCCCCGCCCCCGCCCCAAAAGTCAGAGCGCATTTTTACAAAGAAAGGGGGAGGGAGGAGGAGTGGTGAGAGCCGGGGGCAGGGAGGAGGGAGGCTGGGAGGGAGGGAGAGCGGAAACCCAGAGGTGCAAATGGGCCTGGATTGGCAAGGATCAGCACTCCGGGCTTTCATCGGGGGTCATCCTAAGGGGCGATCCTTGTTGGGTGTGGAGATCCAGAGGGGGGTCCCCTAAGGGGTCCTCCGTAGAATCTCCCCCTGCTAAGGTAGTTCGGTCTGGGATGCTCGCTCCGACGGGTGTTGGAGGGTCCACCGAATTGTGGCACTAAAGCAAGGTCTTAATGAGTGTGTAAACATTCAAATGGCTAATGGGCCTTGTCCTGAGGGGGGCCTGGGGGAAGGGAAGCCTCGAGGGAGGTGTGGGACAGTCAGGTGTCTGGTGACCTGGGCTCAGGGTGGAAAGCTAGGCAGGCCTGGCGGGAGAGGAAGGGTGTAGGTGCGTACGTCGAAGCTCCACGCGGCACGGGCAGCTTAGCTTAGAGAGCCGGGCCTGCGGATGCTGAAACTTCGTGCCGCCTTGGGGGTCGTGGAGCCAGAAAGTTGCCCAGGTCTCGCCTCCAGTCATTAATTAAGCGCCGTTCCCGTGAAAAAGGCCCCGCAAACTCTGACCGGGAGCCTCCCAGGTCGCGCTCACTGCACTGGCGAGCGCACAAGGGAAGCAGGCAAGTCCCAAATCTGTATCTCAAGGTTTTATTGCAGTTTAATTGGGTCTAACCCGGAGGAGGGCCGCCGGCCGCCTCCCAGGCCGCCCCCACCCCTCCCAGCCTCCTGGGCCCCCACCCCCGCCTCCGTCCTACCCCAGGTGGGTTCGAACCTCCAGGCCCCCACCCCACCTTCACCGCCTCGCCTCCCGCCTCCTACTCCAGACCGTCAAAATCACGTTGCAAGTTACTTTTGATCCGAGGGTGCGCGCGGCGGGATTCCTGCCCGCCTGGAAATGAGCTAGGGAGGCTCCTGGGCCGGCGCCGAGGGGTAGGACCGCGCTGTCCCCTCCTGGGCAGGGCCCTGGGGCTGGCGCTGAGAGCTGGCGCTGGAGGCCGACACCATGCTGTGGACAAAGGCGCAGCCCAGACCTGGGGGCTCCAAATAAAGACGGGGTGGCGAGGTGGATCTTGACACGGGATTTGGTAGCTGACAGGCAAACGGAAATTTGATCCCGGCATTAACTCCCTGCCTCAGGAAAAATTCTTTTAAGCTCTGTGAGTTAAATTTAGTTTGACCAAACGCTTCAAATATAAGTAAATTTATATACATACGTGTGTATATTTCCTCCAAATAGGTTGGATTTTAAAAGGGTGAGGGGCCAGAACAGCTCAGGAGGTGGGTCCAGAGGTAATTGAGACCCCAGGGCCTTTCAACTGCAAAAGTTGAGGGTTGTGATGGACACCCAACATTGGCTGTGATGGGCAGAGGCTGGACCACCAGACTCCACCTTCAGCTTGAGGGCTGGTGTTTAGGATTGTTACTGAAATTTAGCCGAGATCATCTTTGTTCCCATAGAAAAATCACATGCCAAAAAAGCAAAGCATGGAATTGGGCCACTTAGAAAAATCCCTGACCTGTGGTTGAAAATATTCCCACTTCTAAATGGATGTTAGTGTGGAAAATCAAGCTCATTCTACCAAGCTCCCCAAAGACAGTACATGTATTCTGCAGTCAGAGACAGAAAAAGAAGAAAGGGGAGTTAGGAAGGAAGGGAGGGAAGGGTGGAAGGAGGGAGAAAAAAGAAGGAGAGAAATGTATCTATCTGTAAGTGTCTAGTAGAGAAAGGCCCTCTACCCTAAGCTTCCTTCTTCTCTAACATAGATTTCTCCAGCCATATGCTCAGGGTTGCCATTGTGTTAAAAAATAAATCTTTCTGTGCAAGCAAAGATGGTTCGACACCGTCCTTCCATGCATCAAAGAGGAGAAAAACAAATAGTTTTGCACATGAATAGCATCTAAAGCTTAGTTATAGGGCTCCCAGGTTTAGCCCCAAATCTCTTTTATTCCTTCGTTCACTTTTCTGAGTCATGATCCTAAGGAGTAGAATGTTTTTTGAATACAAGACCTTCCCATATTACATGAAGTACCCAACTTTCCATTCCAATGCCTTTCTCTTCTCTGCACTCTGGCAGTCACCGTGGGACACAGTCTGATACTACAGCTCCACGGGGAACTTACCTCTGGGGAGAAGGACTTGTATTCATGCCTTCGTTGAGAATGTATCTCGTCTATGTCCAAAAAAGTTTGGGTCACTGCTTTAAACGGAAATTTGATCCCGGCATTAACTCCTGCCTCAGGAAAAATTCTTTTAAGCTCTGTGAGTTAAATTTAGTTTGACCAAACGCTTCAAATATAAGTAAATTTATATACATACGTGTGTATATTTCCTCCAAATAGGTTGGATTTTAAAAGGGTGAGGGGCCAGAACAGCTCAGGAGGTGGGTCCAGAGGTAATTGAGACCCCAGGGCCTTTCAACTGCAAAAGTTGAGGGTTGTGATGGACACCCAACATTGGCTGTGATGGGCAGAGGCTGGACCACCAGACTCCACCTTCAGCTTGAGGGCTGGTGTTTAGGATTGTTACTGAAATTTAGCCGAGATCATCTTTGTTCCCATAGAAAAATCACATGCCAAAAAAGCAAAGCATGGAATTGGGCCACTTAGAAAAATCCCTGACCTGTGGTTGAAAATATTCCCACTTCTAAATGGATGTTAGTGTGGAAAATCAAGCTCATTCTACCAAGCTCCCCAAAGACAGTACATGTATTCTGCAGTCAGAGACAGAAAAAGAAGAAAGGGGAGTTAGGAAGGAAGGGAGGGAAGGGTGGAAGGAGGGAGAAAAAAGAAGGAGAGAAATGTATCTATCTGTAAGTGTCTAGTAGAGAAAGGCCCTCTACCCTAAGCTTCCTTCTTCTCTAACATAGATTTCTCCAGCCATATGCTCAGGGTTGCCATTGTGTTAAAAAATAAATCTTTCTGTGCAAGCAAAGATGGTTCGACACCGTCCTTCCATGCATCAAAGAGGAGAAAAACAAATAGTTTTGCACATGAATAGCATCTAAAGCTTAGTTATAGGGCTCCCAGGTTTAGCCCCAAATCTCTTTTATTCCTTCGTTCACTTTTCTGAGTCATGATCCTAAGGAGTAGAATGTTTTTTGAATACAAGACCTTCCCATATTACATGAAGTACCCAACTTTCCATTCCAATGCCTTTCTCTTCTCTGCACTCTGGCAGTCACCGTGGGACACAGTCTGATACTACAGCTCCACGGGGAACTTACCTCTGGGGAGAAGGACTTGTATTCATGCCTTCGTTGAGAATGTATCTCGTCTATGTCCATAGGGGTAAAGATGAGTTTGGGTCACTGCTTTTGTAGAAAGACATCATAGTTTTCTTCAGCCATACAATTGCTGTCTGTTTATAAATACTCCATCTCAGACTAATTTATTCCTACCTTCAGAAAAACAGTAGAGAAAACTCTGACTGTTAATGTAGCCTTTAGTTTTTAACTCATGGTTGACTTGTAATGCTTGCAAAGACAAGTTTCTAGGAGAAATCCATTTCAAGATCAAACTTTCTCAGTTTCTCTCCCACAGTATCTCACAAAGAGGGCAGTATCATCTCACCGTAGTGAAAACAATGGAAAGCTGAGATGGCATACCTGCACAGCAACAAAGTTTAATATAAAAAAGAATTGTTCATTGAAATTGACAAGGAAAAACATCCCTAAGCATCCTAAGAGGTGAGGCAGAGGTGTGAGAACCTGCGGGACCTGGTGCGTC
This sequence comes from Tragulus kanchil, assembly GCA_022376925.1. Lineage (NCBI taxonomy): Eukaryota > Metazoa > Chordata > Mammalia > Artiodactyla > Tragulidae > Tragulus > Tragulus kanchil. Next base: position 7,583,335 of record JAIOJX010000005.1, read on the forward strand.
TGTGGTTTCATTCTTCTGACATGGGCAGTTGGGTGATGCTGAGAGATGACCTGGGGTTGTCTGTGATGCATGTGGGTTATTTCTTCTTCTCCTCTCCTTGCATTTTAGATTTCTTTTTACCACATAGCACTAAGTAGTAGGGAAACATGGATGTGTTTCTGCAAATGCCCAACTTGGATAATCAAATGAAAGGACAAATGTCTGTTCTCTTGCCTCAGGACACTCCTATCTCTGCACCTGTAACTCAGAATGAAAACGCTGGTTATTTATGTTGTATTTTCTGCCTCTTAGATCTCTAGTGAGTTGACCCGCTTTTTCTAGCCCTTTTACCCAAGCCATGAGGATTCTTCCCCTCACTTCACCTCCCCTCGACCCCTCAAGTGAGTGGCTTAGGAGGGGATCCGTAACTGGGATGAAGCAGCTGTTGGCTCCATGCCGTCCTCTAACTTGATTATTCTTTGGACACGTTAGGCAAGCATTAGTGATTGATAATGACGCTAATTAACCCCTTTCCTTTCCAAACAGTAAACTGCTGCCAGCAGGATGCTGCAAACAATAAATATAAACCACTGCATACATCAATATCTGTTTAAAGCACAACTTCATTTGGGCACATTTAACAGCCCTGCTTTCAGTTAACAATTCACTATTTATTCAAGCACTTCTCCAAAAGCCAGAGGGGGGAGCAGAGGAAGAGAGAGGGTTAAGAAAAGGGGCCTGCGGCTTTAAGACCACAAAATGCTGTCATACCTGTCAGCTGCAGCAAAGTTAAGCTCTAATGGAAACCATGCGGGTTTTTTGTTTTTTGTTTTTAATTTCAGGTCAATACTTTTTTAAAAAATTAATTAATCCAGTTCTGTTCTTAACCTATTTAAACTTAACACAAGGCTGATGACCACAGATGAGATTTTGTTTCCTTTGTGAAAGGGGAAAACAACTCTCCTCCTGACCTGGAATTATGATGAATTTACTTTTGATTGAGAAAGAAATAGAGACATTGTTTTGAAAAGAGTGGTGAAATTTAGATTTTAAGCAGAATTTGAGGAAACCAGGGCAAATTTGGTCTATAAAAAAGAATTGTTCATTGAAATTGACAAGGAAAAACATCCCTAAGCATCCTAAGAGGTGAGGCAGAGGTGTGAGAACCTGCGGGACCTGGTGCGTCTGTGGTTTCATTCTTCTGACATGGGCAGTTGGGTGATGCTGAGAGATGACCTGGGGTTGTCTGTGATGCATGTGGGTTATTTCTTCTTCTCCTCTCCTTGCATTTTAGATTTCTTTTTACCACATAGCACTAAGTAGTAGGGAAACATGGATGTGTTTCTGCAAATGCCCAACTTGGATAATCAAATGAAAGGACAAATGTCTGTTCTCTTGCCTCAGGACACTCCTATCTCTGCACCTGTAACTCAGAATGAAAACGCTGGTTATTTATGTTGTATTTTCTGCCTCTTAGATCTCTAGTGAGTTGACCCGCTTTTTCTAGCCCTTTTACCCAAGCCATGAGGATTCTTCCCCTCACTTCACCTCCCCTCGACCCCTCAAGTGAGTGGCTTAGGAGGGGATCCGTAACTGGGATGAAGCAGCTGTTGGCTCCATGCCGTCCTCTAACTTGATTATTCTTTGGACACGTTAGGCAAGCATTAGTGATTGATAATGACGCTAATTAACCCCTTTCCTTTCCAAACAGTAAACTGCTGCCAGCAGGATGCTGCAAACAATAAATATAAACCACTGCATACATCAATATCTGTTTAAAGCACAACTTCATTTGGGCACATTTAACAGCCCTGCTTTCAGTTAACAATTCACTATTTATTCAAGCACTTCTCCAAAAGCCAGAGGGGGGAGCAGAGGAAGAGAGAGGGTTAAGAAAAGGGGCCTGCGGCTTTAAGACCACAAAATGCTGTCATACCTGTCAGCTGCAGCAAAGTTAAGCTCTAATGGAAACCATGCGGGTTTTTTGTTTTTTGTTTTTAATTTCAGGTCAATACTTTTTTAAAAAATTAATTAATCCAGTTCTGTTCTTAACCTATTTAAACTTAACACAAGGCTGATGACCACAGATGAGATTTTGTTTCCTTTGTGAAAGGGAAAGCAACTCTCCTCCCTGACCTGGAATTATGATGAATTTACTTTTGATTGAGAAAGAAATAGAGAGACATTGTTTTGAAAAGAGTGGTGAAATTTAGATTTTAAGCAGAATTTGAGGAAACCAGGGCAAATTTGGTCTGATTGTGCAAGCCAACACAACCTGACTTGTAAAGAAATGTACGTTAAATTTGAAATTTTGATAAATGAATATTTCTAGCAAGTGAATAAAATGTATTCAATTAAGTAAAACCCTGTGCACTTCTGAACTGAAGTGGAATCGACTGTAATTGATTTATTTGAAACCAGAGGTTAAGGACTGAATTAGCTAAGTACAACTGGGTATTTCAAGCCACTGACTTCTCAAATGTCAAATCCCTTCTATTTTAAATATTATTTCAGCTGCGGGGCATTGCAGTCCTGATGGTAGCTCCATCAAGAACTCAAATTATATTAATATTCGATTTTGGGGAGGCATGGATTGGATTGTGATTTTTAAAGGGTGTTGGAGAATAGAAGGGGTAGTGATGACTACCAAAGTGGAAGAAGCATAGTGTTGCCATAAAAATGTCTTCGTCATTAGCACAGCCTAGCAAGCATCCTTACGAGTTAATCCAAAGAGAATCGCTATTGTCAGTATACAAGCAGCTGACCTGTCGAGTAATCACCACGTGTTTTAGAAAATTAGCATTGGTCACAACAGAGGAAGCCAACATCCATATAGCCATAAGTCATTTTTAATAATAACCCCTCTGATCCTCCCACTCCTTAAAAATTAGGCATAGCTTCTTTCATTGTGTTGTTTAAAAAAAAAGAAAGAAAAGAAAGTGACACTATCATGGTCCTCCAAATGTCCAACTACAGAATAAAGACAACTAATTCTGTGCATTTGGAAATCATTGTTTATTATGACCTTGTAATGCTCTAACCCACTATTTCCTTCTGAGTTTCTCAGGATGCAAGGATTATATTCGGTTCAGGTTTTCCAACATAACAAGCATCTGTAAATCCAGATATGAATGAATGGTATTTAATAAGATTGTTTTCGTTTTAAAATGAGTATTTATGTGTCATTGGAGAAAGAGCAGCAATGTATGGCTGTTTATGAATGCTATTGTGCCTGAGGTTAGGATCCCCCACACAATCTGAGATGCAGCCAAGAAAAACAGCCTTGATAGACAATGCTTCACTTCACCTGCTATGATGCTGTGTGCATTTCATTTCTGTCAAGAGTATGTACAGTTAGGGTTCATTCGCCTCATTATTTTGTTACATCTACGTTACAGTTAACCAGTCTCTCTAGGAAATAATAAATAACCGCTTTAAAAAACAATTGCCGCATTGCGTGCTGAGGATACACTCTCCATCTGAATTTCTTTTCTTTTTTTTTTTTTTAAACCCACCATGGTTATGAATTCTCTGGCTTTGGAAAATAGAATTTAGACTCCACCAACTCTCGTTCGTCTGTCGAGATTGATTTTCCACTGCCTTCCATAAGGAGATTGAAAAGCAAAAGGCTGCAAAATGGACACTGTCTAAGGCTTTCTGCTTTAGTCCTTCAGAATGTCAAACCGGAAGAGCAAATGTTGGATCGTCTCCAGGATGTCTGGACACTTTTCCTATGACCTTTCCTGGGAACATTCCAGCTCACTTTCTTCTTTAAAAACCATTCAAAAATCCCCCTCACTTCCAAAGCAAAGACTTTCCAAAGGAGTTTATAAAAGCTCTCAATTCACCATTTTTTATGTACAGAAAGTCCTTTAGGTAGGAGCTCAGTGTTCAGTCAGGTCTGCAGGGGCAGGATCCCCAGCCCTCCCCCTTTCCCACCACCTCACCTCAGAGAATATTTGGTATTTCTTAAAGATCCTAGGAGGAGCCCTGTGGTGACTGAAAGGGGTGGTGGGCATTGAGGGAGCAGGCAGCAAGATTCTGGGAGCCACAGAATTTCCCTGTCCCTCTGCTGCCTCAAGGAACTTACTTTAAAAAAACCCGTCCAACTACAGGTAATTTCCATTGTTTATTATGACCTTGTAATGCTCTAACCCACTATTTCCTTCTGAGTTTCTCAGGATGCA